>OX393559.1:10613744-11053744 GCA_947650365.1 Chamaelirium japonicum | reverse complement strand
CTAGATTTGTATATAATTTACTTATAGTTTTTGAGTAGGGGTCTAGAACAAATATAGAGCAATTTTGGCTCTCCAAATATAGAAAATCTAGTAGCGAGCTCAAACATAGGGAGGCACATGGTGAGGCTCTTGGAGGATGTTTTGGTAATGAATGCTTGATTTCTATATAATTTATTTATAGTTATTGGATGGAGGCTTGAGAAAATAGAAAGCGATTTTGACTCAACAAATGTAGAGAATCTAGTAGCGATCCAAAAAATAGGAAGACACATGGTGATACTTTATGATGGTGTTTTGGGAAGGAGTAATCGATTTGAATATATAATTTACTTATGATTATCGGGTAGGGGTCCTGAGATAATAGGGAGTGATTTTGGCTTCCCAAATATAGGGAGTCTGATAGCGATCTCCAAAAATAGGAGACATATGGCGAGACTCTTAGAGGGTATTTTAGGGAGGAGTGCTTGATTAGTATATAATTTACTTATGGTTATTGGGAGGGGGTCCTACGAAATTAGGGAGTTATTTTAGGGAGGTGTGCTCAATTTGTATTTAATTTACTTTTGATTATCGGGTAAGGGTCTTATGAAAATAGGGAGCGATTTTAGCTCCCCTAATATAGGGAGTCTGACATCTATCCCAAATATAGGGAGGCAATGGAAAGGCTATTGGAGGGTATTTTGGAGAAGATACTTGATTTACATATAGTTGATTATGGTTGTCAGGTGGGGGTCTTGAGAAAATTGGGAGTAATTTTGGCTTCCTAAATGTAGGGTGATCTGGTAGTGATCGCAAAAATAGGAAGACACTTAGCGAGTCATTTTAAGCGTATTTTGGAGAGAAGTATTTGATTTTGTATTTACTTTACTTATGGTTATCGAGTTAGAGTCCGGAGAAAATAGGAAGTGATTTTGGTTTCCCAAATATATGGAATTTGGTGGTAATGCCAAAAAAACGAAGACATATTGCGAGGCTCTTGGAGGATGTTTTAGATAAGAGTCTTCAATTTGTATATAATTTATATATGACTAAAGTCCTCAGAAAATAAGGAACGATTTTGTCTCCCCAAATATAGGGAGTCCAATATCGATCCCAAATATAGGGAGGCACATGGTGAAACTCTTGAAGGATATTTGATTTGTATATAATTTACTTATGGTTATCAGGTGGGGGTCTTAAGAAAATAGGTAATGATTATGGCTCCCCCAATATAGGTATTCTGGTAGCAATTATAAAAATAGGAAGACACATAGGGAGACTCTTAGAGGGTGTTTTGGGAAGGATAGCTCGATTTCTATATAATTTATTTATAGTTATTAGGTGGGGGTCTTGAAAAAATAGAAAGCAATTTTGACTCCCCAAATGTAAAAAATTTGGTAGTGATTCTAAAAATAAGAAGGCACATGGAAAATTTTTTAGTGTTTCTTTTAGGGATGAGTGCTCGATTTATATATAATTTACTTATGATTGTTGGGTAGGAGTCCTGATAAAATAGGGAGTGATTTTGGCTTCCAAAAAATAAAGAGTCTCGTAGCGGTCCAAAAAATAGGGAGACATATAGCAAAGCACTTAAAGGGTGTTTTGAGGAGGAATGCTCAATTTATATATTATTTACTTATGGTTATCGGGTGGGGTCTTGAGAAAATAGGGAGTGATTTTGGCTCCCCCAATATAAAGAGTATGGTTGCAATCCTAAAAATAGGGAGGCATATGGTAAGACTCTTGGAGGGTATTTTAGGGAGAGTGCTAGATTTGTATATAATTTATTTATAGTTGTCGGGTGGGGGTCCTGAGAAAATAAATTATGATTTTAGCTTCCCAAATGTAGAGAGATGGTTGCGATAGCAAAAAAAAGGAGGCACATGGTGAGGCTCTTAGTGGATATTTTGGGGATGAGTACTTCATTCGTATATAATTTACTTATGGTTCTTGGGTGAGGGTCCTGAGAAATTTAGGTGCGATTTTGGATCCCCAAATATAGGGAGTCTGGTAGCGATCTCAAAAATAGGAAGACACAGGGTGAACCTCTAGGGGGTGTTTTGGGGAGGGTGCTCGATTTGTATGTAATTTATTTATGGTTGTCTGGTGAAGATTCTAAAAAAATAGGAAGCGATTTTGGCTCCCTAAATATAGAGTATAGTAGCAATTGCAAAAATAAAGAGGCACATGACGAAACTATTGGAGGATATTTTGGAAAGGAGTGCTCATTTGTATATAATTTACTTATAATTATCGGGTGGGAGTTCTGAGAAAATAGAGAGGGATTTTGACTCCTCAAATATAGGGAGTCGATTAGCGATCCCAAAAATAGAAAAGCACATGGTGAGGATCTTAAAGGATGTTTAGGGAGAAGTGTTCGATTTGTATATAATTTACGTATGGTTGTTGGGTGGGGGGGTGTAACAACCCATAATTTTGAGAATTTGTTCTAATATTTTATAATTAGCAAATTATCCTTTTTACTCCACATGCTTGTTTTTATTTTGAACCTTGCTTTTGTTTTATCTGACTACTGATCAAGAATGTTTTACTAGACTTGTGCACTCTTGAGAGAGCTCCATAAAGTTCTAGGGATTCGGGTGGTTTTGATTCATGATTAGTTAGAAATTAGTGATTTGTAACCCAAAGGTATTTTTGTTTTGTTCTAAAAACTATTGTTTTGTTGATCTTAAAAAATATATAAACTTGGTATTTTTGGATTTGTCTTATCGAAAGATTCCTAATGGATATTTTTGTGGATTTTTTTGATAAGAGGATAAAAAGTTATAGTCACTTGAAAGTTGACGTTTGTTGATGACTTATGTGAATCCGACCCGAATTTAATCAACCAAAGCATCATGAATCGTATCCGAATTAGATTGAACCTGATCATACCCGACCCGATTATGAGCAACCAAATCAAATGAGATGTTGGCTCTACTTTTGACAGTCTGATTTTAATCGATTGGTACGATTATTTCCTCATTGGAATAGTAATCTGACCCTAATTCAAAGACTATTATATATATCCTCTTAACATGTAATCTTTTCCTCTCCTTTCCATGTACGTGGGTAGCTGTAAGGTTTGATCAATTTCGATGACCTATGTGGATCCGGCAAGGTGAGATTCATCTTCCCTCTCATTGCTCTCATCTTCCTCCTCTATTGTACCTGTGCAGTAGAGATCGGTGAGCCTGGTTCCCTCTTCCTCTCTGCTCTTATTTCCTCTTCTTTTCTGCATCACTTTTCTTTCTCTCTTTCTTTCTTATTCTCTCCCTCTCTTCTCCTATGAAAACCATGCCTTCCAAATCCTCTCCTATTTTTATTATCAGATCTATGCATATATATATATATATATATATATATATATATATATATATATATATATATATATATATATATATATATATATATATATATATATATATATATATATATATATATATATATATATATATATATATATATATATATATATATATATATATATATATATATATATATCATGTTTACTTCTATTGTGCTTTATATGTTCATAATTCGATTGAGTTTGTTTGGATTGTATTGCTAAACCAAAAAAAAAAATGCATTTTAGGATTTTCTTTTCTATGCTTGAGATACCATCCTATTGTTTGGTCCTATCTTTTACTGGTTGCAGTTGAGCAATGCCGCGAGATTGAACCCATGATACCTTTGACGGAACTGTGACCCCGATAATTCTTATTGAGATATATATCGATCTTGAATCCTTTGTCCATGTCGACTTGATGCAGGCCCGATTCTAAATATCGACCAATGATCTATTACCACTACGACATTGAAGTCACCCCTACCTTAACTTCTCTCTCTATATATTTTCCTTTCTTTTTAATCCAATTTCTTTTCTCTTTTATTCTCCATTGATTCTTTTCTCATCTCTGATTTACTTTACTCTCTATTTATGATTTCCCTTTTTCTCATTATTCTTCCTCTCTTAATTTCTATAATTTCTCAAACCTCTCTGTAACTTTTTTTATTTGGGAACCTTATTAGCTTTAATAAGGTTTAATGTGTATTATGATTTCTAATGAATGTAGCATTTAATTTGGATCTCTGAACTGTGAGCCATCAATATATGTCGAGTTCCTAAGTAATGGAGTTTGGCTTCTGTTCAGGTGATATTACTTGGATTATAATATTTTAATTGGTTAATATTTTCTCTCTTGAATAGTAGACAATATCACCTATTTATTGTTATAAATGAACATGGATAAATTTATGACATAAAGAAATATAATGTTTTTTTTTTCATCTAATATTTGATTTTCGATTTAGGTTGTTTATGTAGTTCTGAGGTTTATGTTAGTGAATTTGATTGAGTACTTGTGAATTATCAGAAAACTGTGTTATATTTCAATCCCGAGTGGTTCAATATAGTTTTTTTGTAGGCTAACACTGTGGGAAAGTATAGGCCCCTTATAGTGTATAGCCAAGGACCTTGACAACCCCCGAAATGAGTAATTAAAGTACTTAAGATAAATAGTAAAATTAAAAATGAAAGAGATTGGTTCTTATCCGGGGATCATGTTCTGCCGAAGTTGAAGGGCCTCCTGGCATGCCTTAGGTTGTGGTCAGTTGTAATATGGAATATAATTCCCGAAGCAAGCAAGATGGATATGAGGATCCTCTATGAAAGATAGAAAAACCTTTCCCAAATATGAATATTTTTCTTCATCTTCATCTTCTTCTCTCTCTTATCTCCCACCGGTATGTTAGTTTGCAGGTTTCCCACCTGTCTCTTTAGAGGAACAACACCGACAGATCCATAATCATTTAATTGAACAAAGTTATTTAATATAATAGATCTATTATAGTGGGGTTATGCTCTTATTGTATGCTAGTATTACTTTCATTTTCTTTGTTATACTTTACTGTTTTAGGTTTTTAGTTTACTGTCGTGATTTTGCTTATCTGTATAAATCTAAAATTGATCTTTTTTTTAGAAATGCTTATTTTTATATGTCATCTACTAGCCATGTTTTGTCACATTGACGTCTCTTGTGGTATAATTTTTTGAGGTGCAAGTACTCGTCAGTATTAGGGGTTGCAGAATTACATCAGTTGAAGTAGTTACGTACGTTACTAAGCATTTTCTATGCATCGTGGTTTCTTTCATTTTAGTTCTATGTCTTTTTTTTTTGTTTGTAGTAGTTGAAACTATTCTTTTAGAAGCTCTGATGTAATTGGACTTATTTGATTTAGTATTAATAGACTAAATTAAATTAGTTATCTTCCTACTTTATTACTATTTATTCGCTATATATAAAAAGTACACCCCTCACTCTCTGTTATTTTTTATTAGCTTATTTAATTAAGCTGATAGAATAGCTGGGGTGTTACAGGGGGTCTTATGATAGCTCCTCAAATATAGAGAGTCTAGTAGGGATCCCAAACATAGGGCGGCATATATAGAGCCTCTTAGAGATCCTAAATATAGAGAGTCTCGTACAAATCCCAAAAATAGGGAGGCACATAATATGGCTCTTAAGGGGTATTTTGAAGATAAGTGCATGATTTGTATATAATTTACTTATGATTATCGGGTAGGGGTTCTGAAAAAATAAGAAACGATTTTGGATATCCAAATATAGGGAGTCTGGTAGATATCCCAAAAATAGGAAGGCACATGGCAAGGCTCTTAGAGGACGTTTTGAGAATGAGTACTCGATTTATATATAATTTACTTATGGTTATCGGGTTAGGGCCTTGAGAAAATAAGAAGCGATTTTGGCTCCCCAAATATAGGGAGTCTGGTAGTGATCTAAAAAATAGGGAAGAACGTAGAGAGGCTCTTGGAAGGTGTTTTAGTAATGAGTGCTAAATTTGTATATAATTTACTTATGGTTGTCAGGTGGGTATTCTAAGAAAATAGAGAGTGATTTTGGCTTTCCAAATATAGGGTGTCTGGTAGGGATCCCAAAAAAAGGGAGGCATATGGCGAGGCTCTTAGAGAAAGTTTTGGGAAAGAATGCTAGATTTGTATATAATTTGTTTATGTATATCGATTGGGGGTCCTGAGCAATTAGGGAATGATTTTTGCTTCCAAAATATAGGGAGTCTGGTAGTGTTCCCAAAAATAAAAAGGCATATAGTCAGGCTCTTTGAGGGTTTTTTATGAATGATTATTCAAGTTGTATATAATTTTCTTATGGTTGTCAGGTAGAGATCTTAAGGAAATATAGAGCAATTTGACTCCCTAAATATAGGGAGTCTCGTAGCGATCCTGAATATAGGGAGGAATATGGCGAGGCTCTTGGAGGGTATTTTGGAGAGGAGTGCTTGACTTGTATATAATTTACTTATGGTAGTCGGGTGGGGTCCTAAGAAAATAGGGAGCAATTTTGGTTCCCTAAATATAGAGGGAGTCTAGTAGCGATCGTAAAAATATGGAGGCACATAGCGAGACTCTTTGAGGGTGTTTTGGAAAAGAGTGCTCTGTTTATATATAATTACTTATAGTTATATGGTGAGAGTCTTGAGAAAATATAAGGAGTCTGGTAGTGATACCAATCATAGGGAGGTACATGGCAAGGTTATTAATGGGTATTTTGGAGAGAATAGCAAGATTTATATATAATTTACTTATGGTTGTCCGAAGGTGATTTTAAGAAAATAAAGAGCAATTTTAGCTCTCCAAATTTAGGGAGTTTGGTAGCGATCCCAAAAATAGGAAGACACATGATAAGGCTTTTAGAGGGTGTTTTGGGAATAAGTGATTGATTTGTATATAATTTACTTATGGTTATCGAGTGGGGATCCTGAAAAAATATGGAATGAATTTGACTTTCCAAAAGTTAGGAGTCTGGTAGTGATCCAAAAAATAGGAAGGCACATATCGAGACTCTTGGAGAATATTTTAGGGTGAAGACCTCAATTTGTATATAATTTACTTATGGTTGTCGGGTGGAGGTCCTGAGAAAATTAGAAGTGATTTTCACTCCCCAAATATAGGGAGTAAGGTAGCGATTACAAAATAGGAAGGCATATGGCAAGGCTCTTAAAGGATATTTTTATAAGGAGTGCTTAATTTTTATATAATTTATATATGATTATCAGGTGGGGGTCTTGGGAAAATAAGAAGCGATTTTCGCTCCCCAAATATAGGGAGTTTATTAGCGATCCTAAAGATAAGGAGATATATGACAAGGCTCTAGAATAGTGATTTTGGGAAGAGTTCTCGATTTATATATAGTTTACTTTTAGTTGTCGGGTGGGGGTCCTGTGAAAATATGGAACGATTTTGACTTTCCAAATATAGGAAGTCTAGGAGGGTATTTTACGAAATAGTGATCAATTTATATATAATTTATTTATGGTTATCAGGTCAGGGTCTTCAAAAAATAGGGAGCGATTTTTATTCCCCAAATATAGAGAGTCTTTTAGCGATCTCAAAAATATTGAGGCACATGGTAAGGCTCTTATATAGTGATTTTGGAAGGAGTACTTGATATATATATATAATTTACTTTTGGTTGTTGGGTTATGGTCCTGAGAAAATAAATAGCGATTTTAGCATCCTAAATTTAGGGTATTTGGTAGTGATCCCAAAAATAGGAATGCACATGGTGAGACTCTAGATGGATATTTTGAGAAAAAGTGCTCAATTTATATATAATTTACTCATGGTTGTCTGATAGAGGTTCGGAGAAAATAGAAAACGATTTTGGCTTCCCAAATATAGGGAGTCTAGTAGCAATCCTAAAAATCGAAAGGCATATGATGAGGCTCTTGGAGGGTGTTATTAGAAATGAGTACTCAATTTGTATATAATTTACTTATGGTTATCGGGTGGGGGTCTTGAGAAAATAGCAAGCGATTTTGGTTCTTCAAATATAAGAAGTCTGGTCGCGAGCCCAAAAATAGAAAAGTACATGGATAGGCTTTTGGAGGGTGTTTTGGGAAGGAGTGTTTGATTTGTATATAATTTACTTATGATTATTGGGTGGGGATCCTGAGAAAATAATGAGTGATTTCCCCTCTCCAAATATAAGGAGTCTGGTAGTAATTTAAAAAATAGAAAGTCACATCGCAAGACTCTTGAAAGGTATTTTAGGGAGGAATGCTCGATTGTATATAATTTATTTATGGTTATCGGGTGAGGGTTTTAAGAATATAGGGTGCAATTTTATCTCTACAAATATAGGGAGTCTGGTTATGATATTAAAAATAGAAAGACAAATGACAAGGCTTTTAGAGGGTGTTTTAGGAAGAAGTGCTTGATTTGTATATAATTTACTTACGGTTGTCAATTAGGGGTCTTGAGCAAATAAGAAGTGATTTTGGTTCCCTAAATATAGAGAGTTTAGTAGCGATCCCAAAAATAAAAAGGCTCATGGCATGGCTCTAGGAGGTTATTTTGGGGAGAAGTGCTTGATTTATATAATATTTACTTATAGTTGTCGGGTAAAGGTCTTGAGAAAATATAGACCGACTTTGGCACCCTAAATATATAGAGTCATCCTAAAAATAGGAGGGCATGTGCCGAAGCTCATGGAAGGTGGTTTTGGAAGGAATACTAGATTTGTATATAATTTACTTATGATTGTCAGGTGGGGTCCTAAGAAAATAGAGAGTGATTTTGGCTTTACAAATATAGAAAGTCTGGTATTGATCCCAAATATAGGGAGGCACATGACAAGGTTCTTGGAGGATATTTTAGAGAGGTGCTTAATTTTTATGTAATTTACTTATAGTTGTATAGTGGGGGTCCTGAGAAATAGGGAGTGATTTTGGTTCTATAATGTAGGTGGATTCTGGTAGCGATCGTAAAGAAAGGCATATGGCAAGCCTCTTGTAGGTTATTTTAGGTAGGAGTGGTCGATGTTCATATAATTTATATATAGTTATCAGGTGGGAGTCCGTAGAAAATAGAGAGTAATTTTGACTCCTAAGATATAAGGATCTGGTGGCAATATTAAAAATAGAAAAGAACATGGCGAGGCTCTTGGAGAGTGTTTTGGGAAGGAGTGCTCTATTTGTATATAATTTACTTACAATTATTGGGTAGGGGTCCTAAGAAAATAGACATGATTTTACCTTCCTAAATGTAAAAAAGTCTTGTAGCGATCTGAAAAATAGGAATATACGTGGCGAGGCTCTTAGAGGGTATTTTGGAAAGGAGTGCTTAAATTATATATAATTTACTTATGGTTATTGGGTGGGGTCCTGATTAAATAGGAAGCAATTTTGGTTCCCCAAATATAGGTAGTTGGTAGTGATCCCTAAAATAATAAAGCACATGACGATTTTCTTAGCGGTTGTTCTGAGGAGTGCTCGATTTGTGTATAATTTACTAATGGTTGTTAGGTGGGGGTCCTAAAAAAATTAGGAGTGATTTTGGCTCCCTAAATATTCATTGTCAGGTAGAGATTCTAAATATATGAAGGAGCATGGCAAGACTCTTGTAGGGCATTTTAAGGAGGAATGCTCAATTTATATATAATATACTTATGGTTGTTGGGTGTGAGTCTTGAGAAAATAGGGAACAATTTTGGCTCTCTAAATTTAGGGAGTTAGGTATTAATCCCAAATATAGGGAGACATATGGTGTGGTTCTTGGAGGATGTTTTGGGGAGGGTGCTCCATTTGTATATAATTTACTTATGGTTGTAGAGTGGGGGTCCTGAGAAAATAGGGAGTGATTTTGGCACCTTAAATATAGGATGAGTTTGGTAGCGTTTAGAAAAATAAGGAGACATATGACGAGCCTCTTGGAGGGTATTTTAGGGAGATATACTCAATTTGTATATAGTTATCGGGTGGGGGTTCTGAGAAAATAGGGAGTGGTATTGACTCTCCAAATATAGGGAGTCTAGTTACGATCTTAAAATTAGAAAGGTACATGACGAGGCTCTTAGAGGGTGTTTTAGGAAGGAGTGCTCGATTTGTATATAATTTACTTCTAGTTGTCAAGTAGGGTATCCTAAGTAATTTAGGAATGATTTTGGCTCCCAAAATATAAGGAGGCTAGCAGCGATCCAAAAAATAGGAGGCACATATCGAGGATCTTGGAGTGTGTTCTGGGGAGGAGTGCTTAATTTATATATAATTTACCTATAATTGTCAAGTTGGGGTATAAATAAAATAGGGAGCAATTTTGGATCCCCAAATATAGAAAGTTTGGTAGTGACCCCCACATGATGAGGCTCTTAGAGGTTATTTTGGGAAAAGTGCTCAATTTGTATATAATTTACTTATGGTTATCGGGATCTTGAGAAAGAGGGTGCGACTTTGGCTTCTAAAATATAGGGAGCTTGGTTGCAATCTAAAAAAAAGGAGACACATTATAAGGCTTTTAGTGGGTATTTCAGAGAGAAGTACACGATTTTTATATAATATAGTTATGATTATTGGGTGGGGTTTGTGGGTATAAAAAATGGTTAAGGCTCTAGGTCGGTCCATAGGACCACAACCCATCAAAAAGCAAGCCAGTAGAGGCCTGCATGTTCAAGGCCCATGAGTACAACTCATGACCCACCAGCAGGCCGACAGAGACCCACATCTTCAGTGGTCCACGAGGATAGCCCGTGGCCTATTTAGAAGCCCACACGTAAACCAACCATAGGATGCCACGTGGACCAATCTTAGCTTGCCATGTCAGCACCGGTAGTTATGGAAGGCCAACAGCTATATAATACACCAGATGACCAGAGCAGAAGGACTTTTTGTCAGTTCAAACACCTGTAGCCTTGCGTGGAGTAGCAGAGCTCTGCTTCTAGGCTAATTGGATGTGAGACCATGTTTTATTCCCTAACCTTCGAATTCTTTTCCACTTCTATGTATAAGCCCCCTTAGCCTATCGAGGGGTAGCTCTACTCATTCGGAAAATAGTAGATTAGAGGTTATGACTTATCACACGGAGACGTAGGCTTCAACCAAACTTCAATACCAAATCTTTGTCATTAATTTCTTTACTCTCTACACCTACAATACTCTAACTCACCCAAATCAAACCAATTGATTATTTGGGGGGATCAAGAGACGGTAAGCATTCCCCCATAGGGTTCCTAAGAAAATAGGGAGCGATTTTTGCTACCCAAATATAGGGAGTCTGGTAATGATTCAAAAAATTAGAAGACATATATCAAGGCTCTTAAAGGACGTATTTATGAGGAGTACTCGATTTGTATATAGTTTACTTATATTGGTCGGGTGGAGGCCCTGATAAAATAGGGAACGATTTTGGCTCCCCAAATGTATAGAATCTGGTAGCGATCCCAAAAATAGGGGGGCACATGGTGAGACTCGTAGAGAGTATTTTCGAGAGGAGTACCTGATTTGTATATAATTTACTTCTGGTTGTTAGGTGGGGGTCCTAAGAAAATAGAAAATGATTTTAGCTCCCCAAATGTAGATAGTCTGGTAGTGATCCCAAAAATAGAGAGGAAAATGGTGAGAATTTTGGGAGGTATTTTTGGAATGATTCTTAATTGGTAAATATAATTTACTTATGGTTATCGGGTGGGGGTCCTGAGAAAATAAGGAGCGATTTTGGCTCTCCAAATATAGGAAGCCTGATAGCGATTCCAAAATTAAGAAGGCTTATAGTGAGGATGTAAGAGGGTTTTTTAGGAGAGAATTGCTGGATTTGTATATAATTTACTTATGGTTAATGGATGGGGGTTTGGAAAAAATATGGAGCAATTTTGGCTCTTCAAATGTAGGGAGTCTGGTAGCGATCCCAAAACTAGAAAGGCAAATTACGAGGCTTTTGAATAGTATTTTAAAAAGTAGTGCTCGATTTGTATATAATTTACTTACGATTGTTGGCGTGGAGGTCCTAAGAAAATAAGGAGCAATTTTGGCTCCCTAAATATAGGGAGTCTAGTAGCGATCCCAAAAACAAGAAGATATATAACGAGGCTTTTGGAGGGTATTTTGGGGATAATATTTGATTTATATACAATTTACTTATGGTGATCAGGTGGGAGTTCTAAAAAAATAGGGAGTGATTTTTGTTCCCAAAATATAAGGAGTATGGTAGCAATCCTAAAAATAGAAAAACACATCATGAGGCTTTTGCAAGGTGCTTTGGAGAGAAGTGCTCGATTTGTATATAACTTACTTTTGGTTATCAAATAGGGGTTCCGAGAAAATAGAGAACGATATTGACTCCCCAAATATAGATAGTCTGGTTGCGATTCAAAAAATAGGAAGGCACATGACGAGGTTCTTAGAGAGTGTTTTAGGAAGGAGGACTCAATTTTTATATACTTTAGTTATGGTTAGTGGTTAGCGATCTTGAGAAAATAAGGAGCAATTTTGGCTTCCTAAATATAGGGAGTCTGGTAGCGATCCAAAAAATAATAAGGCACGTGGTGAGGCTCTTGAAGTGTATTTTTAGGAGAAGTGATCAATTCGTATATAATTTATTCATGGTTGTTGGTTAGAGGTCTTAAGAAAATATAGACCGATTTGGTTTACTAAATGTAGGGAGACTAGTAGCAATCCTAAAAATAAGGAGGCATATGGCGATGCTGTTGGAGGTAGGTTTGGGGAAGAGTGCTCGATTTGTATATAATTTACTTATGGTTATCGGGTCGTGGTCCTGATAAAATAAGGAGGGATTTTGGCACCCTAAATATAGGGAGTCCAGTATCGATCCCAAGTATAGGGAGGCATATGGTGAGATTTTTGGACAGAGTTTTAAGGAGGGTGCTCGATTTAGAGAGGAGTTCTCGATTTGTATATAATATACTTATGGTTGTCTGGTGGTCATCTTGAGAAAATAGGGAGTGGTTTTGGCTCCCCAAATATAGAAGTCTGGTTGCGATCACAAAAATAGAAAGGCACATGGTGAGCCTCTTGGAGGGTGTTTTAGGTAGGAGTGCTCGATTTATGTACAAGTTACTTGTAGTTGTCGGGTGAAGGTCCTGAGAAAATAGGGAGTGGTTTTGACTCTCCAAATGTAGAGTCTCATTATGCTCTAAAAAATTAAAAGGCACATGGCGATGCTCTTGGCGGGTATTTTTGGAAGAGTACTTGATTTGTATATAATTTACTTATAGTTATCGGGTGAGTATCCTGAGAAAATTAAAAGTAATTTTGGCTCCCCAAATATAAAGAGTCTAGTTCTGATCCTAAATATAAGAAGGCATATGACGAGGCTCTTAAAGATTGTTTTGCAAAGGAGTATTGAATTTGAATATAATTTACTTATGGTTGTAGGGTGGGGGTCTTGAGAAAATAGGAAGTGATTTTAGCTCCCTAAATATAGTTAGTCATGTAGTTATCCCAAAAATAATAAGGCATATGACAAAGCTCTTAGCGGTTACTTTAGAAAGGAGTTGACGATTTGTATATAATTTACTATTAGTTATCGGGTGGGGTTCTGAGAAAATTAGGAGCGATCTTGGCTTCTTAAATATTAGGAGTTAGGTAGCAATCTCTAAAAGAGAAATAAACATGGCGAGGATCTTGGAGGGTATTTCGGGTAGGAATGTTTAATTTGTATGTAATTTCTTTATGTTTATCGAGTAGGGGTCATAAGAAAATAAGGAGTAATTTTGGTTCCCTAAATGTAGGGAGTCCCGTATTGATCCCAAATATAAGAGATATATAGCGAGGCTCTTGGAGGGTATTTCAGGAAGGGTGCTCGATTTGTACATAATTTACTTATAGTTGTAGGGTAGGGGTCATGAGAAAATATAGAGTAATTTTGGCTTCCTAAATATAGGACGAGTCTGGTAGTGATCAAAAAACTAGAGAGGCACAAGATGAGCCTTTTGAAGGGTGTTTTGGGGAGGAGTGCTCGAATTGTATATAATTTGTTTATAGTTATTTGGTGGGGGCCCTAAGAAAATAGATAATAGTATTGATTCCCCAAATGTAGAGTGTTTGGTAGTGATCTAAAAAATATTAAAGCATATAACTAGGTTCTTGGATGGTGTTTTAGGAAGGAGTGCTTGATTTGTATATAACTTACTCAGAGTTATTAGATTAGGGTCTTAAGAAAACAGAGAGCGATTTTGGCTCCCCAAATATTGGGATTCTGGTAGTGATCCAAAAAATAGGAAGGCATATGGCGAGGCTCTTGGAGTGTGCTATATATAGGGAGTAGTACTCAATTAATATATATTTTACTTATGATTATAGTTGGGGGTCCTTAGAAAATAAAGAGCGATTTGGCTCCTATAATATTGGGAGTTTGGTAGCGATCCTGAAAATAGAAAGGCACATGGCGAAGTCCTTAGATATTATTTTAGGGAGGAGTGCTCAATTTATATATAATTTACTAATGATTATCGGGTGGTATATTTTGGAGGAGTGCTTGATTGGTATATAATTTACTTATGGTTATCATATAAGGGTCCTCAGAAAATAGGATGCAATTTTTGCTCTAAAAATATAAGAAGTCTGGTAGTGATCTAAAAAAAAGGGTAACATATGGGGAGGCTCTTTGACTCCCCAAATATTAGGAAAATTGGTAGCAATTCTAAAAATAGAAAGGCACCTGGTGAGCCTTTTAGAAAGTATTTTAGGGAGTACTGCTCAATTTTTATATAATTTTCTTATAGTTATCGGGTAAGAGTGCAAAGAAAATATAGAGCGATATTGGCTCCCTAAATATAGGGAGTTTATTAGAGATCCAAAAAATAGAAAGGAACATGGCGAATCTCTGCTTAGAGGGTGATTTAGTAAAGAATGATCGATTTATATCTGATTTACTTATGATAATTGGGTTGGGGTCCTGAGAAAATTGAAAGCGATTTTGGCTCCCCAAATATAAAGAGTCTGGTAGCAATTCTATAAATAAAGAGTCACATGGTGAGGCTCTTGGAAGGTATTTTGAGGATGAGTGCTCAATTTGTATATAATTTACATATGGTTATCGGGCAGGGGTCCTAAGAAAACAAGGAGCGATTTTGGCTCTCCAAATATACGAAGTTTGATAGCTATTCCAAAATTAAGGATACTTATGGTGAGGATTTTTAAAAGTTTTATTTGAGAGGATTGCTCAATTTGTATATAATTGACTTATGGTTAACGGATGGGGGTTCAGAAAAAATATGGAAAGATTTTGGCTCCTCAAATATAGGGAGTCTGGTAGCGATCCCAAAAATAGAAAGGCATAATGCGAGGCTTTTAAAGAGTGTTTTAGGGAGGAGTGCTCGATTTGTATATAATTTGCTTACGATTGTCGGGTGGAGGTCCTAAGAAAATAGGGAGCAATTTTGACTCCCAAAGTATAGGAAGTCTAATAACGATCCCAAAAACAGGAAGACATATAACGAGGCCTTTGGAAGGTATTTTGGGGATAAGTATTTGATTTGTATATAATTTACTTATAGTTATCGAGTGAGAGTCCTAAGAATATAGGGAGTGATTTTTGCTCCCGAAATATAAGGAGCCTGGTAGCAATCTTAAAAATAGAAAGACACATTACGAGGATTTTTTAGGGTGCTTTGGTGATAAGAGCTCGATTTGTATATAACTTACTTTTGGTTATCAAATAGGGGTCCTGAGAAAATGGAGAATGATATTGACTCCCCAAATATAGAGAGTCTGATTATGATCCAAAAAATAGGAAGGCACATAGTGAGGTTCTTAGAGGGTATTTTAGGGAGGAGTACTCGATTTGTATATAATTTAGTTATGGTTGTTGGTTAGGGGTCTTGAGAAAAAGTAATTTTGGCTTCCTAAATATAGGGAGTCTCGTAGCAATCCTAAAAATAATAAGGCACGTGGTGAGACTCTTGAGGGTGTTTTGGGGAGAAGTGATCAATTCGTATATAATTTATTCATTGTTATCGGGTAGAGGTCCAAAGAAAATATAGACCGATTTAGTTCACTAAACGTAGGAAGACTCATAGCAATCCTAAAAATAAGGAGGCATATAGCGATGCTATTGGAGGTAGGTTGTGGAAAGATTGCTCGATTTGTATATAATTTACTTATGATTATCGGGTAGTGGTCCTGAGAAAATAGGGAGGGATTTGGGTACCTTAAATGTAGGTAGTCCAATATCGATCCCAATTATAGGGAAGCATATAACGAGATTTTTGGACGAAGTTTTAGGAAGGGTGCTCAATTTTGAGAGGAGTGCTCAAGTTGTATATAATTTACTTATAGTTGTCGAGTGGTCATCTTGAGAAAATGGAGAGTGGTTTTGGCTCCAAGAATATAGGAGTTTGGTAGCGATCGCAAAAATAGGAAGGCACATGACGAGCCTCTTGGACGGTGTTTTAGGTAGGTGTGCTCGATTTATATATAAGTTACTTGTAGTTATCGGGTAAAGGTCCTGAGAAAATAGGCAGTGGTTTTGACTCTCCAAATATAGGGTGTCTGGTAAAGATCTTAAAAATTTGAATGGACATGGCGATGCTTTTGGCGGGTGTTTTTGGAAGAGTACTTGATTTGTATATAATTTACTTATAGCTATCGGGTGAGGATCCTGAGAAAATTAGGAGTGATTTTGGCTTCCCAAATATAAAGAGTCTTGTTGCGTCTTAAATATAAGAAGACATGACAAGCCTCTTGAAGGTTGTTTTGGGAGAAAGTGTTAAATTTATATATAATTTACTTACGATTGTAGGGTGGGTCTTGTGAAAATAGGGATTGATTTTGGCTCCCTAAATATAGGTAGTCTGGTAGTTATCCCAAAAATTGTAAGGCACATGACAAAGCTCTTAGCTATTACTTTAGGGAGGAGTGCACGATATGTATATAATTTACTATTAGGTATCAGGTGAGGTCCTTAGAAAATTGGGAGCGATCTTGGCTCCCTAAATATAGGGAGTCTGGTAGTGATCTCTAATATAGAAATGAATATAGCGAGGATCTTGGAGGGTATTTTGGGTAGGAGTGTTCGATTTGTATATAATTTTCTTATGGTTATCGAGTATGAATCCTAAGAAAATAGGGAGTAATTTTGGTTTTCTAAATGTAGGAAGTCCCGTATCGATCCCAAATATTGGAGGTATATGACAAGGTTCTTGGAGGGTATTTCGGGGAGGGTGCTCAATTTGTACATAATTTACTTATAGTTGTAGGGTGGGGGTCCTTAGAAAATATAGAGTAATTTTGGCTTCCTAAATATAGGATGAGTCTGGTACCGATCGAAAAACTAGAGAGTCACATGATGAGCCTTTTATAGGGTGTTTTGGGGAGGAGTGCTCGATTTGTATATAATTTGTTTATAGTTATTTGGTGGGGGTCCTGAAAAAATAGATAATAGTATTGACTCCCCAAATATAAAGAGTTTGGTAGCGATCTCAAAAATAGTAAGACACATAATAAGGTTCTTTGATAGTATTTTAAGAAGGAGTGTTTGATTTGTATGTAACTTACGTAGAGTTATTAGATAGGGGTTTTGACAA
This sequence comes from Chamaelirium japonicum, assembly GCA_947650365.1. Lineage (NCBI taxonomy): Eukaryota > Viridiplantae > Streptophyta > Magnoliopsida > Liliales > Melanthiaceae > Chamaelirium > Chamaelirium japonicum. The sequence continues at coordinate 11,036,408 of OX393559.1, read as the reverse complement.
AATAGAGAACGATTTTGGCTCCCTAAATATTGGGAGTTTGGTAGTGATCCCAAAAATAGGAAGAAACATAACGAGGCTCTTAGAGTGTGTTATATATAGGGAGTATTACTTAATTTATATATATTTTACTTATAATTGTCAGGTGGGGGTCCGGAGAAAATAGAGAGCAATTTGGCTTCTCTAATATAGAGAGTTTGGTAGCGATCCTGAAAATAGAAAGGCACATGGCAAAGCTCTTAGAGATTATTTTAGAAAGGAGTGCTCAATTTATACATAATTTACTAATAGTTGTCGACTGGTGTTTTTGGGAAGAGTACTTGATTGACATACAATTTACTTATGGTTATCATAGAAGGGTCCTCAAAAAATAGGGTGCAGTTTTGCTCTCAAAATATAAGAAGTCTGATAGTGATTTAAAAAAAATGGTAGTACATAGGGAGGCTCTTTGACTCCATAAATATTGGGAATCTGGTAGTAATTCTAAAAATAGAAAGGCACATGGTGAGGCTTTTAGAGGGTATTTAGGAGAGTACTTCTTAATTTGTATATAATTTACTTATGGTTGTCAGGTAAGGGTCCTAAAAAAATATAGAGTGATATTTGCTCCCTAAATATAGGGAGTATATTAGCAATCCCAAAAATAGAAAGACACATAGTGAGTCACTGCTTAGAGGGTGATTTAGGAAGGAATGCTCAATTTATATCTGATTTACTTATGATATTTGGGTCCTGAGAAAATTGGAAGCAATTTTGGCTCTTTAATTATAAAGAGTCTGGTAGTAATCCTAAAAATAAGGAGGCATATGACGAGGCTCTTGGAGGGTGTTTTAAGGATGAGTGCTCAATTTGTATTTAATTTACTTATGGTTGTTCGGGTGGGGGTCCTGAAAAAATAGGGAGCAATTTTGGTTCTACTAATATAGGAAGTCTGATTTCGATCCTAAAATTAAGGAGGCTTATAGTAAGGAGCTTAGAGGGTTTTATGGGAGATGATTACTCGATTTGTATATAATTTACTTATCATTAACGGATGGGGGTTCAGAAAAAATATGAATCTATTTTGGCTACTCAAATATAGGGAGTCTGGTAGCGATCCCAAAAATTGAAAGGCACATTGCGAGGCTTTTGGAGAGTATTTTAGAGAGGAGTGCTCGATTTGTATTTAATTTATTTACAATTATCGGGTAGAGGTCCTAAGAAAATAGGAAGCAATTTTGGTTCCCCAAATATAGGGAGTCTAGTAGAGATCCCAAAAATAAGAAGACATATAACGAGGCTTTTAGAGGATATTTTTGAGATAAGTATTTGATTTGTATATAATTTACTTATGATTATCGGGTGAAAGTCCTAAGAAAATAGGGAGTGATTTCTGCTCCCCAAATATAAAGAGTTTGGTAGTAATCCTAAAAATAAAAATATAATCATTAGGCATTTGGAGGGTGCTTTGGAGAGAAGAGCTCAATTTGTATATACCTTACTTTAAGATATCAGATGGGGGTTCTAAGAAAATGGAGAACAATATTGACTCCCCAAATGTAGAGAGTCTGGTTGCGAGCTAAAAAATAAGAAGATATATGGTGGGGCTCTTAGAGGGTGTTTTAGGAAGGAGTACTTGATTTATATATAATTTAGTTATGGTTGTTAGTTAGGGGTCCTGAGAAAATAAAGAGTAATTTTGGCTTCCTAAATATTAGGAGTCTGGTAGAGATCCTAAAATTAATAAGGCACGTGGTAAGGCTCTTGAAGGGTGTTTTGGGGAGAAGTGATCAATTTATATATATTTATTCATGGTTGTTGGGTAGAAGTCCCGAGAAAATATGGACCAATTTGGTTCACTAAATGTAGGGAGACTAGTAGCAATCCTAAAAATAAGGAGACATATGGAGATGCTGTTGGATGTTGGTTTAGGGAAAAGTGCTCGATTTGTATACAATTTACTTATGGCTGTTGGGTGGTGGTCCTGAGAAAATAGGGAGGGATTTTGGCACCGTAAATATAGGGAGTCCAGTATCGATCCCAAATATAGGAAGGCATATAGCGAGATTTTTGGACGGAGTTTTAGGGAGGGTGCTCGATTTGGAGAGGAATACTCGATTTGTATATAATTTACTTATGATTATTAGGTGGTCATCTTGAGAAAATAGAGAGTAGTTTTGGCTCCCCAAATGTAGGAGTCTGGTAGCGATCACAAAAATAGGAAGGCACATGGCGAGCCTCTTGGAGGGTATTTTTGGTAGAAGTACTCGATTTATATATAAGTTACTTGTAGTTATCGGGTGAAGGTCCTGAGAAAATAGGGAGTGGTTTTGACACTCCAAATATAGGAAGTCTGGTAACGATATCAAAAATTAGAAGGCACATGGCGTTGCTTTTGGTAGGTGTTTTTGGAAGAGTTCTTGATTTGTATATAATTTACTTATTTATAGTTATCGAGTGAGGATCCTGAGAAAATTAGAAGTGATTTGGCTCCACAAATATAAAGAGTCTAGTTGCGATGCCAAATATAAGAAGACATATGACGAGGCTCTTGAAGGTTGTTTTGGGAAGGAGTGTTAAATTTGTATATAATTTACTTTTGGTTGTAGGGTAGGGGTTTTAAGAAAATAGGGAGTGATTTTGGCTCCCTAAATATAGATAGTCTGGTAGTTATCCCAAAAATAGTAAGGCACATGACAAAGCTCTTAGCGGCTACTTTAGAGAGGAGTGCAAGATTTGTATATAATTTACTATTAGTTATCGGGTGGTGTCCTGAGAAAATTGGGAGTGATCTTGACTCCCCAAATATAGAGAGTCTGGTAGCGATCTCTAAAATAGAAATAAACTTAGCGAGGATCTTGGAGGGTATTTTGGGTAAGAGTATTCGATTTGTATATAATTTCTTTATGGTTATCGAGTGGGGGTCCTAAGAAAATAGGGAGTAATTTTAGTTCCCTAAATATAGGGAGTCTTGTATCGATTCCAAATACAGGAGGTCTAATACGAGGTTCTTGGAGGGTATTTTGAGGAGGGTGCTTAATTTCTATATAATTTACTTATAGTTGTAGGGTGGGGGTCCTAAGAAAATATAGAGTAATTTTGGTTCCCTAAATATAGGACGAGTCTGGTAGCGATCGAAAAACTAGAGAGGCACATGACGAGGCTTTTATAGGGTTGTAACATCCGCCCCAAACACACAAGATTTTGTCCGCTTTGCCCGTGCCCTCATGAGAACTTCCTAAGGAGGCCACCTATCCTAGTATTGTTCTCGCCCGAGCTTGCTTAATACGGAGTTCTTACGAATTCCGTAACGGCGCTCGATTTTAAAATATGTCTTTTATGTTTAGGAGGGAAAATTATATAATTAGCTCTGGATCTCCTTTTCTCCAGGCGATATGGGGCTAACTCGTGGCCTTGTACATCTCACCTCACCTCACCTCATCTATCTTGGCATCACAGCCTCAAAAGTCTTGGCACTTGGCCTATTAGATTTTGGTCATTATAATCCACCCCCCTTAGAGCTACATGTCCTTGTGTAGGGCTAGACCCCTCCATCCTGAGGAGAACCAGCTCTGATACTATTTTGTACCATCCGCCCCAAACACATAAGATTTTATTTGATTTTCCCATGCCCACATGAGAACTTCCCAGGGAGGACACCCATCCTAGTACCGCTTTCGCCCGAGCATGCTTAACTACGGAGTTCTTACAAATTCCATAGTGATGCACGATTTTAAAATGCTTTTTCTATGTTTGGGAGGAAAAATTATATAAGTAGCTCAGGATCACCTTCTCTCTAGGCGATGTGCAACTAACTCATGGCCTTGTACACCTTACCTTACCTCATCCATCTTGGCATCACAACCTCAGGAGTCTTGGCTCTTGGCCTATTGGATCTTGGTCGTCATAAGGGTATTTTGGGAATGAGTGCTCGATTTGTATATAATTTGTTTAAAGTTATTTAGTGGGGGTAATGAGAAAATAGATAGTGGTATTGACTCTCCAAATGTAGAGAGTTTGGTAGCAATCTCAAAAATATTAAGACACATAACAAGGTTCTTGAAAGGTGTTTTAGGAAGGAGTACTTGATTTGTATATAACTTACTTAGAGTTATTAGATAGGGGTCCTAAGAAAATAGAGAGCGATTTTGCCTTCCCAAATGTTGGGAGTCTGGTACTGATCCAAAAAATAGGAAGGCACATGGCGAGGCTCTTGGAGTGTGTTATATAGGGAGTAGTACTCAATTTATATATATATTACTTAGATTGTCAGGTGGGGGTCCTGAGAAAATAGAGAGTGATTTGGCTCCTCAAATATTGGAGTTTGGTAGCGATTTCGAAAATAGGAAGGCACATGGTGAAGCTCTTAGAGATTATTTTAGGAAGGAGTGCTCAATTTATATATAATTTACTAATGGTTGTTGGGTGGTGTTTTTCGGATGAGTGCTTGATTGGTATATAATTTACTTATAGTTATCATATAAGGATCCTCAAAAAATAGGGTGCAATTTTTGCTCTCTAAATATAAGAACTCCGGTAGTGATCTAAAAAAAAGGGTGGCACATGGGGTGGCTCTTTGACTCCCCAAATTTTAGGAATCTAGTAGCAATTCTAAAAATAGAAAGGCACATAATGAGGCTTTTAGAGGGTATTTTGGGGAGTACTACTTAATTTATAAATAATTTGCTTATGGTTATCGAGCAAGGGTCCTAGGAAAATATAGAGCGATATTGGCTCCCTAAATATCAGGAGTCTAATAGTGATCTTAAAAATAGAAAGGCATATGGCGAGTCTCTACTTAGAGGGTGATTTGGGAAGGACTGCTTGATTAATATCTGATTTACTTATGATAGTTGGGTAGGGGTCCTGAGAAAATTGAATGCGATTTTGGTTCTCCAATTATAAGGAGTATGGTAGTAATCCTAAAAATAAGGAGGCACATGATGAGGTTCTTGAAGGGTGTTTTGAGGATGAGTACTCAATTTGTATAGAATTTACTTATGGTTGTTGAGTGGGGGTCCTGAGAAAATAGGGAGCGGTTTTGGCTCTCCAAATATAGGAAGTCTGATAGTAATCCAAAAATTAAGAAAGATTATGGTGAGGATCTTAGAGGGTTTTATGGGAGAGGATTACTCGATTTGTGTATGATTTACTTATGGTTAACAGATAGGGGTTCAAAAAAAATATGGAGCGATTTTGCCTCCTTAAATATAGGGAGTCTGGTAGTGATCCCAAAAATAGAAAGGTATATTACGAGGCTTTTGGAGAGTATTTTAGGGAGAAGTGCTCGACTTGTATATAATTTACTTATGATTATCGGGTGGAGGTCCTATGAAAATAGGGAGCAATTTTGGTTCCCTAAACGTAGGGAGTCTAGTAGCGATCCCGAAAACAGAAAGTTGTATAACGAATTTTTTGGAGGGTATTTTGGAGATAAGTACTTGATTTGTGTATAATTTACTTATGGTTATCGGGTAGGAGTCCTAAGAAAATAGGGAGTTGTTTTTGCTCCCCAAATATAAGGAGCCTGGTAGAAATCCTAAAAATAGAAAGGCACATCACAAGGCTTTTAGAGGGTGCTTTGCAGAGAAGAGCTCGATTTGTATATAACTTACTTTTGGTTATGAGAAGGGGGTCCTGAGAAAATGGAGAACATAATTGACTCCCCAAATATAGAGAGTCTAATTGTGATCCAAAAAATAGGAAGGTATAAGGTGAGTTTCTTAGAGGGTGGTTTAGGGAGGAGTACTCGATTTGTATATAATTTAGCTATGGTTGTTGGTTATAGGTCATGAGAAAATAAGGAGCAATTTTGGCTTCCTAAATTTAGGGAGTCTGGTAGTGATCCTAAAAATAATAAGGCAAGTGGTGAGGCTCTTGAAGGGTGTTTTGGGTAGAAGCGATCAATTCGTATATAATTTATTCATGGTTATCGGGTAAAGGTCTTAGTTCACTAAATGTAGGGAGACTACTAGTAATCCTAAAATGTAGGAGTCTGGTAGCGATCGTAAAAATAAGAAGGCACATGGCGAGCCTCTTGGAGAGTGTTTTAAGTAATAATGCTCGATTTATATATAAGTTAGAGAGTGCTTTAAGTAATAGTGCTCGATTTATATATAAGTTACTTATAATTAGTGGGTGAAGGTCCTGAGAAAATAGGGAGTGGTTTTGACTCTCCAAATATAGGGAGTCTGGTAATAATCTCAAAAATTGGAATGCACATGGTGATACTCATGGCGGGTGTTTTTTGAAGAGTACTCGATTTGTATATAATTTACTTATAGTTATCGGGTGGGGATCCTGAGAAATTTAGGAGTGATTTTGACTCCTCAAATATAAAGAGTCTAGTTGCGATCCCAAATATAAGAAGACATATGATGAGGCTCTTAAAGGTTGTTTTGGAAAAGAGTGTTAAATTTGTATATAATTTACTTATGGTTGTAGGGTGGGGGTCTTGAGAAAATAGGGAGTGATTTTGGCTCCTTAAATATAGGTAGTCTGGTAGTTATCTAAAAAATAGTAAGGCATATGACAAAGCTTTTATCGGTTACTTTAGGGAGGAGTGCACGATTTGTATATAATTCCCTATTAGTTATCGGGTGAGGGCCTCAAAAAATTAGGATCGATCTGGGCTCCCTAAATATAGGGAGTTTGGTAGCGATCTCTAAAATAGAAATTAAATGGTGAGGATCTTGGAGGGTATTTTGGGTAGGAGTGTTCGATTTGTATATAGTTTCTATATGGTTATCAAGCAGGGGTCCAAATAAAATAGGGAGTAAATTTGGTTCCCTAAATATATAGAGTCCCGTATCGATCATAAATATAGGAGGTATATGGCGAGGTTCTTGGAGGATATTTTGAAAAGAGCGATCGATTTGTATATTATTTACTTATAGTTGTAGGGTGTGGGTCCTGAGAAAATATTATATAATTTTGGCTCTCTAAATGTAGGACGAGTCTGGTAGCGATTGAAAAACTAGAGAGGCACATAACGAGTCTTTTATAGGGTATTTTGGGGAGAAGTGCTCGATTTGTATATAATTTATTTATAGTTATTTGGTGAGGGCCCTGAGAAAATAGATAGTGTTATTGACTTCCCAAATGTAGAGAGTTTGGTAGCAATCTCAAAAATAATAAGGCACATAACGAGGTTTTTGGATGGTGTTTTAGGAAGGAGTGCTTGATTTGTATATAACTTACTTATAGTTATTAGATAAGGGTCCTGAGAAAATAGGGAGTGATTTTGGCTCCCTAAATTTTTGGTGTCTATTAGTGATCCCAAAAATAGGAAGGCATATGGCGAGGTTCTTGGAGTATGTTATATATAGGTAGTAGTACTCAATTTATATATATTTTACTTATGATTGTCAGGTGGAGCGCTTGAGAAAATAGAGAGCGATTTGGCTCCTCTAATATAGGAAGTTTGGTAGCAATCCCGAAAGTAAGAAGACACATGATGAAACTCTTAGAGATTATTATAGGGAAGAGTGCTTAATTTATACATAATTTACTAATGGTTGTCGGGTGGTATTTTTGGGAGGTGTGCTTGTTTGGTATATAATTTACTTATAGTTATCATATAACGGTCCTTAAAAAATACAGTGTAATTTTTGCTCTCAAAATATAATAAATCTTGTAGTGATCTAAAAAAAATGGTGGCACATAAAGAGGCTCTTTGACTCCCCAAATATTGGGCGTCTGGTAGCAATTCTAAAATTAGAAAGGCATATGGTGAGACTTTTAGAGGGTATTTTATATAATTTACTTATGGTTGCCGGGTAAGGGTCTATAGAAAATATAGAGCAATATTGACTTCCTTAATATAGGGAGTCTATTAGCGATCCTAAAAATAGAAAGGCACATGGTGAGTCTCTGCTTAGAGGGTGATTTGGGAAGGAATGCTCGATTTATATCTGATTTACTTATGATAGTTGGGGAGGGGTCTTGAGAAAATTGGAAGCGATTTTGGCTCTCCAAATATAAGGAGTTTGGTAGTAATCCTAAAAATAAGAAGGCACATGATGAGGCTTTTGAAGGGTATTTTTAGGTTGAGTACTCAATTTATATATAATTTACTTATGGTTGTCGGGTGGGGGTCCTGAAAAAATAGGTAGCGATTTTGGCTCTCTAAATGTAGGAAGCTTGATTGCGATCCCAAAATGAAAGAGGCAATGGTGAGGATCTTAAAGGGTTTTAGGGAGAGGATTGCTCGATTTGTATATAATTTTCTTATGGTTAACGGATTGGGGTTCGGAAAAAATATGGAGCAATTTTGGCTCCTCAAATATAGGGAGTCTGATAGCGATCCCAAAATTATAAAGGCACGTTGCGAGGATTTTGGAGAGTATTTTTGGGAGGATCTCAATTTGTATATAATTTACTTATGATTATCGGGTGGAGGTCCTAAGAAAATAGGGAGCAATTTTGGCTCCTCAAATATAGCGAGTCTAGTAACGATCCCAAAAACTAGGAGACATATAGCGTGACTTTTGGTGGGTATTTTAGGGATAAGTATTTGATTTGTGTATAATTTACTTATGGTTATCGAGTTGGAGTCCTAAAAAAATAGGGAGTGTTTTTTGCTCCCCAAATAAAAGGAGTTTGGTATTAATCTTAAAAATAGAAAGACACAATACGTGGTTTTGGAGGGTGCTTTGGAGAGGAGCTCAATTTGTATTAACTTACTTTTAGTTATCAGATGGGGGTTCTGAGAAAATGGAGAACAATATTAACTCCCAAAATATAAAGAGTCTGGTTGTGATCCAAAAAATAGGAAAGCACGTGGTGAGGTTCTTAGAGGGTGTTTTAGGGAGGAGTACTCGATTTGTATAGAATTTAGTTATAGTTGTTTGTTAAAGGTCTTGAGAAACTAAGGAGCAATTTTGGCTTCCTAAATATAGGGAGTCTGGTAGTGATCCTAAAAATAATAAGGTACATGTTGAGGCTCATAAAGGGTGTTTTGGGGAGAAGTGATCAATTCGTATATAATTTATTCATGGTTGTTGGGTAGAGGTCCCTAAAAAATAAAGACCGATTTGGTGAAGACTAGTAGCAATCCTAAAAATAAGGAGGCATATGGCGATGCTGTTGGAGGTAGGTTTGGGGAAGAGTGCTTGATTTGTATACAATTTACTTATGGTTACCAGGTTGTGGTCCTGAGAAAATAGGGTAGGATTTTGGTACCCGAAATATAGGAAGTCCAGTATCGATCCCAAATATAGGGAGGCATACGTAGAGATTTTTGGATAGAGTTTTGAGGAGGGTGCTCGATTTGGAGAGGAGTGCTCGATTTGTATATAATTTACTTATGGTTATCGGGTAGTCATCTTGAGAAAATAGAGAGTTGTTTTAGCTCCCCAAATATAGGAGTCTGGTAGCGATCATAAAAATAGGAAGGCACACGATGAGCCTCTTGGAGGATGTTTTAGGTAAAAGTGCTCCATTTATATATAAGGTACTTGTAGTTATTAGGTAAAGGTTCTGAGAAAATAGGGAGTGGTTTTAACTCTCCATATATAGGGAGTCTAGTAACGATCTCAAAAATTAGAAGGCACGTGACGATACTCTTGGCTGGTGTTTTTAGAATAGTTCTCGATTTGTATATAATTTACTTATAGTTATTGGGTTGGGATCCTTAGAAAATTAAGAATAATTTTGACTCCCTAAATATAAAGAGTCTAGTTGCGATCCTAAATATAAGAAGACATATGGCAAGTCTCTTAAAAGTTATTTTGGGAAGGAGTGTTAAATTTGTATATAATTTACTTATGGTTGTAGGGTGGGGGTCTTGAGAAAATAGGGAGTGATTTTGGCTCCCTAAATATAGGTAGTCTGGCAGTTATCCCAAAAATAGTAAGGCACATGATAAAGCTCTTAGCGGTTAGTTTAGGGAGGAGTGCTCAATTTTTACATTATTTACTAATGGTTATCGGGTTGTATTTTTGGGAGGAGTACTTGATTGGTATATAATTTACTTATGGTTATCATGTCAGGGTCCTCAGAAAATAGGTTACAATTTTTGCCCTCAAAATATAAGAAGTCTGGTAGTAATCTAAAAAAAAGGGTGGTACATGGGGAGGCTCTTTGACTCCCTAAAAATTTAGGATCTGGTAGCAATTCTAAAAATAGAAAGGCATATGGTGAGACTTTTAGAGGGTATTTTATATAATTTACTTATGGTTGTCGGGTAAGGGTCCTTAGAAAATATAGTACGATATTGGCTCCCTAAATATTGGGAATCTATTAGCGATCCCAGAAATAGGAAGGCACATGGCGAGTCTCTGTTTAGAGGGTGATTTAGAAAGGAATGGTCGATTTATATCTGATTTAATTATAATAGTTGGGGAAGGGTTATGAGAAAATTGAAAGTAATTTTGGCTCCCCAAATATAAGGACTCTGGTAGCAATGCTAAAAATAAGGAGGCACATGACGAGACTTTTGGATGGTGTTTTGAGGATGAGTGCTCAATTTGTATATAATTTACTTATGGTTGTCGGGTGGGGGTCCAGAGAAAATAGGGCACGATTTTTGGCTCTCCAAATGTAGTAAGTCTGATAGCAATCCCAAAATAAGGAGGCTTATAGTAAGGACCTTAGTGGGTTTTATGGGAGATGATTGCTCGATTTGTATATAATTTAGTTATGGTTAACAGGTGGGGATTTGAAAAAAATATGGAGTAATTTTGGCTCCTTAAATGTAGGGAGTCTGGTAGCAATCTCAAAAATAGAAAAGCACAATGCGAGGCTTTTGGAGATTGTTTTAGGGAGGAAAGCTTGATTTGTATATAATTTACTTACGATTGATGGGTACAAGTCCTAAGAAAGTAGGGAGCAATTTTGGCTCCCTAAATGTAGGGAGTTTAGTAGCGATCCCAAAAATAGGGAGACATATAACGAGTCTTTTGGAGGGTATTTTGGGGATAAGTATTTGATTTGTGTATAATTTACTAATAGTTATCGGTGGGAGTCCTTAGAAAATAGTGAGTGATTTTTACTCCCCAAATATAAGAAATCTGGTAGCAATCCTAAAAATAGAAAGACACATCACGAGGCTTTTGAAGGGTGCTTTGCAGAGAAGAGCTCGATTTATATATAACTTACTTTTTGTTATCATATGGGGGTCCTGAGAAAATAGAAAATGGTATTGACTCGCCAAATATAGAGAGTCTGGTTGCGATCTAAAAAATAGGAAGGCATGTGGCTAGGTTATTAGAGGTTGTTTTAGGGAGGAGTACTCGATTTGTATATAATTTAGTTATGGTTATTGGTTAGAGGTCCTGAGAAAATAAGAAGAAAATTTGGCTTCCTAAATATAGGGAGTCTGGTAGTGATCTTAAAAATAATAAGGCATGTGGTGAGGCTCTTGAAGGTATTTTAAGGAGAAGTGATGAATTCGTATATAATTTATTCATGGTTGTCGGGTAGAGGTCCTAAGAAAATATAGACCGTTTTGGTTCACTAAATATAGGGAGACTAGTAGCAATCCTAAAAATAAGGAGGCATATGGCAATGCTATTGCAGGTAGGTTTAGGGAAGAGTGCACGATTTTTATACAATTTACTTATGGTTATCGGGTGGTGGTCCTAAGAAAATAGGGAGGGATTTCGGCATCCTAAATGTAGAGTGTCCAGTATCGATCCCAAATATAGGGAGGCATATTGTGAGATTTTTGGACGGAGTTTTGGGAAGGGTGATCAATTTAGAGATGAGTGCTCGATTTGTATATAATTTACTTATGGTTGTCGGGTGGTCGTCTTTAGAAAATATAGAGTGGTTTTGGCTCCCCAAATGTAAGAGTATGGTAGCGATCGCAAAAATAGGAAGGCACATGGTGAGCCTTTTGGAGGGTGTTTTAGGTAGGAGTGCTCGATTTATATATTAGTTACTTGTAATTATTGGGTGAAGATCCTGAGAAAATAGGGAGTGGTTTTGACTCTCCAAATATAGGGAGTCTGGTAATGATCTTAAAAATTAGAAGACACTTGGCGATGCTCTTGGCGGGTATTTTGGGAAGAGTACTTGATTTGATTATTATATATATATATATATATATATATATATATATATATATATATATATATATATATATATATATATATATATATATATATATATATATATATATATATATATATATATATATATATATATATATATATATATATATATATATATATATATATATATATATATATATATATATATATATATATATATATATATATATATATAGTTATCGGGTGGGGATCCTGAGAAAATTAGGCATAATTTTGGTTCTACAAATATAAAAAGTCTAGTTGCGATCCCAAATATAAGAAGACATATGACAAGGCTCTTGAAGGTTGTTTTGGGAAGGAGTGTTAAATTTGTATATAATTTACTTATGGTTGTAGGGTGGGGGTCTTGAGAAATAGGAAGTAATTTTGGATCCCTAAATATAGGTAGTGTAGTAGTTATCTCAAAAATAGTAAGGCACATGACAAAGCTCTTAGCAGTTACTTTAGGAAAGAGTACGCGATTTGTATATAATTTATTATTAGTTATCGGGTGGGGTTCTGAGAAAGTTGGGAGGGATCTTGGCTCCCTAAATATAGGGAGTCTGGTGGTGATCTCTAAAATAGAAATGAAATGGTGAGGATCTTGGAGGATATTTTGGGTAGGAGTGTGCGATTTGTATATAATTTTCTTATGGTTATCATGTGGGGTCCCTAAGAAAATAGGAAGTAATTTTGGTTCCCTAAATATAGGGTGTCCTGTATTGATCCCAAATATAGGAGGTATATGGCGAGGTTCTTGGAGGGTATTTCGGGGAGGGTGCTTGATTTGTACATAATTTACTTATAATTATAGGATTGGGGACAGAGAAAATATAGAGTAATTTTTGCTCCATAAATATAGGATAAGTCTGGTAGCGATCAAAAAACTAGAGTGGCACATGACGAGCCATTTGTAGGGTGTTTTGGGGAGGAGTGCTCGATTTATATATAATTTGTTTATAGTTATTTGGTGGGGGTCATGAGAAAATAAATAGTGGTATTGACTCCCCAAATGTAGAAAGTTTGATAGCGATCTCAAAAATATTAAGGCACATAACGAGGTTCTTAGATAGTATTTTAGGAAGGATTGTTTGATTTGTATATAACTTACTTAGAGTTATTAGATAGGGGTCCTGAGAAAATAGAGAGCGGTTTTGGCTCCCAAATATTGGGAATCTGATAGTAATCCAAAAAATAGGAAGACATATGACGAGGCTCTTAGAGTGTGTTATATATAGGGAGTAGTACCCAATTTATATATATTTTTTACTTATGATTGTCAGGTGGGAGACTTGAGAAAATAGAGAGCGATTGGTCTCCTTTAATATAGAGAGTTTGGTAGCGATCCCGAAAATAGGAAGACATATGGCAAAGCTCTTAGAGATTATTTTAGGGAGAAGTGCTCAATTTATATATAATTGGCTTCTAAGAAAATATTGAGTGATATTAGCTCTGTAAATATAGGGAGTCTATTAGCGATCCCAAAAATAGGAAGGCACATGGCGAGCCTTAGCTTAGAGGGTGATTTGGGAAGGAATGCTCGATTTATATCTTATTTACTTATGATAGTTGGGGAGGGGTCCTGAGAAAACTGGAAGCAATTTTGGCTCCCCAAATATAAGGAGTTTGGTAGAAATACTAAAAATAAAGAGGTATATGACGAGACACTTGGAGGGTGTTTTAAGGATGAGTACTTAATTTGTATATAATTTACTTATGGTTGTTGGGTGGGGGTCCTTAGAAAATTGGGTATGATTTTGGCTCTCCAATTATAGGAAGTATGATAGTGATCCCAAAATTAAGGAGGCATATGGTGAGGATCTTAGAGGATTTTATGGGAGAGGATTGCTCGATTTGTATATAATTTACTTATGGTTAACGGATGGGGGTTCAAAAAATATATTGAGCGATTTTGGCTCTACAAATATGGGGAGTTTGGTAGCGATCCCAAAAATAAAAAGGCATATTGCGAAGCTCTTATAGAGTACTTTAGGGAGGAGTGCTCGATTTGTATATAATTTACTTATGATTATTGGGTGCAGGTCTTAAGAAAATAGGGAGCAATTTTGGCTCCCCAAATGTAGTGAGTTTAGTTGCGATCCTAAAAAAAAGGAGATATATAACGAGGCCTTTGGAGGGTATTTTGGGGATAAATATTTGATTTATGTATAATTTACTTATGGTTATCGGGTGGGAGTCCTAAGAAAATAAGGAGTGATTTTTGCTCCCCAAATATAAGGAGTCTGGCAGCAATCCTAAAAATAAAAATACATATCATGAGGCCTTTAGAGGGTGCTTTGGAGAGAAAGGCTCGATTTGTATATAACTTACTTTTGGTTATCAGATGGGGATCCTGAGAAAATATAGAACGATATTGACTCCCTAAATATAGAGAGCTTGGTTGCGATCCAAAAAATAGGAAGGCACATGTCGATGCTCTTAGATGGTATTTTAGGGAGGAGCACTCGATTTGTATATAATTTAGTTATGGTTGTTGGTTAGAGGTTCTAAGAAAATAAGGATCAATTTTGGCTTCCTAAATATAAGGAGTCTGGTAGCGATCCTAAAAATAATAAGGCACATAGTGAGGCTCTTGAAGGGTATTTCAGGGAGAAGTAATCAATTCATATATAATTTGTTTATGGTTGTCGGGTAATAGTCCTAAGAAAACATAGACCAATTTGGTTCACTAAATATAGGGAGACTAGTAGCAATCCTAAAAATAAGGTGGCATATGGCGATATTGTTGGACGTAGGTTTGGGAAAGAGTGCTCAATTTGTATACAATTTAGTTATGGTTGTCAGGTGGTGGTCCTTAGAAAATAGGGTGGGATTTTGGCACCCTAAATGTATGGAGTCCAGTATCGATCACAAATATAGGGAGGCATATGGTGAGATTTTTGGATAGAGTTTTAAGGAGGGTGCTCGATTTGGAGAGGAGTACTCAATTTGTATATAATTTTTTTATGGTTGTCGGGTGGTCGTCTTGAGAAAATAGAGAGTGGTTTTGGCTCTCAAAATATAGGAGTCTGGTAGCGATCACAAAAATTGAAAGGCACATGGCGAGCCTCTTGGAGGGTGTTTTTGATAGGAGTGCTCGATTTATATATAACTTACTTGTAGTTATCGGGTGAAGGTCCTAAAAAAATAAGAAGTGGTTTTGACTCTCCAAATATAGGGAGTATGGTAACAATCTCAAAAATTAGAAGGCACATGGCGATGCTCTTGGCGGGTGTTTTTGGAAGAGTACTCGATTTGTATATAATTTATATATAGTTATCGGGTGGCGATCCTGAGAAAATTAGGAGTGATTTTGGCTCCCCAAATATGAAGAGGCTAGTTGCGATTCCAAAGATAGGAAGATATATGACGAGGCTCTTAAAGGTTATTTTCGGAAGGAGTGTTAAATTGGTATATAATTTACTTATGGTTGTAGGGTGGGGGTCTTGAGAAAATAGGGAGTGATTTTGGCTCCCTAAATATAAGTAGTCTGGTAGTTATCCCATAAATAGTAGGGCACATGACAAAGCTCTTAGCGGTTACTTTAGGGAGGAGTACACGATTTGTATATAATTTATATTAGTTATCAGGTGGGATGCTGAGAAAATTGGTAGCAATCTGCCATCTTTAAAATAGAAATGAAATGGTGAGGATCTTGGAGGGTATTTTGGGTAAGAGTGTTCGATTTGTATATAATTTTCTTTTCGTTATCTAGTGGAGGTCCTAAGAAATTAGGAAGTAATTTTGATTCCGTAAATATAGGGAGCCCAGTATTGATCCAAAATATAGGAGGTATATAGCGAGGTTCTTAGAGGGTATTTTGGAGAGGGTGCTCGATTTGTACATAATTTACTTATTGTTGTAGGGTGGGGTCCTGAGAAAATATAGAGTGATTTTGGGTCTCTAAATATCGGACGAGTCTGGTAGTGTTCGAAAAACTAGAAAGGTATATGATAAGCCTTTTGTAGGGTATTTTGGGGAGAAGTGCGAGATTTGTATATAATTTGTTTATAGTTATTTAGTGGGGGTCCTGAGAAAATAGATAGTGGTATTGATTCCCGAAATGTAGAAAGTTTAGTAGCGATCTCAAAAATATTAAGGCACCTAACGAGGTTCTTAGATGGTGTTTTAGGAAGGAGTGCTTGATTTGTATATAACTTACTTAGACTTATTAGATAGGGTCCTTGAGAAAATAGAGAGCGTTTTTGGCTCCCCAAATATTGGGAGTCTAGTAGTGATCCAAAAAATAGGATGGCACATGGCGAGACTCTTGGAGTGTGTTATATATAGGGAGTAGTACTCAATTTATATATATTTTAGTTATGATTGTCAAGTGGAGGACTTGAGAAAATAGAGAGTAATTTGGATCCTATAATATAGGGAGTTTGGTAGTAATCGCAAAAATAGGATGGCACATGGGGAAGCTCTTTGAGATTATTTTACGGAGGAGTGCTCAATTTATACATAATTGGCTTCTAAGAAAATATAGGGCGATATTGCATCTCTAAATATAAGGAGTCTATTAGCGATCCGAAAAATCGAAAGGCACATAGCGAGTCTCAGCTTAAAGGGTGATTTAGAAAGGAATGCTCAATTTATATTTGATTTAAAAGTTAAAGAGGAATCCTGAGAAAATTGGAAGAGATTTTGTCTCCCCAAATATCAAGAGTCTAGTAGCAATCCTAAAAATAAAGAGGCATATGACGAGGCTCTTGGAAGGTGTTTTGAGGATGCATGCTCAATTTGTATATTCTTTACTTATGGTTATCGGGTGGAGGTCCTGAAAAAATTAGGAGCAATTTTGGCTCTCCAAATATAGGAAGTCTAATAGCGATCCCAAAATTAAGGAGGCTTATAGAGATGATCTTAGAGGGTTTTATGGGAAAGGATTGCTCGATTTGTATATAATTTACTTATGGTTAACGGATGGGGGTTCGAAAAAAATTTAGAGCAATTTTGGCTCCTCAAATATAGAGAGTCTGCTAGTGATCCCAGAAATAAAAAGGCACATTGTAAGGCTTTTGGAGATTGTTTTAGGGATGAGTGCTTGATTTGTGTATAATTTACTTACGATTATTGGGTATAGGTCCTAAGAAAATAGGGATCTATTTTGGCTCCGCAAATATTGTGAGTCTAGTAGCGATCCCAAAAACAGGGAGACGTATAACGAGGCTTTTGGAGGGTATTTTTGGGATAAGTATTTGATTTATATATATTTTACTTATGGTTATCAGGTGAGAGTCCTAAAAAAATAGGGTGTGATTTTTGCTCCCCAAATATAAAGAGTCTGGTAGCAATCCTAAAAATAAAAAGACACATCACGAGGCTTTTGGAGGATGATTTGGAGAGAAGAGATCGATTTGTATATAACTTACTTTTGGTTATCAGATGGGGGTCCTAAGAAAATAGAGAACGATATTAACTCCCCAAATATAGAGAGTCTGGTTGCGATCAAAAAATAGGAAGGTACGTGGCGAGGTTCTTAGATGGTGTTTTAGGGAGAAATACTCAATTTGTATATAATTTAGTTATGGTTATTGGTTAGGAGTCCTGAGAAAATAAGGAGCAATTTTTGCTGCCTAAATATAGGGAGTCTGGTAGCGATCCTAAAAATAATAAGGCACATACTAAGGCTCTTGACGGGTGTTTTGCAGAAAGGAGATTAATTTGTATATAATTTATTCATGGTTGTCGGGTAGAGGTCCTAGGAAAATATAGACCGATTTGGTTCACTAAATATAGGGAGACTAGTAGCAATCCTAAAAATAAGGAGGCATATGGCGATACTATTGGAAGTAGGTTTGGGGAAGAGAGCTCGATTTATATACAATTTACTTATTGTTATCGGGTGTTGTTCCTGAGAAAATATGGAAGGATTTTGCCACCCTAAATATAGGGATTCCAGTATCGATCCCAAATATAGGGAGGCATATGGCGAGATTTTTGGACGGAGTTTTGGGGAAGGTGCTCGATTTGTATATAATTTACTTATGGTTGCTTGGTGGTCGTCTTGAGAAAATAGAGAGTGGTTTTGGCTCCCCAAATGTAGGAGTCTGGTAGCGATCACAAAAACAGGAAGGCACATAGCATGTCTCTTGGAGGGTATTTTAGGTAGGAGTGCTCGATTTATATATAACTTTCTTGTAGTTATCGGGTGAAGGTCCTGAGAAAATAGGGAGTGGTTTTGACTCTCCAAATGTAGTAAGTCTGGTAACGATCTCAAAAATTAGAAGGCATATGGCGGTGCTCGAGGCGGGTATTTTTGGAAGACTACTCGATTTGTATATAATTTAATTATAGTTATCGGGTTAGAATCCTGGGAAAATTAGAAGTGATTTTGGCTTCCCAAATATAAAGAGTTTAGTTTCAATCCCAAATATAAGAAGACATATGACGAGGCTCTTGAAGGTGTTTTTGGGAAGCAGTGTTAAATTTGTATATAATTTACTTATGGTTGTAGGGTGGGGGTCTTGAGAAAATAGGGAGTGATTTTGGCTCACTAAATATAGGTAGTCGAGTAGTTATCCCAAAAATAGTAAAGCATATGATAAAACTCTTAGCAGTTACTTTAGAGAGGAGTGCACAATTTGTATATAATTTACTATTAGTTATCGGGTGGGGTCCTGAGAAAATATGGAGCGATCTTGGCTCCCTAAATATAGGGACTCTAGTAGCGATCTCTAAAATAGAAATAAAATAGTGAGGATCTTGGAGGGTATTTTGGGTAAGAGTATATGATTTGTATATAATTTTCTTATGGTTATTGAGTGGGGGTCCTAAGAAAATAGGATGTAATTTTGGTTCCCTAAATGTAGGGAGTCCCGTATCATTCTCAAATATCAGAGCTATATGGTGAGATTCTTGGAGGGTATTTCGGGGATGGTGCTCGATTTGTATATAATTTACTTATAGTTTGGTAGCGATCTCAAAAATATTAAGGCAGATAACGTGGTTCTTGGATGATATTTTAGGAAGGAGTGCTTGATTTTTATATAACTTACTTAGAGTTATTAGATATGGGTCCTGAGAAAATAGATAGTGGTTTTGGCTCCCCAAATGTTGGGAGTCTGGTAGTGATCCAAATAATAGGAAGGCACATGGCAGGGCTCTTTGAGTGTGTAATATATAGGGAGTAGTACTCAATTTATATATAATTTGAATATGATTGTCAGAAGAGGGACCAGAGAAAATAGAGTGTGATTTGGCTCCTCTAATATAGAGAGTTTGGTAGCGATCCCAAAAATAGGAACGCATATAGCGAAGCTCTTATATATTATTTTAAGGAGGAGTGCTCAATTTATACATAATTTACTAATTATTATCGGGTAGTGTTTTTGGAAGGAGTACTTGATTGGTATACAATTTACTTATGGTTATCATATAAGGTTCCTCAGAAAATAGGGTGCAATTTTTGCTCTCAAAATATAAGAAGTCTGGTAGTGATCTAAAAAAAATGGTGGCATATGTGGAGGCTCTTTGACTCCCCAAATATTGGGAATCTGGTTGCAATTCTAAAAATAGAAAGTCACATGGTGAGGCTTTTATAGGGTATTTTATATAATTTACTTATGGTTGTCGGGTAAGGGTCCTAAGAAAATATAGAGCGATATTGGCTTTCTAAATATAGGGAGTCTATTAGTGATCCCAAAAATAGGAAGGCACATGACGAGTCTCTACTTAGAGGGTGATTTGGGAAGGAATGCTCGATTTACATATGATTTACTTAAAATATTTGGGAAGGGGTCCTTAGAAAATTAGAAACAATTTTGGCTGCCCAAATATAAGGAGTCTGGTAGCAATCCTAAAAATAAGGAGGCACATGTTGAGGCTTTTGGAGGGTGTTTTAAGGATGAGTGCTTAATTTGTATATAATTTACTTATGGTTGTCGGGTGGGGGTCCTGAGAAAATTATGAGCGATTTTGGCTCTCCAAATATAGGAAGTCTAATTGCGATCCCAAAATTATGGATACTTATAGTAAGGATCTTATAGGGTTTTATGGGAGAGGATTGCTCGATTTGTATATAATTTACTTAAGGTTAACGGAAGGGGGTTCGAAAAAAATATAGAGTGATTTTGGCTCCTCAAATGTAGGGAGTCTGGTAGCGATCCCATATATAGAAAGGCATATAGCGAGGCTTTTGGAGAGTGTTTTAAAGAGGAGTGCTCGATTTGTATATAATTTACTTACGATTGTCGGGTGCAGGTCCTATGAAAATAGGAATCAATTTTGGCTCCCTAAATGTAGGGAGTCTAGTAGCGAACCCAAAAACAGGAAGATGTATAATGAGGCTTTTGAAGGATATTTTAGGAATAAGTATTTGATTTGTGTATAATTTAATTATGGTCATCGGGTGGGAGTCCTAAGAAAATAGAGAGCGATTTGTGCTCCCCAAATATAAGGAGTCTGGTAGCAATCATAAAAATAAAAAGAGACATCACGAGGCTTTTGGAGGGTGCTTTGGAGAGAAGTGCTCGATTTGTATATAACTTACTTTTGGTCATCAGATGGGGGTCCTGAGAAAATGAAGAACAATATTGACTCCCCAAATGTACAGAGTCTGGTTACGATCCAAAAAATAGGAAGATCCATGGTGAGGTTCTTAGATGGTGTTTTAGGGAGGAGTACTCGATTTGTATATAATTTAGTTATGGTTGTTGGTTAGGGGTCCTGAGAAAATAAGGTGTAATTTTAGCTTCCTAAATATAAGGAGTCTGGTAGAGATCCTAAAAGTAATAAGGCACATGGTGAGACTCTTGACGTGTGTTTTGGGGTAAAATGATCAATTCGTATATAATTTATTCATGGTTGTCGGTTAAAGGTCCTGAGAAAATAAAGACCGATTTGGTTCACTAAATATACGCAGGCTAGTAGCAATCCTAAAAATAAGGAGGCATATGGTGATACTGTTGGAGGTAGGTTTGGGAAAGAGTGCTCGATTTGTGTACAATTTACTTATGGTTGTCGGGTGATGGTTCTGAGAAAATAGGAAGGGATTTTGGTACCCTAAATATAGGGATTCCAGTATCTATCCTATATATAGGGAGCCATATAGCGAGATTTTTTGACGGACTTTTGGGTAGGGTGCTCGATTTTGAGAGGAGTGCTCGATTTGTATATAATTTACTTATAGTTGTCAGGTGGTTCTCTTGAGAAAATAAATAGTGATTTTGGCTCCCCAAATATAGGGGTCTGGTAGCGATCGCAAAAATAAGAAGGCACATGGCAAGACTCTTGGAGTGTGTTTTAGGTAGGAGTGCTTGATTTATATATAAGTTACATGTAGTTATCAGGTGAAGGTCCTGAAAAAATAGGGAGTGGTTTTGACTATCCAAATATGGGTAGTTTGGTAACGATCTCAAAAATTGGAAGGCACATGACGATGCTTTCGGCGAGTGTTTTTGGAAGAGTACTCGATTTGTATATAATTTACTTATAGTTATCGGGTAGGGATCCTAAGAAAATTAGGAGTGATTTTGGCTCCCCAAATATAAAGAGTCTAGTTGGGTTCCCAAATATAAGAAGATATATGACGTGTTTCTTGAAGGTTGTTTTCGAAAGGAGTGTTAAATTTGTTTATAATTTACTTATGGTTGTAGGGTAGGGGTCTTGAGAAAATAGGGAGTGATTTTGGCTCCTTAAATATAGGTTGTCTAATAGTTATCCCAAAAATAATAAGTTACATGACAATGCTCTTAGCGGTTACTTTAGAGAGGAGTGCACGATTTGTATATAATTTACTATTAGTTATAAGGTGGGCACCTGTGAAAATTGGGAGCGATCTTGGCTTCCTAAATTTAGGGAGTTTGGTAGCAATCTTTAAAATAGAAATGAACATAGCGAGGATCTTGGAAGATATTTTAGGTAGGAGTGTTCGATTTGTATATAATTTCTTTATGGTTATCGAGTAGGGGTCCTAAGAAAATAAGGAGTAATTTTTGTTCCCTAAATGTAGAAAGTCTCGTATTGATCCCAAATATGAGAGGTATATGGCGAGGTTCTTGGAGGGTATTTTGGGGAGGGTGCTCGATTTGTACATAATTTACTTATAGTTGTAGGGTGGGGTCTTAAGAAAATATAGAGTAATTTTAGCTCCCTAAATATAGTACGAGTCTGGTAGCGATCAAAAAACTAAAGAGGTACATGACGTGCCTTTTGTACAGTGTTTTGGGGTATAGTGCTCGATTTGTATATAATTTATTTATAGTTATTTGGTGGGGGTTCTGAGATAATAGATTGTGGTATTAACTCCCCAAATGTAGAGAGTTAGGTAGCGATCTCAAAAAATATTAAGGCATATAACGAGGTTCTTGGATGGTATTTTAGGAAGGAGTGCTTGATTTGTATATAACTTACTTAAAGTTATTAGATAGGGGTCCTGAGAAAATAGAGAGTGGTTTTGGCTCCCCAAATATTAGGAGTCTGGTAGTGATCCAAAAAATAGGAAGACACTTGGCAAACCTATTGGAGTGTGATATATCTCGAGAGTAGTACTCAATTTATATATATTTTACTTATGATTACCAGGTGGATGACCTGAGAAAATAAAGAGCAATTTGGCTCCTCTTATATAGGGATTTTGGTAGCGATTACGAAAATAGAAAGGCATATGGCGATGCTCTTAGAGATTATTTTAGTTAGGAGTGCTCAATTTATACATAATTTACTACTGGTTATCGGGTGGTGTTTTTGGGAGGAGTACTTGATTTGGTATATAATTTACTTAAGGTTATCATATAAGGGTCCTCATAAAATAGGGTATAATTTTTGCTCTCAAAATATAAAAAATCATGTAGTGATCTAAAAAAAAGGGTGACACATGGGGAGGCTCTTTGACTCCCCAAATATTGGGAATCTAGTAGCAATTCTAAAAATAGAAAGGCACATGGTGAGGCTTGTAGAGGGAATTTTAGGGAGTACTACTTAATTTGTATATAATTACTTATGGTTGTCGGGTAAGGGTCCTAAGAATATATAAAGCGATATTGGCTCCCTAATTATAGGGAATATATTAGCGATCCCAAAAATTGGAAGGCACATGGCGAGTCTCTACTTAGAGGGTGATTTGGGAAAAGATGCTCGATTTATATATGATTTACTTATGATAGTTGGGTAAGGGTTCTGAGAAAATTGGAAGTGATTTTGGCTCCCCAAATATAAGGAGTCTTGTAGCAATCCTAAAAACAAGAAGACACATGATGAGGCTCTTGGTGGGTGTTTAGAGGATGAGTGCTCAATTTGCATATAATTTACTTATGGTTATCGGGTGGGGGTCCTGAGAAAAAAGGGAGCGATTTTGGCTCTCCAAATGTAGGAAGTCTGATAGCGATCCAAAAATTAAGGAGACTTATGGTGAGGATCTTAGAGGGTTTTATGGGAGAGGATTGCTCGATTTGTATATAATTTACTTATGGTTAACGGATGGGGGTTCCAAATGGAGCGATTTTGGCTCCTCAAATGTAGGGAGTCTGGTAGCGATCTAAAAAATAGAAAGGCATATTGCGAGGCTTTTGGATAGTGTTTAGAAAGGAGTGTTCGATTTTTATATAATTTATTTACGATTATCGGGTGGAAGTTATTAGAAAATAGGGAGCAATTTTGACTCCTAAATATAGGGAGTCTAGTAGCAAACCCAAAAATAAGGAGACGTATAACGATGATTTTGGAGAGTATTTTGGGGATAAGAATTTGATTTATGTATAATTTTTTTATGGTTATCGGGTGAGAGTCCTAAGAAAATAGGGAGTGATTTCTGCTTCCCAAATATAAAGAGTGTGGTAGTAATCTTAAAAATAGAAAGACATATCACAAGGCTTGTGGAGGGTGCTTTGGAGAGAAGAGCTTGATTTATATATAACTTACTTTTGGTTATCATATGAGGGTCCTACAAAAATAAGGAACGATAATGACTCCCCAAATATAGAGAGTCTGGTTGCTATCCAAAAAATAGGAAGACACGTGGCGAGATTCTTATATGGTGTTTTAGGAAGTAGTACTCGATTTGTATATAATTTAGTTATGGTTATTGGTTAGGCATCCTGAAAAACTAGAAAGCAAGCCTAAAAATAATAATGCACGTGGTGAGGCTTTTGAAGGGTGTTTTGGGGAGAAGTGATCAATTTGTATATAATTTATTTATAGTTATCGGTTAGAGGTCCCGAGAAAATATAGACCGATTTGGTTTACTAAATATAGGGAGTAGTATCAATCCTAAAAATAAGGAGGCATATGGCGATGCTGTTGGAGGTAGGTTTGGGAAAGAGTGCTCAATTTGTATATAATTTACTTATGGTTGTAGGGTAGTGGCCCTAAAAATATAGGAAAGAATTTCGGCACCCTAAATGTAGGGAGTCCAGTATCGATCCCAAGTATAGGGAGGCATATGGTGAGATTTTTGGACTGAGTTTTTGGAAAGGTTCTCGATTTGGAGAGGAGTGCGCGATTTGTATATAATTTACTCATAATTACCGGGTGGTCATCTTGAGAAAATAGAGAGTAGTTTTGGCTCCTTAAATATAAAGCGATCGCAAAAATAGGAAGGCACATGGCGAGCCTCTTAGAGGGTGTTTTAGGTAGGAGTGCTTGATTTATATATAAGCTAATTGTAGTTATCGGGTGGTCCTAAGAAAATAGGGAGTAGTTTTGACGATCCAAATATAAGGAGTCTGGTAACGATCTCAAAAATTTGAAGGCACATGGCGATGCTCTTGGCGTATGTTTTTGGAAGAGTACTCGATTTGCATATAATTTACTTATAATTATCGAGTAGGGATCCTAAGAAAATTCGAAGTGATTTTGGCTAAAAAAAAAGAGTCTAGTTGCGATCCTAAATATAAGAAGATATATGACAAGGCTTTTGAAGGTTGTTTTATGAAGGAGTGTTGAGTTTGTATATAATTTACTTATGGTTGTATGGTGGGGGTCTTGAGAAAATAGGGAGTAATTTTGGCTCCCTAAATATAGGTAGTCTAGTAGTTATCGCAAAAATAGTAAGGTACATGACAAAGCTCTTAGTCGTTACATTAGAGAGGGGTGCACAATTTGTATATAATTTACTATTAGTTATCGGGTAGGGTCTCGAGAAAATTAGGAGCGATCTTGGCTTCCTAAATGTTGGGAGTTTGGTAGCGATCTATAAAATAGAAATAAACATGGCAAGGATCTTGGAAGGTATTTTGGGTAGGAGTGTTCGATTTATATATAATTTTTCTTATATTTATTGAGTGGGGGTCCTAAGAAAATAGAGAGTAATCCTAAATATAGGGAGTCCCGTATCGATCCTAAATCTAGGAGGTATATGGTGAGATTGTTGCAGGGTATTTCAAGGAGGGTGCTCGATTTGTATATAATTTACTTATAGTTGTTAGGAAGGGGTCCTGAGAAAATATCAAGTAATTTTGGTTCCCTAAATATAGGACAAGTCTGGTAGCGATCGAAAAACTAGAGAGGCACGTGACGAGCCTTTTGTAGGGTATTTTAGGGAGGAGTACTCGATTTATATATAATTTATTTATAGTTATTTGTGGGGATCCTGAGAAAATAGATAGTGGTATTGACTTCCCAAATGTAGAGAGTTTGGTAGCGTTCTCAAAAATATTAAGGCACATAACGAGGTTCTTGGATAATATTTTATGAAGGAGTGCTTGATTTGTATATAACTTACTTAGAGTTATTAGATAAGGG
Source organism: Chamaelirium japonicum (assembly GCA_947650365.1). Taxonomy (NCBI): domain Eukaryota; kingdom Viridiplantae; phylum Streptophyta; class Magnoliopsida; order Liliales; family Melanthiaceae; genus Chamaelirium; species Chamaelirium japonicum. The sequence goes on along the minus strand of OX393559.1, from coordinate 11,010,714 downwards.
TTTTGAGAAAATAGATAGCGGTTTTGGCTCCCCAAATATTGGGAGTCTGGTAGTGATCCAAAAAATAGTAAGGCACATGGTGAGGCTCTTGGAGTGTGTTATATATAGGGAGTAGTACTCAATTTATATATATTTTACTTATGATTATCAGGTTAGGGTCCTGAGAAAATAGAGAGCAATTTCGCTCCTCTAATATAGGGAGTTTGGTAGTGATCTCAAAAATAGGAAGGTATATGGCGAAGCTTTTAGAGATTATTTTAGGGAGGAGTGCTCAGTTTATATATAATTTACTAATGGTTGTCTAGTGGTATTTTCTGGAGTAGTGCTTAATTGGTATATAATTTACTTATGGTTATCATATAATGGACCTCAGAAAATAGGGTGCAATTTTTGCCCTCAAAATATAGGAAGTCTGGTAGTGATCTAAAAAAAAGGGTGGCAATAGGGAGGCTCTTTGACTCCTCAAATATTAGGAATATCGTAGCAATTCTAAAAATAGAAAGGCACATGGTGAGTCTTTTATAGGGTATTTTGGGGAGTACTGCTCGATTTGTATATAATTTACTTATGGTTATCGGGTAAGAGTCCTAAGAAAATATAGAGCGATATTGGCTCCCTAAATATAAAGAGTCTATTAGCAATCCCAAAAATAGGATGGCACATAATGAGTCTCTGCTTAGAGGGTGACTTGGGAAGGAATGCTCGATTTATATCTAACTTACTTATGATGGTTGGGTAGGGTCTTGAGAAAATTGGAAGCGGTCTTGTCTCCAAATGTATAAAATTTACTTATGATTGTCGGGTGGGGGTCCTGAGAAAATAGGGAGCGACTTTGGCTCTCTAAATATATGAATTCTGATAGCGATCCCAAAATTAAAGAGGCTTCTGGTTAGGATCTTAAAGGGTTTTAATTTATAGGAAAGGATTGCTCGATTTGTATATAATTTACTTATAGTTAACGAATGGGGGTTCAGAAAAAATATAGAGCGATTTTGGCTCCTCAAATATAGAGAGTCTGATAGCGATCCCAAAAATAGAAATGCACATTGCGAGGCTTTTGGAGAGTGTTTTAGGGAGAAGTACTTAATTTTTATATAATTTACTTATGATTATCGAGTGGAGGTCCTAAGAAAATAGGAAGCAATTTTGACTCCCCAAATATAGGGAGTCTAGTAGCGATCCCAAAAACAGGGAGACATATAAGGAGGCTTTTGGAGAGTATTTTAATGATAAGTATTTGATTTGTGTATAATTGTATCGGGTGGGAGTCCTCAGAAATTTGGAAGTAATTTTTGCTCCCCAAATATAAGGAGTCTGGTAGCAATCCTAAAAATAAAAAAATATATCACGAGGCTTTTAGAGGGTGTTTTGGAGAGAAGAGCTCGATTTGTTTTCTAAAATTGGAAAGGCACGTGGCAGGGTTCTTAGAGGGTATTTTAGGGAGGTGTACTCGATTTGTATATAATTTAGTTATGGTTATTGGTTAGGGGTCCTGAGAAAATAAGGAGCAATTTTGACTTCCTAAATATTAGGAGTCTTGTTGCGATCCTAAAAATAATAAGGCACGTGGTGAGGCTTTTGAAGGGTGTTTTGGGGTGAAGTAATCAATTTGTATATAATTTATTCATGGTTATCGGGTAGAGGTCCCGAGAAAATATAGACCGATTTAGTTTACTAAATATATGAAGACTAGTAGCAATCATAAAAATAAGGATGCATATAGTGATGTTGTTGGAGGTAGGTTTGGGAAAGAGTGCTCGGTTTTTATACAATTTACTTCTGGTTATCGGGTGATGGTCCTATAAAAATAGGAAGGGATTTCGGTACCCTAAATATGGGGAGTCCAGCGTCGATCCCAAATATAGGGAGGCATATGGTGAGAGTTTTGGATAGAGTTTTGGGTAGGGTACTCGATTTGGAGAGGAGTGCTCAATTTGTATATAATTTACTTATGGTTGTCGGGTGGTAGTCTTGAGAAAATAGAGAGTGGTTTTGGCTCCCCAAATGTTGGAGTCTGGTATCAATCGCAAAAATAGGAAGACACATAGCAAGCCTCTTGGAGGATATTTTAGGTCGGAGTGCTCAATTTATAAATAAGTTACTTATAGTTATCGGGTGAAGGTCCTGAGAAATTAGGAAGTTGTTTTGACCCTCCAAATATATAGAGTCTGGTAACGATCTCAAAAATTGGGAGGCACATGGCAATGCTCTTGGCGGGTGTTTTCGAAAGGAGTACTGCTCGATTTGTATATAATTTACTTATAGTTGTCGAGTAGGGTATCCTAAGAAATTTGGGAATGATTTTGGCTCCCTAAATATAAGGAGACTGATAGCGATCCAAAAAATAGGAGGCACATAGCGAGGATCTTAGAGTATGTTCTGGGGAGGAGTGCTTAATTTATATATAATTTACCTATGATTGTCAAGTTGGGGTCTAGATATAATTGGGAGCAATTTTGGATCCCCAAATATAGAAAGTCTGGTAGTGACCCTTACATGATGAGGCTCTTAGAGGTTATTTTGTGGAAAGTGCTCAATTTGTATATAATTTACTTATGGTGAGGATCTTAGAGGGTTTTATGGGGGAGGATTACTCGATTTGCATATAATTTACTTATGGTTAACAGATAGGGGTTCAGAAAAAATATGGAGCGATTTTGCCTCCTCAAATATAAGGAGTCTGGTAGCTATCCCAAAAATAGAAAGGTATATTACGAGGCTTTTGGAGAGTGTTTTAGGGAGGAGTGCTCGATTTGTATATAATTTACTTACGATTGTCGGGTCAAGGTCCTAAGAAAATAGGGAGCAATTTTGGCTCCCTAAATGTAGGGAGTCTAGTAGCGATCCCAAAAATAGGGAGTCGCATAACGAGTCTTTTGGAGGGTATTTTGGGGATAAGTATTTGATTTGTGTATAATTTATTTATGGTTATCGGGTGAGAATCCTAAGAAAATAGGGAGTTGTTTTTGCTGCCCAAATATAAGGAGTCTGGTAGAAATCCTAAAAATAGAAAGACACATCACAATGCTTTTGGAAGGTGCTTTGCAGAGAAGAGCTCGATTTATATATAACTTACTTTTGGTTATCAGAAGGGGGTCCTGATAAAATAGAGAACGGTATTGACTCCCCAAATATAGAGAGTCTGGTTATGATCCAAAAAATATGAAGGCACGTGTTGAGGTTCTTAGAGGGTGGTTTAGGGAGTAGTGCTCGATTTGTATATAATTTTGTTATGGTTGTTGGTTAGAGATCTTGAGAAAATAAGGAGCAATTTTGGCTTCCTAAAGTTTGGGAGTCTAGTAGCGATCCTAAAAATAATAAGGCAGGTGGTGAGGCTCTTGAAGAGTGTTTTGGGGAGAAGTGATCAATTCGTATATAATTTATTCATGGTTATCGGGTAGAGGTCCCGAGAAAATATAGACAAATTTAGTTCACTAAATATAGGGAAACTAGTAGCAATCCTAAATATAAGGAGGCATATGGCGATGCTGTTAGAGGTAGGTTTGAGGAAGAGTGCTCAATTTGTATACAATTTAATTATAGTTGTTGGGTGGTGGTTCTAAGAAAATAGGGAGGGATTTCGGCACCCTAAATGTAGGGAGTCCATTATCGATCCCAAATACTGGGAGGTATATGGCGAGATTTTTGGACGGAGTTTTAGGGAGGGTGTTTGATTTGTATATAATTTACTTATGGTTATCGGGTGGTCATTTTGAGAAAATAGAGAGTGGTTTTAGCACATGGTGAGCCTCTTAGAGAGTATTTTAGGTAATAGTGCTCGATTTATATAAAAGTTACTTATAGTTATCGAGTGAAGGACCTGAGAAAATAGGGAGTAGTTTTGACTTTCCAAAAATAGGGAGTCTAGTAACGATCTCAAAATTTGGAATGCACATGGTGATACTCATGGCGAGTGTTTTCGGAAGAGTACTCGATTTGTATGTAATTTACTTATAGTTATCGCGTGGGGATCCTGAGAAATTTAGGAGTGATTTTGACTCCCCAAATATAAAGAGTCTTGTTGCGATCCCAAATATAAGTAGACATATGATGAGGCTCTTGAAGGTTGTTTTGGAAAGGAGTGTTAAATTTGTATATAATTTACTTATGGTTGTAGGGTGGGGGTCTTGAGAAAATAGGGAGTGATTTTGGCTCCATAAATATAGGTAGTCTGGCAGTTATCCAAAAAATAGTAAGGCACATGACAAAGCTTTTAGCGGTTACTTTAGAGAAGAGTACACGATTTGTATATAATTCCCTATTAGTTATCGGGTGAGGTCCTTAGAAAACTAGGAGCGATCTGGGCTCCCAAAATATAGGGAGTTTTGTAGCGATCTCTAAAATAGAAATAAATGGTGAGGATCTTGGAGGGTATTTTGGGTAAGAGTGTTCGATTTGTATATAATTTCCTTATGGTTATCAAGCAGGGGTCCTAATAAAATAGGGAGTAATTTTGGTTCCCTAAATATATAAAGTCCTATATCGATCATAAATATAGGAGGTATATGGCGAGGTTCTTGGAGGATATTTCGAAAAGGGCTCTCGATTTGTATATAATTAACTTATAGTTGTAGGGTGGGGGTCTTGAGAAAATATTATGTAATTTTGGCTCTCTAAATATAGGACAAGTCTGGTAGCGATCGAAAAACTAGAGAGACACATAAAGAACCTTTTGTAGGGTATTTTAGGGAGGAGTGCTCGATTTATATATAATTTATTTATAGTTATTTAGTAGTGGTTCGAAGAAAATAGATAGTGTTATTGATTCCCCTAATGTAGAGAGTTTGGTAGCAATCTCAAAAATATTAAGGCATATAACGAGGTTCTTGGATGGTATTTTAGGAAGGAGTGCTTGATTTGTATATAACTTATGTAGACTTATTAGATAGGGGTCTTGAGAAAATATAGAGCTGTTTTGGCTCCCCAAATTCTGGGTGTCTAGTAGTGATCCCAAAAATAGGAAGGCATATGGTGAGTCTTTAGAGTGTGTTATATATTGGGAGTAGTACTTAATTTATATATATTTTACTCATGATTGTTAGGTGGACGGCCTGAGAAAATAGAGTGCGATTTGGCTCCTCTAATATAGGGAGTTTGGTAGCGATCCCGAAAATAAGAAGGTACATGACGAAACTGTTAGAGATTATTTTAGGAAGGAGTGCTCAATTTATACATAATTTACTAATGGTTATTAGGTGGTGTTTTTGGGAGGTGTGCTTTATTGGTATATAATTTACTTATAGTTATCATATAACGGTCCTCAGAAAATAGGGTGTAATTTTTGCTCTAAAATATAATAAATCTGGTAGTGATCTAAAAAAAAGGGTGGCACATAGGGAGGCTCTTTGACTCCCCAAATATTAGGCATCTGGTAGCAATTCTAAAATAGAAAGGCATATGGTGAGGCTTTTAGAGGGTATTTTATATAATTTACTCATGGTTATCGGGTAAGGGTCCATAGAAAATATAGAGCGATATTGACTCCCTTAATATAGGGAGTCTATTAGCGATCCCAACAATAGGAAGGCACATGGCGATGCTCTACTTTGAGGGTGATTTGGGAAGGAATGCTCGATTTATATCTGATTTACTTATGATAGAGGGGTCCTGAGAAAATTAGAAGCTATTTTGGCTTTCCAAATATAAGGAGTATGATAGCAATCCTAAAAATAAGAAGACACATGACGAGGCTCTTTGAGGGTATTTTGAGGATGAGTGCTTAATTTATATATAATTTACTTATGGTTGTAGGGTAGGGGTCCTGAGAAAATAGGGAGTGATTTTGGCTCTCCAAATATAGGAAGCCTGATTGCGATCCTAAAATTAAGAAGGCTAATGTTAAGGATTTTAGAGGGTTTTATGGGAAGGGATTGCTCGATTTTTATATAATTTACTTATGGTTAACGGATTGGGGTTCAGAAACAATATAGAACAATTTTGGCACCTCAAATATAGGGAGTCTGATAGCGATCCCAAAAGTAGAAAGGCACATTGCGAGGATTTTGGAGAGTGTTATTGGGAGGAGCTTGATTTGTATATAATTTACTTATGATTGTTGGGTGGAGGTCCTAAGAAAATAGGAAGCAATTTTGGCTCCTCAAATATAGCGAGTCTAGTAGGGATCCCAAAACTTAGGAGACATATAGCGTGACTTTTAGAGGGTATTTTGGGGAAAAGTATTTGATTTGTGTATAATTTACTTATGGTTATCGGGTGGGAGTTCTAAAAAAATAGGGAGTGATTTTTGTTCCCCAAATATAAAAAGTCTGGTAGCAATCCTAAAAATAGAAAGACACATCACGAGGCTTTTAGAGGGTGCTTTGGAGAGAAGTGCTCGATTTGTATATAACTTACTTTTGGTTATCAGATGGGGGTTATGAGAAAATAAAGAACGGTATTAACTCCTAAAATATAGAGAGTCTGGTTGCGATCTAAAAAATAGGAAGGCACGTGGTGATGTTCTTAGAGGGTGTTTTAGGGAGGAGTACTCGATTTGTATATAATTTAGTTATAGTTATTGGTTAGAAGTCTTGAGAAAATAAGGAGCAATTTTGGCTTCCTAAATATAGGGAGTCTGGTAACGATCCTAAAATTAATAAGGTACGTGGTGACTCTTATAAAGGGTATTTTGGGAAGAAGTGATCAATTCGTATGTAATTTATTCATGGTTATCGGGTAGAGGCCCCGAGAAAATATAGACCGATTTGGTTCACTAAATGTAGAAAGACTAGTAGCAATCCTAAAAATAAGGAGGCATATAGCGATGCTATTGGAGGTAGGTTTGGAAAAGAGTGCTTGATTTGTATATAATTTACTTATGGTTGTCTGGTTATGGTCCTGAGAAAATAGGGAGAGATTTTGGTACCCGAAATATAGGGAGTCTAGTATCGATTCTAAATATAGGAAGGCATATGTCGAGATTTTTGGATGGAGTTTTGGGGAGGGTTCTCGATTTGAAGAGAAGTGATCGATTTGTATATAATTTACTTATGGTTATCGGGTGGTCCTCTTGAGAAAATAGAGAGTTGTTTTGGCTCCCCAAATATAGGAGTCTGGTAGCGATCACAAAAATAGGAAGGCACATGGCGAGCCTCTTAGAGGGTGTTTTAGGTAAAAGTGCTCAATTTATATATAAGGTACTTGTAGTTATCGGGTGAAGGCTCTGAGAAAATAGGGAATGGTTTTGACTCTCCAAATATAGGGAGTCTAGTAACGATCTCAAAAATTGGAAGGCACATGGCGATACTCTTGGCGGGTGTTTTTGGAAGAGTGCTCGATTTGTATATAATTTACTTATAGTTATCGGGTGGGGATCCTTAAAAAATTAGGAATAATTTTGGCTCCTCAAATATAAAGAGTCTAGTTGCGATACCAAATATAAGAAGACATATGGCAAGGCTCTTGAAAGTTGTTTTAGGAAGGAGTGTTAAATTTGTATATAGTTTACTTATGGTTGTAGAATGAGGGTCTTGAGAAAATAGGGAGTAATTTTGACTCCCTAAATATAGGTAGTCTAGTAGTTATCCCAAAAATAGTAAAATATATGATAAAGCTCTTAGCGGTTACTTTAGGGAGGAGTGCTTAATTTATACATAATTTACTAATGGTTATCGGGTGGTAATTTTGGGAGGCGTGCTTGATTGGTACATAATTTACTTATAGTTATCATATAAGGGTCCTCAGAAAATAGGGTGCAATTTTTGCTCTCAAAATATAAGAAGTCTGGTAGTGATCTAAAAAAAAGGGTGGCACATGGGGAGTCTCTTTGACTCGCCAAAAATTTAGGATCCGGTAGAAATTCTAAAAATAGAAAGGCACATGGTGAGGCTTTTAGAGTGTATTTTATATAATTTACTTATGGTTGTCGAGTAAAGGTCCTTAAAAAATATAGTACGATATTGGCTCCCTATATATTGGGAGTTTATTGGCGATCCCAAAAATAGGAAGGCACATGGCGAGTCTCTACTTAGAGGGTGATTTGGGAAGGAATTCTTGATTTATATCTGATTTACTTATGATAGTTTGGGAGGGGTTCTGAGAAAATTGGAATCGATTTTGGCTTCCCAAATATAAGGAGTCTGGTAGTAATCCTAAAAATAAGGAGACACATAACGAGGTTCTTTGATGGTGTTTTGAGGATGAGTGCTCAATTTGTATATAATTTACATATGGTTGTCGGGTGGGGGTCCTAAGAAAATAGGCTGTAATTTTGGCTCTCCAAATATAGGAAGTCTGATATCGATCCTAAAATAAGGAGGCTTATGGTGTGGATTTTAGAGAGTTTTATAGGAGAGGATTGCTCGATTTGTATATAATTTACTTTTGGTTAACGGATGGGGGTTTGAAAAAAATATGGAGCAATTTTGGATCCTCAAATATAGGGAGTTTGGTAGCAATCTCAAAAATAGAAAGGCACAATGCGAGGCTTTTGGAGAGTGTTTTAGGGAGTAATGCTCGATTTGTATATAATTTACTTACGATTGATGGGTGTAGGTCCTAAGAAAATAGGGAGCAATTTTAGCTCCCCAAATATAGGGAGTCTAGTAGCGATCCCAAAAATAGGGAGACGTGTAACGAGTCTTTTAGAGGGTATTTTGGGGATAAGTATTTGATTTGTATATAATTTACTAATGGTTATTGGGTGGGAGTCCTTAGAAAATAGGGAGTGATTTTTGCTCCCCAAATATATGGAATCTGGTAGCAATCCTAAAAATAGAAAGACACATCACGAGGCTTTTAGAGGGTACGTTGCAGAGAAGAGCTCAATTTGTATATAACTTACTTTTGGTTATCAGATAGGGGTCTTGAGAAAATAGAGAATGATATTGACTCTCCAAATATAGAGAGTCTGGTTGCGATCTAAAAAATAGGAAGGCACGTGGCTAGGTTATTAGTGGGTGTTTTAGGGAGGAGTACTCGATTTGTATATAATTTAGTTATGGTTATTGGTTAGAGGTCCTGAGAAAATAAGGATGAATTTTGGCTTCCTAAATATAGGGAGTTTGGTAGCGATCCTAAAAATAATAAGGTACGTGGTGAGGCTCTTGATGGGTGTTTTGAGGAAAAGTGATGAATTCATATATAATTTATTCATGGTTATCGGGTAAAAGTCTCGAGAAAATATAGATCGATTTGGTTCACTAAATATAAGGAGACAAGTAATAATCCTAAAAATAAGGAGGCATATGGCGATGCTGTTAAAGGTAGGTTTGGGAAAGAGTGCTTGATTTTTATACAATATACTTATGGTTGTCGGGTGGTGGTCCTAAGAAAATAGGGATGGATTTTGACATCCTAAATGTAGAGTGTCCAGTATCGATCCTAAATATAGGGAGGCATACGGCGAGATTTTTGGACGGAGTTTTAGGGAGGGTGATCGATTTGGAGATGAGTGCTCAATTTGTATATAATTTACTTATGGTTGTCGGGTAGTCGTCTTGAGAAAATAGAGAGTGATTTTGGCTCCCTAAATGTAAGAGTCTTGTAACGATTATAAAAATAGAAAGGCACATGGCGACCCTCCTGGAAGGTGTTTTAGGTAAGAGTGCTCGATTTGTATATTAGTTACTTGTAGCTATCGGGTGAAGGTCTTGAGAAAATAGGGAGTGGTTTTGACTCTCCAAATATAGGGAGTCTGGCAATGATCTCAAAAATTAGAAGACACATGGCGATGCTCTTAGCAGGTATTTGGGAAAGAGAACTCGATTTTATTATAATTTATATATAGTTATCGGGTGGGGATCTTAAGAAAATTAGGAGTGATTTTGGTTCTCCAAATATAAAGAGTCTAGTTGCGATCCCAAATATAAGAAGACATATGACAAAGCTCTTGAAGGTTGTTTTGGGAAGGAGTGTTAAATTTGTATATAATTTACTTATGGTTATAGGGTGGGGGTCTTGAGAAAATAGGGAGTGATTTTGGCTCCCTAAATATAGGTAGTCTGGTAGTTATCTCAAAAATAGTAAGGCACATGACAAAGCTCTTAGCGGTTAATTTAGTAAAGAGTACACGATTTGTATATAATTTATTATTAGTTATCGGGTGGGGTCCTGAAAAAGTTGGGAGCGATTTTGGCTCCCTAAATATAGAGAGTCTCGTAGCGATCTCTAAAATAGAAATAAAATGGTATGGATCTTAAAGGGTATTTTGGGTAGGAGTGTTCAATTTGTATATAATTTCATTATAGTTATCTAGTGGGGGTCCTAAGAAAATAGGAAGTAATTTTGGTTTCCTAAATATAGGGAGTCCCGTATCGATCCCAAATATAGGAGGTATATGGCGAGGTTATTGGAGGGTATTTCGGGGAGGGTGCTCGATTTGTATATAATTTACTTATTGTTGTAAGGTGGGGGTCCAGAAAAAATATAGAGTAATTTTGGCTCCCTAAATATAGGATGAGTCTGGTAGCGATCGAAAAACTAGAGAGGCACATGACGAGCCATTTGTAGGGTATTTTGGGGATGAGTGTTTGATTTATATATAATTTGTTTGTAGTTATTTGGTAGGGGTCATGAGAAAATAGATAGTAGTATTGACTCCCCAAATATAGAGAGTTTGATAGCGATATCAAAAATATTAAGGCATATAACGAGGTTCTTGGATAGTGTTTTAGGAAGGAGTGTTTGATTTGTATATAACTTACTTAGAGTTATTAGATAGGGGTCCTGAGAAAATCGAGAGCAGTTTTGGCTCCCTAAATATTGGGAGTCTGATAGTGATCCAAAAAATAAGAAGACACATGATGTGGATCTTGGAGTGTGTTATATATAGGGAGTAGTACCCAATTTATATATATTTTACTTATGATTGTCAGGTGGGGGACCTGAGAAAATAGAGAGCGATTTGGCTCCTTTAATATAGAGAGTTTAGTAGCGATCCCAAAAATAGGAAGGCACATGGCGAAGCTCTTAGAGATTATTTTAGGAAGGAATGCAATATTTATACATAATTAGCTTCTAAGAAAATATTAAGCGATATTGGCTCTGTAAATATAGGGATTCTATTAGCTATCCCGAAAATAGAAAGGTACATGATGAGACTTAGCTTAGAGGGTGATTAGGGAAGGAATGCTCGATTTATATCTGATTTACATATGATAGTTGGGGAGGGGTCCTGAGAAAACTTGAAGCGATTTTGGCTACCCAAATATAAGGAGTCTGGTAGCAATCCTAAAAATAAAGAGTCATATGATGAGGCACTTAGAGGGTGTTTTGAGGATGAGTGCCCAATTTGTATATAATTTACTTATAGTTATCGGGTGGGGTCCTGAGAAAATTGGGAGCGATTTTGGCTCTCCAAATATAGAAAGTATGATAGTGATCCCAAAATTAAGGAGGATTATGGTAAGGATCTTAGAGGGTTTTATGGGAGAGGATTGTTTAATTTGTATATAATTTACTTATGGTTAACAGATGGGGGTTCGGAAAAATATTGTACGATTTTGGCTCCTTAAATGTAGGGAGTTTAATAGCGATCCCAAAAATAAAAAGGTACATTGCGAGACTCTAGGAGAGTGTTTTTGGGAGGAGTACTCGATTTGTATATAATTTACTTATGATTATTGGGTGCTGGTCCTAAGAAAATAGGGAGCAATTTTGGCTCCCCAATTGTAATGAGTCTAGTAGTGATCCCAAAAAATGGGAGATATATAACGATTCTTTTAGAGGGTATTTTGGGGATTAGTATTTGATTTGTGTATAATTTACTTATGGTTATCAGGTGGGAGTCCTAAGAAAATAGGGAGTGATTTTTGCTTCCCAAATATAAAGAGTCTGGTACCAATCCTAAAAATAAAAAGCCATATCACAAGGCTTTTAGAGGGTGCTTTGGAGAGAAGAGCTCGATTTATATATAACTTAATTTTGGTTATCAGATGGGGGTCCTGAGAAAATGGAGAATGATATTGACTCCCCAAATATAGAAAGCCTAGTTGTGATCCAAAAAATAGGAAGGCACGTGGCGAGGATCTTAGATGATGTTTTAGTAAGGAGTACTTGATTTGTATATAATTTAGTTATGGTTGTTGGTTAGGGATCCTGTGAAAATAAGGAGCAATTTTGGCTTCCTAAATATAGGGAGTCTGGTAGCGATCCTAAAAATAATAAGGCACGTGGTGAGGCTCTTGAAAGTTGTTTTGGGAAGAAGTGATCAATTCATATATAATTTATTCATGGTTATCGGGTAGAGGTCCTGAGAAAATATAGACCAATTTGGTTTACAAAATTTAGGGAGACTAGTAGCAATCCTAAAGTTAAGGAGGCATATGACGATACTGTTGGAAGTAGGTTTGGGAAAGAGTGCTCGATTTATGTACAATTTACTTATGGTTATCGGGTGGTGGTCCTTAGAAAATAGATAGGGATTTCGGTACCCTAAATGTAGGGAGTCCAGTATCGATCCCAAATATAGGGAGGTATATGGCGAGATTTTTGGACCGAGTTTTAAGAAGGGTGGTCGATTTGGAGAGGAGTGCTTGATTTATATATAATTTTTTTTATGGTTATTGGGTGGCCGTCTTAAGAAAATAGAGAGTGGTTTTGGCTCCCCAAATGTAGATATCTGGTAGCGATCACAAAAATGGGAAGGCACATGGCGAGCCTCTTGGAGGGTGTTTTTGGTAGTAGTGACCGATTTATATATAACTTACTTGTAGTTATCGGGTAAAGATCTTGAGAAAATAAGGAGTAATTTTGACTCTCCAAATATAGGGAGTATGGTAACGATCTTAAAAATTAGAACGCACATAGCGATGCTCTTGGAGGGTGTTTTTGGAAGAGTACTCGATTTGTATATAATTTATATATTGTTATCAGGTGGCGATCCTGAGAAAATTTGGAGTGATTTTGGTTCCCCAAATATGAAGAGTTTAGTTGCGATTCCAAATATAGGAAGACATATGACGAGGCTCTTGAAGGTTGTTTTGGGAAGGAGTATTAAATTGGTATATAATTTACTTACAGTTGTAGGGTAGGGGTCTTGAGAAAATAGGGAGTGATTTTGGCTCCCTAAATATTGGTAGTCTGGTACTTATCGCAAAAATAGTATAACACATGACAAAGCTCTTAGTGGTTACTTTAGGGAGGAGTACACGATTTGTATATAATTTACAATTAGTTATCGGGTGGGGTCCTGAGAAAATTTTTAGCGATCTTGGCTCTTTAAATATAGAGAGTCTGGTAGCAATCTTTAAAATAGAAATGAAATGGTGAGGATCTTGGAGGGTATTTTCGGTAGGAGTATTCGATTTGTATATAATGTTTTTTTCGTTATCGAGTGGAGGTCTTAAGAAATTAGGAAGTAATTTTGGTTCCCTAAATATAGAGTGTACCGTATCGATCCTAAATATAGGAGGTATATGGCAAGGTTCTTGGAGGGTATTTTGGGGACGGTGCTTGATTTGTATATAATTTACTTATTGTTATAGGGTGGGGGTCCTGAGAAAATATAGAGTAATTTTGGGTCCCTAAATATAGGATGAGTTTGGTAGTGATCGAAAAACTAGAAAGGCATATGACGAGCCTTTTATAGGGTATTTTGGGGAGAAGTGCGGGATTTGTATATAATTTATTTATACTTATTTGGTAGGGTCCCTGAGAAAATAGAAAGTGGTATTGACTCCCGAAATGAAGAAAGTTTGGTAGCGATGTCAAAAACATTAAGGCACATAACGAGGTTTTTAGATGGTGTTTTAGGAAGGAGTGCTTGATTTGTATATAACTTACTTAGAGTTATTAGATAGGGGTCCTTATTAAATAGAGAGCAGTTTTGGCTCCCTAAATATTGGGAGTCTGGTAGTGATCCAAAAAATATGATGACAGATGGCGAGGCTTTTGGAGTGTGTTATATATAGGGAGTAGTACTCAATTTATATATATATATTACTTATGATTGTCAAGTGGAGAACTTGAGAAAATAGTGAGTGATTTGGCTCCTCTAATATAGGGAGTTTGGTAGTAATCCCAAAAATAGAATGGCACATGGCGAAGCTCTTAGAGATTATTTTAGGGAGGAGTGTTTAATTTTTACATAATTGGCTCCTATGAAAATATAGGACGATATTGGCTCTCTAAATATAGGGAGTCTATTAGCGATCCTAAAAATCAAAAGGCACATGGTGAGTCTCAGCTTAGAAGGTGATTTGGGAAGGAATGCTCGATTTATATCTGATTTACTTATGATAGTTGGGGAGGAATCCTGAGAAAATTGGAAACGATTTTGGCTCCCCAAATATCAGGAGTCTGGTAGCAATCCTAAAAATAAGAAGGCATATGACAAGGCTCTTGGAGTGTATTTTGAGGATGAGTGCTTAATTTGTATATAATTTACTTATAGTTATCGGGTGGGGGTTCTAAAAAAATTGGGAACGATTTTGGCTCTCCAAATATAAAAAGTCTGATAGTGATCCCAAAATTAAGGAGGCTTATAGAAATGATCTTAAAGGGTTTTATAGGAGAGGAATGCTCGATTTGTATATAATTTACTTATGGTTAACGGATGGGGATTCGAAAAAAATATGGAGCGATTTTGACTCCTCAAATATAGGGAGTCTGTTAGCGATCCCAAAAATAAAAAGGCACATTGCGAGGCTTTTGGAGAGTGTTTTAGGGATGAGTGCTCGATTTGCATATAATTTACTTATGATTATCGGGTACAGGTCCTAAGAAAATAGAGAGCTATTTTGGTTCCCCAAATATTGTGAGTCTAGTAGCGATTCTACAATATAAGGAGTCTGGTAGTAATCCTATAATTAAAAAGACACATAATGAGGCTTTTGGAGGGTACTTTGGAGAGAAGAGCTCGATTTGTATATAACTTACTTTTGGTTATAAGATGGGAGTCCGGAGTAAATAGAGAACGATATTGACTCCCCAAATATAGAGAGTCTGGTTGCAATCCAAAAAATAGGAAGGCACATGGCGAGGTTCTTAGATAGTGTTTTAGGGAGGAGTACTCGATTTGTATATAATTTAATTATAGTTGTTGGTTAGGAGTCCTAAGAAAATAAGGAGCAATTTTGGCTGCCTAAATATAGGGAGTCTGGTAGTGATCCTAAAAATAATAAGGCACGTAGTGAGGCTCTTGACGGGTGTATTGCAGAAAGGTGATCAATTCATATATAATTTATTCATGGTTATTGGGTAGAGGTCCTAGGAAAATATAGACCGATTTGGTTCACTAAATGTAGGGAGACTAGTAGCAATCATAAAAATAAGGAGGCATATGGCGATGCTGTTGGAGGTAGGTATGGGGAAGAGTGCTCGATTTATATATAATTTACTTATTGTTATCGGGTGGTGGTCTTGAGAAAATAGGGAGGGATTTTGCCACCATAAGCGTAGGGATTCTATTATCGATCCCAAATATAGGGAGGCATATGGCAAGATTTTTGGATAAAGTTTTGGGGAGGGTTTTGGCTCCCCAAATATAGGAGTCTGGTAGCGATCACAAAAATAGGAAGGCACATGGTGTGTCTTTTGGAGGGTATTTTAGGTAGGAGTGCTCGATTTATATATAACTTACTTGTAGTTATTGGGTGAAGGTACTGAGAAAATAGGGAGTGGTTTTGATTCTGCAATGTCGGAAGTCTGGTAACGATCTCAAAAATTGGAAGGCATATCGCGATGCTCGTGGCGAGTGTTTTTGGAAGAGCTGAGTACTTGATTTATATATAGTTTACTTATAGTTATCGGGAGGAAATCCTGAGAAAATTACATATGATTTTGGCTCCCCAAATATAGAGAGTCTAGTTGTGATCCCAAATATAAGAAGACATATGACGAAGCTCTTGAAGGTTGTTTTGGGAAGTAGTGATAATATTGTATATAATTTACTTATGGTTGTAGGGTGGGGGTCTTGAGAAAATAGGGAGACATTTTGGCTCGCTAAATATAGGTAGTCGGGTAGTTATCCCAAAAATAGTAAGGTACAAAATAAAACTCTTAGCGGTTACTTTAGAGAGGAGTGCTCGATTTGTATATAATTTACTATTAGTTATCGAGTGGGGTCTTGAGAAAATTGGGAGCGATCTTGGCTCCCTAAATGTAGGGAATCTGGTAGTGATCTCTAAAACAAAAATTAAATGGTAAGGATCTTGAAGGGTATTTTGGGTATGAGTATTCGATTTGTATATAATTTCCTTATGGTTATCGAGTGGGGGTCCTAAGAAAATAGGGAGTAATTTTGGTTCCCTAAATATAAGGAGTCCCGTATCGATCTCAAATATAGGAGGTATATACTGAGGTTCTTAGAGGGTATTTCGGGGAGGGTGCTTGTTTTATACATAATTTACTTATAGTTTGGTAGCGATTTCAAAAATATTAAGGTAGATAACGAGGTTCTTGGATGGTGTTTTAGGAAGGAGTGCTTGATTTTTATATAACTTACTTAGAGTTATTAGATAGGGGTCCTGAGAAATAGATAGTAGTTTTGGCTCCCCAAATGTTAGGAGTCTGGTAGCGATCCAAACAATAGAAAGGTACATGGCGGGGCTCTTGGAGTGTGTAATATATAAGGAGTAGTACTCAATTTATATATAATTAAAATATGATTGTTAGGTGAGGGACCTTAGAAAATAGGGAGTGATTTGGCTCCACTAATATAGAGAGTTTGGTAGCGATCCCAAAAATAGGAAGGCACATGGAGAAGCTCTTAGATATTATTTTAAGGAATAGTGCTCTATTTATACATAATTTACTAATTATTATCAGATGGTATTTTTGGAAGGAGTGCTTGATTGGTATATAATTTACTTATGATTATCATATAAGGTTCCTCAAAAAATAGGGTGCAATTTTTGCCCTCAAAATATAAGAAGTCTGGTAGTGATCTAAAAAAAAGGGTGGCATATGTAGAGGCTCTTTAACTCCCCAAATATTGGGAATCTAGTTGCAATTCTAAAAATAGAAAGGCACATGGTGAGGCTTTTAAAGGGTATTTTATATAATTTACTTATGGTTATCGGGTAAGGGTCCTAAGAAAATATAGAGCGATATTGACTCTCTAAATATAGGGAGTCTATTAGTGATTCCAAAAATAGAAAGGCACATGACGAGTCTCTGCTTAGAGGGTAATTTGGGAAGAAATGCTTGATTTATATCTGATTTACTTAAGATAGTTGGGGAGGGGTCCTGAGAAAATTAAAAATAATTTTGGTTGCCCAAATATAAGGAGTTTGGTAGCAATCCTAAAAATAAGGAGACATATGACGAGACTCTTAGAGGGTGTTTTAATGATGAGTACTTAATTTGTATATAATTTACTTATGATTGTCGGGTGAGGGTTCTGAGAAAATTAGGAGCGATTTTGGCTCTCCAAATATAGAAAGTCTGATCACAATCCCAAAATTAAAGAGACAGTGAGGATCTTATAGGGTTTTATAGGAGAGGATTGCTCGATTTATATATAATTTACTTATGGTTAACGGGTGGTGGTTCGAAAAAAACATGGAGCGATTTTGGCTCCTCAAATATAGGGAGTCTGATAGCGATCCCATAAATAGAAAGGCACATAACGAGGATTTTGGAAAGTATTTTAAGGAGGAGTGCTCGACTTATATATAATTTACTTACGATTATCGGGTGCAGCTCCTAAGAAAATAGGAAATAATTTTGGCTCCCCAAATATAGGGAGTTTAGTAGCGAACCCAAAAACAGGAAGATGTATAATGAGGCTTTTGAAGGATATTTTGGGAATAAGTATTTGATTTGTGTATAATTTAATTATGGTCATCGGGTGGGAATCCTAAGAAAATAGGGAGTGATTTGTGCTCCCCAAATATAAGGAGTCTGGTAGCAGTCATAAAAATAGAAAGACACATCACGAGTCTTTTGGAGTGTGCTTTGGAGAAAAGAGCTAGATTTGTATATAACTTATTTTTGGTTATCGGATGGGGGTCATAAGAAAATGAAGAACGATATTGACTCCCCAAATGTACAGAGTCTGGTTACGATCCAAAAAATAAGAAGGCACGTGGCGAGGTTCTTAAATGGTGTTTTAGGAAGGAGTACTCGATTTGTATATAATTTAGTTATGGTTGTTGGTTAGGGGTCCTGAGAAAATAAGGAGCAATTTTAGCTTGGTAAATATAAGGAGTCTGATAGCGATCCTAAAAATAATAAGGTACGTGGTGAGACTCTTGAAGGGTGTTTTATAGAAAAGTGATCAATTCGTATATAATTTATTCATGATTGTCGGTTAGAGGTCCTAAGAAAATAAAGATCGATATGGTTCACTAAATATACATAGCCTAGTAGCAATCCTAAAAATAAGGAGGCATATGGTGATACTGTTGGACGTAGGTTTGGGGAAGAGTGCTCGATTTGCATACAATTTACTTAAGGTTGTAGGGTGATGGTCTTGAGAAAATAGGAAGGGATTTTGGTACCCTAAATATAGGGAGTCCAGTATTGATCCTGTGTATGTGAGCCATATAGCTAGATTTTTTGACGGAGTTTTGGGGAGGGTGCTCGATTTGGAAAAGAGTGCTCGATTTGTATATAATTTACTTATGGTTGTCGGGTGGTTATCTTAAGAAAATTTAGGAGTCTAGTAGCGATCGCAAAAATAAGAAGGCACATAGCGAGCCTCCTAGTGGGTGTTTTAGGTAGGAGTTCTTGATTTATATATAAGTTACTTGTAGTTATCGGGTGAAGGTCCTGAGAAAATAGGAAGAGGTTTTGACTCTCCAAATGTGGAGAGTCTGGTAACGATCTCAAAAATTGGAAGGCATATGGCGATGCTTTTGACAGGTGTTTTTGGAAGAGTACTCGATTTGTATATAATTTACTTATAGTTATCAGGTGGGGAACCTGAGAAAATTAGGAGTGATATTGGCTCTCCAAATATAAAGAGTCTAGTTGCTATCCCAAATATAAGAAGACATATGACGAGACTCTTGAAGGTTGTTTTGGAAAGGAGTGTTAAATTTGTTTATAATTTACTTATGGTTGTAAGGTGGGGGTCTTGAGAAAATAGGGAGTGATTTTGGCTCCCTAAATATAGGTAGTCTGGTAGTTTTCCCAAAAATAATAAGGCACATGACAATGCTCTTAGCGGTTACTTTAGAGAGGAGTGCATAATTTGTATACAATTTACTATTAGTTATCAGGTGGGGTCCTGTGAAAATTAGGAGCGATCTTGGTTTCCTAAATTTATAGAGTCTGGTAGCATTCTTTTAAATAGAATTAAACATAGCGAGGATCTTGGAGGGTATTTTGGGTAGGAGTGTTCGATTTGTATATAATTTCCTTATGGTTATCAAGTGGGGGTCCTAAGAAAATAGGGAGTAATTTTGGTTCCCTAAATATAGGGAGTCCCGTATTCATCCCAAATATAGGAGTTATATGGTGAGATTCTTGGAGGGTATTTCGGGGAGGGTGCTCGATTTGTACATAATTTACTTATAGTTTTAGGGTAGGGTCCTAAAAAAATATAGAGTAATTTTAGCATCCTAAATATAGTACGAGTCTGGGAGCGATAAAAACCTAGAGAGGCACATGACGAGCCTTTTGTAGGGGTGTTTTGGGGTAGAGTGCTCTATTTGTATATAGTTTGTTTATAGTTATTTGGTGAGGGCCTTGACATAATAGATAGTGGTATTGACTCCCCAAATATAGAGAGTTTGGTAGCGATCTCAAAAAAATTAAGGCATATAACGAGGTTCTTGGATGGTGTGTTAGGAAGGAGTGTTTGATTTGTATATAACTTAGAGTAATTAGATAGGGGTCCTGAGAAAATAGAGAGTGGTTTTGCCTCCCCAAATATTGGGAGTCTGGTAGTGATCCAAAAAATAGGAAGACAAATGACAAGTCTATTGGAGTGTGTTATATCTCGAGAGTAGTACTTAATTTATATATTTTTTACTTATGATTGTTAGGTGGGGGACCTGAGAAAATAGAGAGCAATTTGTCTCCTGTAATATAGGGAGTTTGGTAGTAATTCCAAAAATAGGAAGGCACATAACTATGCTCTTAGAGATTATTTTAGGGAGGAGTACTCAATTTATTTATAATTTACTAATGGTTATCGGGTGGTGTTCTTGGGAGGAGTACTTGATTGGTATATAATTTACTTATGATTATTATATAAGGGTCCTCATAAAATAGGGTGCAAGTTTTGCTCTCAAAATATAAGAAATCATATTATGATCTAAAAAAAAGGGTGACACATGGAGAGGCTCTTTGAATCCCCAAATGTTGGGAATCTGGTAGCAATTCTAAAAATAGAAAGACACATAGTAAAACTTTTAGAGAGAATTTTAGGGAGTACCACTCAATTTGTATATAATTTACTTATGGTTGTTGGGTAAGGGTCCTAAGAATATATAGAGCGATATTGGCTCCCTAATTATAGGGAATATATTAGCGATCCCAAAAATTGGAAGGCACATAGTGAGTCTCTGCTTAGAGGGTGATTTGGGAAGGAATACTCAATTTATATCTGATTTACTTGTGATAGTTGGGTAGGGGTCCTGAGAAGATTGGAAGTGATTTTGGCTCCCCAAATATAAAGAGTCTGGTAGTAATCCTAAAAATAAGAAGGAATATGACGATGTTCTTGGTGGGTGTTTAGAGGATGAGTGCTAAATTTGTATATAATTTACTTATGGTTATCGGGTGGGGGTCCTGAGAGAATAGGGAGCGATTTTGGCTCTCCAAGTGTCGGAAGTCTGATAGCGATCCAAAAATTAGGGATACTTATGGTGAGGATCTTAGAGGGTTTTATGGGAGAGGATTGCTCTATTTGTATATAATTTACTTATGGTTAACGGATGGGGGTTCTGAATGGAGCGATTTTAGCTCCTCAAATATAAGGAGTTTGGTAGCGATCTTAAAAATAGAAAGGCATATTGCGAGGCTTTTGGATTGTATTTTAGGGAGGAGTACTCGATTTTTATATAATTTACTTACGATTATCGGGTGGAATTCATCAAAAAATTAGGAGTAATTTTGATTCCCTAAATATAGGGAGTCTAGTAGCGAACCCAAAAACAGGGAGACGTATAACGAGGATTTTAGAGGGTATTTTGGGGATAAGTATTTGATTTATGTATAATTTACTTATGATTATCAGGTGGGAGTCCTAAGAAAATATGGAGTGATTTATGCTTCCCAAATATAAAGAGTTTGATAGTATTCCTAAAAATAGAAAGACATATTATGAGGCTTGTGGAGGGTGCTTTGGAGAGAAGAGCTCGATTTGTATATAACTTACTTTTGGTTATCAGATGGGGGTCCTAAAAAAATAGAGAACGATATTGACTCCCCAAATATAGAGAGTCTGGTTGCTATCCAAAAACTAGGAAGGCATGTAGCGAGGTTCTTAGATAGTGTTTTAGGGAGTAGGACTCGATTTGTATATAATTTAGTTATGGTTATTTGTTAGGGGTCCTGAAAAACTAAGAACCAAACCTAAAAATAATAATGCACGTGGTGAGGCTCTTGAAGGGTGTTTTGGGAAGAAGTGATCAATTTATATATAATTTATTCATGGTTGTCGGTTAGAGGTCCCGAGAAAATATAGATCGACTTGGTTCACTAAATATAGGGAGACTAGTAGCAATCCTATAAACCAGGAGGCATATGGCGATGTTGTTGGAGCTAGGTTTGGGAAAGAGTGCTCGATTTATATATAATTTATTTATTGTTATAGGGTAGTGGTCTTGAGAAAATAGGGAAGAATTTTGACACCCTAAATGTAGGGAGTCCAATATCGATTCCAAGTATAGGGAGGCATATGGTGAGATTTTTGGATGGATTTTTTGGAAAGGTTCTCAATTTGGAGAGGAGTGCACGATTTGTATATAATTTACTTATGGTTGACGGGTGGTCGTCTTGAGAAAATAGAGAGTAGTTTTGGCTCCTTAAACGTAGTAGTCTGGTAGCAATCGCAAAAATAGGAAGGCACATGGCGAGCCTTTTGGAGGGTGTTTTAAGTAGGAGGGCTCTATTTATATATAAGCTACTTGTAGTTATCGGGTGTAGGTCCTGAGAAAATAGGGAGTAGTATTGATAATTTAAATATAAGGAGTCTGGTAATGATCTCAAAAATTAGAAGGCACATGGCGATACTCTTGGTGGGTGTTTTTTGAAGAGTACAAGATTTATATATAATTTAATTATTATTATCGGGTGGGGATCCTGAGAAAATTAGAAGTGATTTTGGCTCAAAAAATAAAGAGTTTAGTTGTGATCCTAAATATAAGAAGATATATGATGAGGCTCTTGAAGGTTGTTTTGCGAAGGAGTGTTGAGTTTGTATATAATTTACTTATGGTTGTATGGTGGGGGTCTTGAGAAAATAGGGAGTGATTTTGGCTCCCTAAATATAGGAAGTCTGGTAGTTATCGCAAAATAGTAAGGCACATGACAAAGCTCTTAGTGGTTACTTTAGAGAGGAGTGCATGATTTGTATATAATTTACTATTAATTATCTGGTAGGGTCCGGAGAAAATTAGGAGCGATCTTGGTTTCCTAAATATTGGGAGTTGGATAGTGATTTCTAAAAAAGAAATAAACATGGCGATAATCTTGGAGGGTATTTTGGGTAGGAGTGTTCGATTTATATATAATTTTTCTTATATTTATCGAGCGGGGGTCCTAAGAAAATAGGGAGTAATTTTGGTTACCTAAATATATGGAGTCCCGTATCGATCCCAAATATAGGAGGTATATGGCGAGGTTATTGCACGGTATTTCGGGAGGGTGCTCGATTTGTACATAATTTACTTATAGTTGTAGGGAGGGGGTCCTTAGAAAATATAGGGTAATTTTGGTTCCCAAAATATAGGACGAGTCTGGTAGCGATTGAAAAACTAGAGAGGCACACGATGTGCCTTTTATAGGGTGTTTTAGGGAGGAGTGCTCGATTTGTATATAATTTATTTATAGTTATTTTATGGGGGTCCTGAGAAAATAGATAGAGGTATTGACTCCCCAAATGTAGAGAATTTAGTAGCGATCTCAAAAATATTAAGGCACATAACGGGGTTATTGGATAGTATTTTAGGAAGGAGTGCTTAATTTGTATATAACTTACTTAGAGTTATTAGATAGGGGTCATGAGAAAATAGATAGCAGTTTTGGCTCCCAAAATATTGGGAGTCTGGTAGTGATCCAAAAAATAGGAAGGCACATAGTGAGGCTCTTGGAGTGTGTTATATATAGGGAGTAGTACTCAATTTATATATATTTTACTTATGATTATCAGGTAGGAGTCCTAAGAATATAGAGAGCGATTTGGCTCCTCTAATATCGGGAGTTTGGTAGCGATCTCGAAAATAGGAAGGCACATGATGAAGCTCTTAGAGATTATTTTAGGGAGGAGTGCTCAATTTATATATAATTTACTATTAGTTGTCTAGTGGTATTTTCTAGAGTAGTGCTTGATTGGTATAAAGTTTACTTATGGTTATCATATAAGGGACCTCAGAAAATAGGGTGCAATTTTTGCTCTCAAAATATAAGAAGTCTGATAATGATCTAAAAAAATGGGTGTCACATGGGGAGGCTCTTTGACTCCCCAAATATTGGGAATATCATAATAATTCTAAAATAAAAAGGCACATGGTGAGTCTTTTATAGGGTATTTTAGGGTGTACTGCTCAATTTGTATATAATTTACTTATGGTTGTCGGGTAAGAGTCTTAAGAAAATATAGAGCGATATTGGCTCCCTAAATATAAGGAGTCTATTAGCAATCCCAAAAAGAGGAAGGCACATAACGAGTCTCTGCTTAGAGGGTAATTTGGGAAGGAATGCTCGATTGATATCTGATTTACTTATGATAGTTGGGTAAGGTCTTGAGAAAATTGGAAGCGATTTTGGCTCCAAATGTATATAATTTACTTATGGTTGTCGAGTTGGGGTCCTAAGAAAATAGGAAGCGACTTTTGCTCTCCAAATGTAGGAAGTCTGATAGTGATCCCAAAATTATGGAGCCATATGGTGATGATATTAAAGGGTTTAATGGGAAAGGATTGCTCGATTTGTATATAATTTACTTATGGTTAACGGATGGGGG
This sequence comes from Chamaelirium japonicum, assembly GCA_947650365.1. Taxonomy (NCBI): domain Eukaryota; kingdom Viridiplantae; phylum Streptophyta; class Magnoliopsida; order Liliales; family Melanthiaceae; genus Chamaelirium; species Chamaelirium japonicum. Next base: position 10,986,695 of record OX393559.1, on the reverse strand, counting down.
TTTGTAAAAAATATAGAGCAATTTTGGCTTCTCAAATATAGGGAGTCTGATAGCAATCCCAAAAATAGAGATGCACATTGCGTGGCTTTTGGAGAGTATTTTAGGAAGAAGTGCTCGATTTGTATATAATTTAATTACGATTATGGGGTGGAGGTCCTAAGAAAAAAGGAAGCAATTTGACTCCCTAAATGTAGGGAGTCCAGTAGCGATCCGTAAAACAGGGAGATAAATAATGAGGATTTTTTAGGTTATTTTGGGGATAAGTATTTGATTTGTGTATAATTTACTTATAGTTATCGGGTGAGAGTCCTAAGAAAATAGGGAGTGATTTTTGCTCCCTAAATATAAGGATTCTGGTAGCAATCCTAAAAATAGAAAGACACATCATGAGGCTTTTAGAAGGTGCTTTGGACAGAAGAGCTCGATTTGTGATCCAAAAAATAGGAAGGAACGTAGCAGGGTTCTTAGAGGGTATTTTTGGGAAGAGTACTCGATTTGTATATAATTTAGTTATGGTTGTTGGTTAGGGGTCATGAAAAAATAAGGAGCAATTTTGACTTCCTAAATATAGGGAGTCTTGTAGTGATTCAAAAAATAATAAGGCATGTGGTGAGGCTTTTGAAGGGTGTTTTGGGGTGAAGTAATCAATTTGTATATAATTTATTCATGGTTGTCAGGTAGAGGTCCCGAGAAAATATAGACCAATTTGGTTCAGTAAATATAGGAAGACTAGTAGCAATCCTAAAAATAAGGAGGCATATAGCGATGCTGTTGGAGGTAGATTTGGGGAATAGTATTCAGTTTTTATATAATTTACTTATGGTTATCGGGTGGTGGTCCAGAGAAAATAGGGACGGATTTTGGCACCATAAATATGGGGAGTCTAGTATCGATCCCAAATATAGGGAGGTATATGGAGAGATTTTTGGATAGAGTTTTGGGTTGGGTGCTCGATTTGGAGAGGAGTGCTCGATTTGTATATAATTTACTTATGGTTGTTGGGTGGTCGTCTTGAGAAAATAGAGAGTGGTTTTGGCACCCCAAATGTTGGAGTCTGGTACTGATCGCAAAAATTGGAAGACACATGGCAAGCCTCTTGGAGGATGTTTTAGGTAGAAGTGCTCGATTTATAAATAAGTTACTTATAGTTATTGGGTGAAGATCTTGAGAAAATAAGAAGTGGTTTTGATCCTCCAAATATAGAGAGTCTGGTAACGATCTCAAAAATTGAAAGGCACATGGCGATGCTCTTGGTGGGTGTTTTTGAAAGAGTACTTTAGAGAGTGGTATTGACTCTCCAAATATAGGAAGTCTAGTTGTGATCTCAAAATTAGAAAGGTACATGACGAGACTCTTAGAGGGTGTTTTAGGAAAGAGTGCTCGATTTGTATATAATTTACTTATAGTTGTCGAGTAAGGTATCCTAAGAAATTTGGGAATGATTTTGGGTCCCTAAATATAAGGAGGCTGGTAGTGATCCAAAAAATAGGAAGCACATAGCGAGGATCTTGGAGTGTGTTCTGGGAAAGAGTGCTTAATTTATATGTAATTTACCTATGATTGTCAAGTTGGGGTCTAGATAAAATAGGGAGCAATTTTGGATCCCCAAATATAGAAAGTCTGGTAGTGACCCCCACATGATGAGGCTATTAGAGGTTGTTTTGGGGAAAGTGCTTAATTTGTATACAATTTACTAATGGTTATTGGGATCCTTAGAAAATAGGTTGCAACTTTGGCTCCCAAAATATAGGGAGCTAGGTTGCAATCTAAAATAAAAGGAGACACATTATGAGGCTTTTAGTGGGTATTTTAAAGAGAAGTACACGATTTTTATTTAATTTTGTTATGATTATCGGGTGGGGTTTGTGGGTGCAAAAAATGGTTAAGGCTCTAGGCCGGTCCATAGGACCATAACCTATCAAAAAGCAGGCCAGTAGAGGCCTACATGTTCAAGGCCCATGAGTACAACTCGTGACCCACTAGCAGGCCAACAGAGACCCATATCATCAGTGGTCTACAAGGATAGCTTGTGGCCTATTTAGAAGCCCACACGTAGACCAACCATAGGATGCCGCATGGACCAATCATAGCTTGCCATGTCAGCACTGGTGGTTATGGAAGGCCAACAACTATAAATTCACCAGATGACCAGAGCAGAAGGACATTTTGTCAGTTCAAACACCTGCAGCCTTGCGTGGAGTAGTAGAGCTCTGCTTCCAGGCAAGTTGGATGTGAGACCATATTTCATTCCCTAACCTTCTAGTTCTCTTCTACTTCTATGTATAAGCGTCCCTCAGCCTGTCGAGGGGTAGCTCTACTTATTCAAAAAATAGTAGATTAGAGGTTATGACATACCACACAGAGACGTAGGTTTCAACCGAACTTCGACACCAAATCTTTGTCATTTCTTTACTCTCTGCACCTACAATACTCTAACTCACCTAAATCGAACCAATTGATTATTTGGTGGGATCATAAGACGGTAAGAATTCCCCCACAGGGTTCCTACGAAAATAAGGAGCGATTTTTACTCCCTAAATATAGGGAGTCTAGTAACAATTCAAAAAATTAGAAGACACATAGCAAGGCTCTTAAAGGGCATATTTGGGAGGAGTACTCGATTTGTGTATAATTTACTTATGTTGGTCGGGTGAAGGCCCTGATAAAATAGGAAGTGATTTTGGCTCCCGAAATATATAGAATCTGGTACTGATCCTAAATATAAGGGGGCACATGGTGAGACTCTTAGAGAGTATTTTCGTGAGGAGTACTTGATTTGTATATAATTTACTTCTGGTTGTCAGGTGGGGGTTCTAAAAAAATAGAAAGTGATTTTAGCGTCGCAAATATAGATAGTCTGGTAGTTATCCAAAAAATAGAGAGGAACGTGGCAAGATTCTTGGGAGGTATTTTTGGGATGATGCTTGATTGGTAAATATAATTTACTTATGGTTATCGGGTGAGGTCCTGAGTAAATAGGGAGCGATTTTGGCTCTCTAAATGTAGGAAGTCTAATAGCGATTCCAAAATTAAGAAGGCTTATGGTGAGGATCTTAGAGGGTTTTATGGGAGAGAATTGCTCGATTTGTATATAATTTATTTATGGTTAACGGATGGGGGTTTGAAAAAAATATGGAGTGATTTTAGCTCTTCAAATGTAGGGAGTCTGGAAGCGATCCCAAAACTAGAAAGGCATATTGCGAGGCTTTTGGAGAGTGTTTTAGAAAGGAGTGCTCGATTTGTATATAATTTACGTACGATTGTCGGGCGGAGGTCCTAAGAAAATAGGGAGCAATTTTGGTTCCCCAAATATAGGGAGTCTAGTAGCGATCCCAAAAATAGGATGATATATAATGAGGCTTTTGGAGGGTATTATGGGAATAAGTATTTGATTTATATAAAATTTACTTATGGTGATCGGGTTGGAGTTCTAAGAAAATAGGGAGTGATTTTTGCTCTCCAAATATAAGGAGTCTGGTAGCAATCCTAAAAATAGAAAAATATATCATGAGGCTTTTGGAGGGTGCTTTGGAGAGAAGAGCTCAATTTATATATAACTTTCTTTTGGTTATCATATAGGGGTCCTGAGAAAATGGAGAACGATATTGACTCCCCAAATATAGAGAGTCTGGTTGCGATCCAAAAACTAGGAAGACACGTGGCTAGGTCCTTAGAGGGTGTTTTAGGAAGGAGTACTCGATTTGTATATAATTTAGTTATGGTTGTTGGTTAAGGATCCTGAGAAAATACGGAGTAATTTTGGCTTCCTAAATATAGGGAGTTTGGTAGTGATCAAAAAAATAATAAGACACACGGTGAGGCTCTTGAATGGTATTTTGGGGAGAAGTAATCAATTCGTATATAATTTATTCATGGTTGTCTGTTAGAGGTCCTAAGAAAATATAGACCAATTTGGTTCACTAAATGTAGCGAGACTAGTAGTAATCCTAAAAATAAGGAGGCATATAGTGATGCTGTTGGAGGTAGGTTTAGAGAAGAGTGCTTGATTTGCATATAATTTACTTATGGTTGTCGGGTGGTGGTCCTGAGAAAATAGGGAGGGATTTTGGCACCCTAAATACAGGGAGTCTAGTATCAATCCCAAATATAGGGAGGCATATGGTTGGATTTTTGAACGAAGTTTTGAGGAGGGTGCTCGATTTGGAGAGGAGTGCTCGATTTATATATAATTTATTTATGGTTATCGGGTGATTGTCTTACGAAAATAGAGAGTGGTTTTGGCTCCCCAAATGTAGGAGTCTGATTACGATCGCAAAAATAGAAAGGCACATAGAGAGCCTCGTGGAGGTTGTTTTAGATAGGAGTGCTCGATTTATATTTAAGTTACTTATAGTTGTCGGGTGAAGGTCCTGAGAAAATAGGGAGTGGTTTTAACTCTCTAAATATAGGGCGTCTCTTTATGCTCTTAAAATTTAAAAGGTACATGGCGATACTCTTGGCGGGTGTTTTTGGAAGAGTACTCGATTTGTATATAATTTACTTATAATTATCGAGTGGGGATCCTGAGAAAATTAGAAGTGATTTTGGTTCCCTAAATATAAAGTGTCTAGTTACGATCCTAAATATAAGAAGGCATATGATGAGGCTCTTGAAGGTTGTTTTGTGAAGGAGTGTTGAATTTGTATATAATTTACTTATGGTTGTAGGGTGGGGGTCTTGAGAATATAAGGAGTGCTTCCTAAATATAGGTAGTCTGGTAGTTATCCCAAAAATAGTAAAGCATATGACAAAGATCTTAGCGGTTACTTTAGAGAGGAGTGTACGATTTGAATATAATTTACTATTAGTTATCGGGTGGGGTTCTGAGAAAATTAAGAGCGATCTTGGCTTCTTAAATATAGGGAGTTAGGTAGCGATCTCTAAAAGAGAAATGAAAATGGCGAGGATCTTAGGGGTATTTTGGGTAGGAGCGTTCGATTTGTATATAATTTCTTTATGTTTATCGAGTGGGGGTCCTAAGAAAATAAGGAGTAATTTTGATTACCTAAATATAGGGAGTTCTGTATCGATTCAAAATATAGGAGATATATGGCGAGGTTCTTTGAGGGTATTTCAAGAAGGGTGCTCGATTTGTATATAATTTACTTATAGTTATAGGGTGGGGGTCCTGAAAAAATATAGAGTAATTTTGACTGCCTAAATATAGGACGAGTCTGGTAGCGATCGAAAAACTAGAGAGGCACAAGACGAGCCTTTTGTAGTGTGTTTTCGGGAGGAGTATTCGATTTATATATAATTTGTTTATAGTTATTTGGTGGGGGTCTGTGCAAATAGATTATGGTATTGATTCTCCAAATGTAGAGAGTTTGGTAGTGATCTCAAAAATATTAAAGCACATAATGAGTGCTTGGATGGTGTTTTAGGAAGGAGCGATTAATTTGTATATAACTAACTTAGAGTTATTAGATAGGGGTCCTAAGAAAACAGAGAGCGGTTTTGGTTCCCCAAATATTAGGATTCTAGTAGTGATCCAAAAAATAGGAAGGCATATGGCGAGGCTCTTGGAGTATGCTAAATATAGGGAGTAGTACTCAATTAATGTATATTTTACTTATGATTATCAGTTGGGGGTCCTTAGAAAATAGAGAGCGATTTGGCTCCTATAATATAAGGAGTTTGGTTGCAATCCTAAAAATAGGAAGGCATATGGCGAAGCTCTTAGAGATTATTTTAGGATGGAGTGGTTAATTTATATATAATTTACTAATGATTATCGGGTGGTATTTTTTGGAGGAATGCTTGATTGGTATATAATTTACTTATGGTTATCATATAAGGGTCCTCAGAAAATAGGGTGTAATTTTTGCTTTAAAAATATAAGAAGTCTGGTAGTGACCTAAAAAAAAGGGTGGCATATGGGGAGGCTCTTTGACTCCCCAAATATTGGGAATCTGGTAGCAATTCTAAAAATAGAAAGGCACCTGTTGAGGCTTTTAGAGGGTATTTTGGGGAGTACTGCTCAATTTGTATATAATTTACTTATGGTTGTCGGGTAAGAGTCCAAAGAAAATATAGAACCATATTAGCTCCATAAATATAGGGAGTCTATTAGCGATCCCAAAAAATAGGAAGGCATATAGCGAGTCTCTGCTTAAAGGGCGGTTTGGAAAAGAATGCTCGATTTATATCTGATTTTACTTATGATAGTTGGGTTGGGGTCCTGAGAAAATTGGAAGTGATTTTGGGTCCCCAAATATAAAAAGTCTGGTAGCAATTTTACAAATAAAGAGACACATGGCGAGGCTCTTGGATGGTGTATTGAGGATGAGTGCTTAATTTGTATATAATTTACTTATGGTTATCGAGTGGGGGTCTTGAGAAAATAAGGAGCGATTTTGGTTCTCCAAATATAGAAAGTCTGATAGCGATTCCAAAATTAAGGAGGCTTATGGTGAGGATCTTAAAAGGTTTTATGGGAGAGGATTGCTCGATTTGTATATAATTTACTTATGGTTAACGGATGGGGGTTCAGAAAAAATATGGAGCAATTTTTGCTCCTCAAATATAGGGAGTCTTGTAGTGATCCCAAAAATAGAAAGGCACAATGTGAGGCTTTTGGAGAGTGTTTTAGGGAGGAGTGCTCGATTTGTATATAATTTACTTACGATTGTCGGGTGAGGCCCTAAGAAAATAGGGAGCAATTTTGACTCCCTAAATATAGGGAGTCTAGTAGCGATCCCAGAATTAGGGAGACATATAATGAGGCTTTTTAAGGGTATTTTGGGGATAAGTATTTGATTTGTATATAATTTACTTAGAGTTATTGGGTGGGAGACCTAAGAATATAGGGAGTGATTTTTGCACCCGAAATATAAGGAGCTTGGCAGCAATCCTTAAAATAGAAAGCCATATTACAAGGATTTTGGGGGGTGCTTTGGAAATAAGAGCTTGTGTTGTTTATAACTTACTTTTGGTTATCAAATAGGGGTTCTGAGAAAATAGAGAATAATATTGACTCCCCAAATATAGAGAGTCTGGTTGTGATCCAAAAAATAGGAAGGCTCATGTCGTGGTTCTTAGAGGGTGTTTTAGGGAGAAGTACTCGATTTGTATATAATTTAGTTATGGTTGTTGGTTAGTGGTCCTGAGAAAATAAGAACTAATTTTGGCTTCCTAAAGATAGGGTGTTTCGTAGCGATCCTAAAAATAATAAGGCACGTGATGAGACTTTTGAAGGATGTTTTGGAGAGAAGTGATCAATTCGTATATAATTTATTCATGGTTGTCGAGTAGAGGTCCAGAGAAAATATAGACCGATTTGGTTCACTAAATATCGAAAGACGCATAGCAATCCTAAAAATAAGGAGGCATATAGTGATTCTGTTGGAAGTAGGTTTAGGGAAGAGTGCTCGATTTGTATACAATTTACTTATGATTGTCGGGTGGTGGTGCTGAGAAAATAGGGAAGGATTTGGATACCTTAAATGTAGGGAGTCCAATATCGATCCTAAATATAGGGAGGCATATGGCGAGATTTTTGGATAAAGTTTTAGGGTGGGTGCTCGATTTTGAAATGATTGCTCAAGTTGTATATAATTTACTTATGGTTGTCAGGTGGTCATCTTGAGAAATTAGATAGTGGTTTTGGCTCCCCAAGTGTAGGAGTCTAGTTGCGATTACAAAAATAGGAAGCCACATGGCAAGCCTCTAGGAAGGTGTTTTAGGTTGGTATGCTCGATTTATATATAAGTTACTTGTAGTTATCGGGTGCAGGTCCTGAGAAAATAGGGAGTGGCTTTGACTCTCCAAATATAGGGAGTCTAGTAATGATCTTAAAAATTGGAAGGCACATGGCGATACTTTTGGCGAGTGTTTTTGGAAGAGTAGTCGATTTGTATATAATTTACTTATAGTTATCGGGTGAGGATCCTGAGAAAATTAGGAGTGATTTTGGCTCGCTAAATATAAAGAGTCTAGTTGCATCCTAAATATAAGAAGACATATGACGAGACTCTTGAAGGTTGTTTTGGGAAGAAGTGTTAAATTTATATATAATTTACTTACGGTTGTAGTGTGGGTCTTGTGAAAATAGGGAGTGATTTTGGCTCCCTAAATATAGGTAGTCTAGTAGTTATCCCAAAAATTATAAGGCACATGACAAAGTTTTTAGCAATTACTTTAGGATGGAGTGCATGATTTGTATATAATTTACTACTAGTTATCAGGTGGGGTCCTTAAAAAATTGGGACCGATCTTGGCTCCCTAAATATAGGGAGTCTAGTAGCGATCTCTAATATAGAAATAAATATTGCGACGATTTTGGAGGGTATTTTGGGTAGGAGTGTTTGATTTGTATAGAATTTTCTTATGGTTATCGAGTAGGAATCCTCAAAAAATAGGGAGTAATTTTGGTTTCCTAAATATAGGGAGTCCTGTATCGTTCCTAAATATTGGAGGTATATGTCGAGATTTTTGGAGGGTATTTTCGGGAGGGTACTCAATTTGTATATAATTTAGTTATAGTTGTAGGGTGGGGGTCCTGAGAAAATATAGAGTAATTTTGGCTCTCTAAATATAGGACGAGTCTGGTAGCGATCGAAAAAATAGAGAGTCATATGGCGAGCCTTATATAGGGTGTTTTGGGGAGGAGTGCTCGATTTGTATATAATTTGTTTATAGTTATTTGGTATGGGTCCTGAGAAAATAGATAATGGTATTGACTTCTAAAATATAGAGAGTTTGATAGCGATCTCAAAAATATTAAGGCACATAACGAGGTCCTTGGATGGTATTTTAGATAGGAGTGCTTGATTTGTATATAACTTACGTAGAGTTATTAGATAGGGGTCCTGACAAAATAGAGAACGGTTTTGGCTCTCTAAATATTTGGAGTCTGGTAGTAATCCCAAAAATAGAAATGATTATGGGGAGGCTCTTCTAGTGTGTTATATATAGGGAGTAGTACTCAATTTATATATATTTTACTTATGATTGTCAGGTTGGGGTCCGAAGAAAATAAAGAGCGATTTGGCTTCTCTAATATAGGGAGTTTGGTAGTGATCCCGAAAATTGGAATGCACCTGGTGAAGCTCTTATAGATTATTTTAGGAAGGAGTGCTCAATTTGTACATAATTTACTAATGGTTGTCGATTGGTGTTTTTGATAGGAGTATTTGATTGGTATATAATTTTCTTATGGTTATCATAGAAAGGTCCTTAAAAAATAGGGTGTAGTTTTGCTCTTAAAATATAAAAAGTCTGGTAGTGATCTAAAAAAAAGGGTGGTACATGGGGAGGCTCTTTGACTCCCCAAATATTAGGAATTTGGTAGCAATTATAAAAATAGAAAGGCACATGGTGAATCTTTTAGAGGGTATTTTGGGAAGTACTGCTCAATTTTTATATAATTTACTTTTGGTTGTCAGGTAAGGGTCCTAAAAAAATATAGAACGATATTGGCTCCCTAAATATAGGGAGTATATTAACGATCCCAAAAATAGGAAGGCACATGGCGAGTCTCTGCTTAGAGGGTGATTTAGAAAGGAATGCTCAATTTATATCTGATTTACTTATGATAGTTGGGTAGGGATCCCGAGAAAATTGGAAGCAATTTTGGCTCCCTAAATATAAGGAGTATGGTATCAATTCTTAAAATAAGGAGGCATATGACAAGGCTCTTGGAGGGTTTTTTAAGGATGAGTGCTCAATTTGTATTTAATTTACCTATGGTTATCGGGTGGAGGTCCTGAGAAAATAGGGAGCGATTTTGGCTCTCAAAATATAGGAAGTATGATAGCGATCCTAAAATTAAGGAGGTTTATGGTGAGGATCTTAGAGGGTTTTATGGGAGAGGATTGCTCGATTTGTATGTACTTTACATAGCGTTAACGGATGAGGGTTCGAAAAAAATATGGATTGATTTTGGCTACTCAAATATAGGGAGTCTGGTAGCGATCCCAAAAATAAAAAGGCATATTGCGAGGCTTTTGGAGAGTATTTTAGAGAGGAGTGCATGATTTGTATATAATTTATTTACGATTATCGGGTGGAAGTCCTAAAAAAATAGGAAGCAATTTTGGCTCCCTAAATATAGGGAGTCTAGTAGCAATCCCAAAAATAATGAGACATATAACGAGGCTTTTAGAGGTTTATTTTGGGATAAGTATTTGATTTGTATATAATTTACTTATGGTTATTGGGTGAGAACCCTAAGAAAATATAGAGTGATTTCTACTCCCCAAATATAAAGAGTCTGGTAGTAATCCTAAGAATAGAAAGACACATCATGAGGCTTTTGGAGGGTGCTTTGGAGAGAAGTGCTCGATTTGTATATAAATTTCTTTAGGATATCAGATGGGGGTCCTGAGAAAATGGAGAACAATATTAACTCCCCAAATATACAGAGTCTGGTTGTGAGCCAAAAAATAAGAAGGCATATGGTGAGGCTCTTAGAGGGTGTTTTAGGGAGGAGTACTTAATTTGTATATAATTTAGTTTTGGTTGTTAGTTAGAGGTCCTGAGAAAATAAGGGGCAATTTTGGCTTCCTAAATATAGAGAGTCTGGTAGCGATCCTAAAAATAATAAGACACGTGGTGAGGCTTTTGAAGGGTGTTTTTGGGAGAAGTGATCAATTTGTATATAATTTATTCATGGTTGTTGGATAAAGGTCCCTATAAAATATGGACCAATTTGGTTCACTAAATATAGAGAGACTAGTAGCAATCCTAAAAATAAGGAGGCATATGGCGATGCTGTTGGAGGTAGGTTTTGGGAAAAGTGCTCGATTTGAATACAATTTACTTATGGTTGTCGGGTGGTGGTCCTGAGAAAATAGGGAAGAATTTTGGCACCGTAAATATAGGGAGTCCAGTATCGATCCCAAATATTAGAAGGCATATGGTGAGATTTTTGGACGGAGTTTTAGAAAGGGTGCTCGATTTGGAGAGGATTACTCGATTTGTATATAATTTACTTATAGTTGTCAGGTGGTCGTCTTGAGAAAATAGAGAGAGGTTTTGTCTCCCCAAATATAGGAGTCTGGTAGCGATCGTAAAAATAAGAAGGCACATGGCGAGCCTCTTGGACGGTATTTTTGGTAGTACTCGATTTATATATAAGTTACTTGTAGTTATCGGGTAAAGGTCTTGAGAAAATAGGGAGTGGTTTTGACTCTCCAAATATAAGAAGTCTGGTAACGATATCAAAAATTAGAATGCACATGGCGTTGCTCTTCGTTTGTGTTTTTAGAAGAGTTCTTGATTTGCATATAATTTACTTATGTATAGTTATCGAATGGGGATCATGAGAAAATTAGAAGTGATTTTGGATCCCCAAATATATAGAGTCTAGGTGCGATGCCAAATATAAGAAGACATATAACGAGGCTCTTAAAGGTTATTTTGGAAAGGAGTGTTAAATTTGTATATAATTTACTTATGGTTATAAGGTGAGGGTCTTGAGAAAATAGGGAGTGATTTTGGCTCCCTAAATATAGGTAGTCTGGTAGTTATCTCAAAAATAGTAAGGCACATGACAAAGCTCTTAGCAGTTATTTTAGGGAGGAGTGCATGATTTGTATATAATTTACTATTAGTTATCGGGTAGTGTCCTTAGAAAATTAGGAGTGATCTTGGCTCCCCAAATATAGGGAGTCTGGTAGCGATCTCTAAAATAGGAATGAACATGGCTCCTAAGAAAATAGGGAGTAATTTTGGTTCCCTAAATATAGGGAGTCCTGTATCGATTCCAAATATAGAAGGTATATGACGAGGTTCTTGGAGGGTATTTCAGGTAGGGTACTCAATTTGTACATAATTTACTTATAGTTGTAGGGTGGGGGTCCTAAGAAAATATAGAATAATTTTGGTTCCCTAAATATAGGACGAGTCTGGTAGCGATCGAAAAACTATAGTGGCACATGACGAGGCTTTTGTAGGGTTGTAACATCCGCCCCAAACACACAAGATTTTATCCGCTTTTCCTATGCCCATACGAGAACTTCCCAGGAAGGTTACCTATCCTAGTATTGCTTTCGCCCGAGCATGCTTAACTATGGAGTTCTTACAAATTCCATAGCGGCGCTCGGTTTTAAAACGTATCTTTTATATTTGGGAGGGGAAATAATATAAGTAGCTCATGATCACCTTCTCTCTAGACGATATGGGGCTAACTTATGGCCTTGTATACCTCACCTCACCTTATCTCATCCATCTTGGCATCACAGCCTCAGAAGTCTTGGCTCTTGGCTCTTGGTCTATTGGATCTTGGTCATTACAATCCACCCCCCTTGGAGCTACACGTCCTTGTGTTAGGCTAGACCCTTACATCCCGAGGAGAACCGGCTCTGATACTATTTTGTAACATCCGCCCCAAACATATAAGATCTTATCTGCTTTGCCCGTGCCCACACGAGAACTTCCCAGGGAGGACACCCTTCCTAGTACTGCTCTCACCCAAGCACCCTTAACTACGGAGTCCTTACGAATTTCGTAGCGGTGCACGGTTTTAAAACACATCTTTTATATTTGGGAGGAAAAATTATATAAGTAGCTCAGGATTACCTTCTCTCTAGGTGCTATGGGGCTAACTTATGGCCTTGTACACCTCACCTTACCTCATCCATCTTGGTATCACAACCTCAAGAGTCTTGGCACTTGACTTTTAGCCTATTGGATCTTAGTTATTACAAGGGTGTTTTGGGAAGGAGTGCTCAATTTGTATATAATTTATTTATAGTTATTTAGTGGGTGTTATGAGAAAATAGAAAATGGTATTGACTCCCCAAATATAGAGAGTTTGGTAGCTAAGAAAGGCATAGGGAGCGATTTTGGCTCTCCAAATGTAGGAAGTCTGATAGTGATCCAAAAATTAAGAAGGCTTATGGTGAGGATCTTAGAGGGTTTTATGAGAGAGGATTAATCGATTTGTATATAATTTACTTATGATTAACAGATAGGGGTTCAGAAAAAATTTGGAACGATTTTGCCTCATCAAATGTAGGGAGTCTGGTAGCGATCCCAAAAATAGAAAGGCATATTGCGAGGCTTTTAGAGAGTGTTTTAGGGAGGAGTGCTTGATTTGTATATAATTTACTTACGATTATCGGGTGGAGGTCCTAAGAAAATAGGGAGCAATTTTGGCTCCCCAAATATAGAGAGTCTAGTAATGATCCCAAAAATAGGAAGTCGTATAACGAGTCTTTTGGAGGGTATTTTGGGGATAAGTATTTGATTTGTGTATAATTTGCTTATGTTTATCGGGTAAGAGTCCTAAGAAAATAGGGAGTAGTTTTTGCTCCCCAAATATAAGAAGTCTGGTACAAATCCTAAAAATAGAAAGACACATCACAAGGCTTTTGGGTGGTGCTTTGCAAAGAAGAGCTCGATTTATATATAACTTACTTTTGGTTATCAAAAGGGGGTCCTGAGAAAATGTAGAACGATATTGACTACCTAAATATAGAGAGTTTAGTTGTGATCCAAAAAATAGAAAGGCACGTGGCGAGGTTCTTAGAGGGTGGTTTAGGGAGGAGTACTCGATTTGTCTATAATTTAGTTATGGTTGTTGGTTAGAGGTCCTGAGAAAATTAGGAGCAATTTTAGCTTCCTAAATTTAGGGAGTCTGGTAGCGATCCTAAAAATAATAAAGTAGGTGGTGAGGCTCTTGAAGGGTGTTTTGGGGAAAAGTGATCAATTCGTATATAATTTATTCAAGGTTATTGGGTAGAGGTTTCGAGAAAATATAGACTGATTTAATTCACTAAATGTAGGGAGACTAGTAGCAATCCTAAAATAAGAAGGCATATGGCGATGCTGTTGGAGGTAGGTTTGAGAAAGGGTGCTCGATTTGTATACAATTTACTTATTATTGTCGGGTGGTGGTCCTAAGAAAATATGAAGGGATTTTGGCACTCTAAATGTTGGGAGTCCAGTATCGATACCAAATATTGGGAGGCATATGGCAAGATTTTTGGACAGAGTTTTGGGGAGGGTGCTCGATTTGTATATAATTTAGTTAGGGTTGTCGAGTGGTCATCTTGAGAAAATAGAGAGTGGTTTTGGCTCTCCAAATATAGGAGTCTGGTAGCGATCGTAAAAATAGAAAGGCACATGGCGAGCCTCTTGGAGAGTGTTTTAGGTAATAGTGCTTGATTTATATATAAGTTACTTTTAGTTATCGGGTGAAAGTCGTGAGAAAATAGGGACTGGTTTTGACTTTCCAAATATAGGGAGTATGGTAACGATCTTAAATATTTGAAAGCACATGGTGATACGCATGACAGGTATTTTTGGAAGAGTATATACTCAATTTGTATATAATTTACTTATAGTTATCGGGTGGGGATCCTGAAAAATTTAAGAGTGATTTTGACTCCCTAAATATAAAGAGTCTAGTTGTGATCCCAAATATAAAAAGACATAAGATGAGGCTCTTGAAGGTTATTTTGGAAAGGAGTATTAAATTTGTATATAATTTACTTATGGTTGTAGGGTGGGGGTCTTGAGAAAATAGGGAGTGATTTTGGCTCCCTAAATATAGGTAGTCTAGTAGTTATCCAAAAAATAGTAAGGCACATGACAAGGCTTTTAGCGGTTACTTTAGGAAGGAGTGCACGATTTGTATATAATTCCCTATTAGTTATCGGGTGAGGTCTTGAGAAAATTAGGAGCGATCTGGGCTCCCTAAATGTAGGGAGTCTGGAAGCGATCTCTAAAATATAAATAAAATAGTGAGGATCTTGGAGGGTATTTTGGGTAGGAGTGTTCGATTTGTATATAATTTCCTTATGGTAATCAAGCAGGGGTCCTAATAAAATAGGGAGTAATTTTGGTTCCCTAAATATATGGAGTCCCATATCGATCAAAAATATAAGAGGTATATGGCGAGGTTCTTGGAGGATATTTCGGAAAGGGCGCTCGATTTGTATATAATTTACTTATAGCTATAGGGTAGGGGTCCTGAGAAAATATTATATAATTTTGGCTCTCTAAATATAGGACGAGTCTGATAGCGATCGAAAAACTAGAGAGGCACATGACGAGCCTTTTGTAGGGTATTTTGGGGAGGAGTGCACGATTTGTATATAATTTGTTTATAGTTATTTGGTGGGGGTCCTTAGAAAATAGATAGTATTATTGACTCCCCAAATGTAGAGAATTTGATAGCAATCTAAAAAATACTAAGGCGCATAACGAGGTTCTTGGATGGTGTTTTAGAAAGGAGTGCTTAATTTGTATATAACTTACTTAGAGTTATTAGATAGTCCAGAGAAAATAGAGAGCGGTTTTGGCTCCCTAAATTTTGGGTGTCTAGTAGTGATCCCAAAAATATGAAGGTATATTGAAGTGTATTATATATAGGGAGTAGTACTCAATTTGTATATATTTTACTTATGATTGTCGGTAGAGTGCCTGAGAAAATAGAGAGTGATTTGGCTCCTCTAATATAGGGAGTTTAGTAGCGATCCCGAAAATAAGAAGGCACATGGCGAAACTCTTAGAGATTATTTTAGGAAGGAGTGCTCAATTTATACATAATTTACTAATGGTTGTCGGGTGGTATTTTTGGGAGGTGTGCTTGATTGATATATAATTTACTTATAGTTATCATTTAACGGTCCTCAGAAAATAGGGTGTAATTTTTGCTCTCAAAATATAATAAATCTGGTAGTGATCTAAAAAAAAGGTGGCACATAGGGAGGCTCTTTGACTCCCTAAATATTGGGCATCTGGTAGCAATTCTAAAAATAGAAAGGCATATGGCGAGGCTTTAAGAGGGTATTTTATATAATTTACTTATGGTTGTCGGGTAAGGGTCCTTAAAAAATATAGAGCGATATTGACTCCCTTAATATAGGGAGTCTATTAGCGATCCCAAAAATAGGTTGGCACATGGTGAGTCTCTACTTAGAGGGTGATTTGGAAAAAAATGCTCGATTTATATCTGATTTACTTATGATAGTTGGGGAGGGGTCTTGAGAAAATTGGAAGTAATTTTGGCTCCCCAAATATAAAGAGTCTGGTAGCAATCCTAAAAATAATAAGGCACATGCTGAGGCTCTTGAAGGGTGTTTTGAGGATAAGTGCTTAATTTATATATAATTTACTTATGGTTATCGGGTGGGGGTCCTGAGAAAATAGGAATCTATTTTGGCTCTCCAAATATAGGAAGCCTGATTGCGATCCTAAAATTAAGGAGGCTAATGGTGAGGATATTAAAGGGTTTTGTAGGAAAGGATTGCTCAATTTGTATATAATTTACTTATGGTTAACAGATTGGGGTTCGAAAAAAATATGGAGCAATTTTGGCTCCTCAAATATAGGGAGTCTAATAGTGATCCCAAAAGTAGAAAGGCACATTGCGAGGATTTTAAAGAGTGTTTTTGGAAGAAGCTCGATTTGTATATAATTTACTTATGATTGTCAGGCGGAGGTCCTAAGAAAATAGGGAGCAATTTTGGCTCCTTAAATGTATCGAGTCTAGTAGCGATCCCAAAAACAGGGAGACGTATAGCATGACTTTTGGAAGGTATTTTGGGGATAAGTATTTGATTTGTGTATAATTTACTTATGGTTATCACGTGGGAGTCCTAAAAAAATAGGGAGTGATTTTTGCTCCCAGAATATAAGGAGTCTGGTAGCAATCCTAAAAATAGAAAGACACATCACAAGGCTTTTGGATGGTGCTTTGGAGAGAAGAGCTCGATTTGTATATAACTTACTTTTGGTTATCAGATGGGGGTTCTGAGAAAATAGAGAACGGTATTAACTCCCAAATTTTAGAGAGTCTGGTTGCGATCCAAAAAATAAAAAGGCACATGGCGAGGTTCTTAGAGGGTATTTTAGGGAGGAGCATTCGATTTGTATATAATTTTGTTATAGTTGTTGGTTAGAGGTCTTGAGAAAATAAACATCAATTTTGGCTTTCTAAATATAGGGAGTCTTATAGCGATCCTAAAAATAATAAGGCATGTGGTGAGGCTCATAAAGGGTGTTTTGGAGAGAAGTGATCAATTCGTATATAATTTATTCATGGTTGTCGGGTAGAGGTCCCGAGAAAATATAGACTGATTTGGTTCAGTAATGTAGGAAGACTAGTAGCAATCCTAAAAATAAAGAGGCATATAGCGATGCTGTTGGAGGTAGTTTTAGGAAAGATTGCATGATTTATATACAATTTACCTATGGTTTTGGGTTGTGGTCCTGAGAAAATAAGGAGGGATTTGTGTACCCAAAATGTAAGGAGTCCATTATCGATCCCAAATATAGGGAGGCATATGTAAAGATTTTTGGATGGAATTTTGGGGAAGATGCTCGATATGGAGAGGAGTGCTCAATTTGTATATAATTTACTTATGGTTATCGGGGGGTCATCTTGAGAAAATAAAGAGTTATTTTGGCTCCCCAAATATAGGAGTCTGGTAGCGATCATAAAAATAGGAAGGCACATGGTGAGACTTTTGGAGGGTGTTTTAGGTAAAAGTGCTTAATTTATATATAAGGTACTTGTAGTTATCGAGTGAAGGTTCTGAGAAAATAGGGAGTGGTTTTGACTCTCCAAATATAGGGAGTCTTGTAACAATCTCAAAAATTAGAAGGCATATATCGATGCTCTTGTCAGGTGTTTTTGGAAGAGTACTCGATTTGTATATAATTTACTTATAGTTATCGGGTGGGGATCCTTAGAAAATTAGGAATAATTTTGGCTTCCCAAATATAAAGAGTCTAGTAGTGATCCCAAATATAAGAAGACATATGGCGAGTCTCTTGAAAGTTGTTTTGGGAAGGAGTGTTAAATTTGTATATAATTTACTTATTGTAGGGTGAGGGTCTTGAGAAAATAGGGAGTGATTTTAGCTCCCTAAATATAAGTAGTCTGCTAGGTATCCTAAAAATAGTAAGGCACATGATAAAGCTCTTAACGGTTATTTTAGGGAGGAGTTCTCAATTTATATATAATTTACTAATAGTTATCGGGTGGTATTTTTGGGAGAAATGCTTGATTGGTATATAATTTACTTTTGGTTATGATATAAGGGTCCTCAGAAAATAAAGTGCAATTTTTGCTCTCAAAATATAATAAGTATGGTAGTGATCTAAAAAAAAGGGTGGCACATGGGGAGGCTTTTTGACTCCCCAAATATTTAGGATCTGAAAGCAATTCTAAAAATAGAAGGGCACATAGTGAGGCTTTTAGAGGGTATTTTATATAATTTATTTATGGTTGTCGGGTAAGGATCCTTATAAAATATAGTATAATATTGGCTTCCTAAATATTGGGAGTCTATTAGCGATCCCAAAAATAGGAAGGCATATGGTGAGTCTCTACTTAGAGGGTGATTTGGAAAGGAATGCTCGATTTATATCTAATTTACTTATAATAGTTGCGGAGGGGTTCTGAGAAAATTTGAAGCGATTTTGGCTTCCTAAATATAAGGAGTCTGGTAGATATCCTAAAAATAAGGAGGCACATGACGAGGCTCTTGGATGGTATTTTGAGGATGAGTGCTCAATTTGTATATAATTTATGTATGGTTGTCGGGTGGGGGTCCTGAGAAAATAGGGAGCGATTTTGGCTCTCCAAATATAGAAAGTCTAATAGTGATCCCAAAATAAAGAGGCTTATGGTGAGGATCTTAGAGGGTTTTATGGAAGAGGATTGCTCGATTTGTATATAATTTACTTATGGTTAACGGATGGGGGTTCGAAAAAAATATGGAGTAATTTTGGCCCCTCAAATGTAGGGAGTCTGGTAGCAATCTAAAAAATAGAAAGGCACAATGCGAGGCTTTTGGAGAGTGTTTTGAGGAGGAATGCTCGATTTGTAGATAATTTACTTACGATTGACGGGTGCAGGTCCAAAAAAAAATAGGGAACAATTTTAGCTCCCCAAGTGTAGTTATCGAGTGAAGGTCCTGAGAAAATAGGGAGTGATTTTGACTCTCCAAATATAGGAAGTCTGGTAACGATCTAAAAAATTAGAAAACACGTGGTGATGCACTTGGCGGGTATTTAGGGAAGAGTACGCGATTTTAAGTTAATTTATATATAGTTATCAGGTGGGGATTCTGAGAAAATTAGGAGTGATTTTGGTTCTCTAAATATAAAGAGTCTAGTTGCGATCCCAAATATAAGAAGACATATGACGAGACTCTTGAAGGTTATTTTGGGAAGAAGTATTAAATTTGTATATAATTTACTTAAGGTGGTAGGGTGGGGGTCTTGAGAAAATAGGGAGTGATTTTGACTCCCTAAATATAAGTAGTCTGGTAGTTATCTCAAAAATAGTAAGGCATATGACAAAGCTCTTAGTGGTTACTTTAGGACAGAGTACACGATTTGTATATAATTTATTATTAGTTTTCGGGTGGGGTCCTGAGAAAGTTGGGAGCGATCTTGGCTCCCTAAATATAGGGAGTCCGATAGCAATCTCTAAAATAGAAATGAAATAGTAAGGATCTTGGAGAGTATTTTGGGTAGGAGTGTTTGATTTGTATATAATTTTCTTATGGTTATTGAGTGGGGGTCCTAAGAAAATAGGAAGTAATTTTGGTTCCCTAAATATAGGGAGTCCCGTATCGATCCCAAATATAGGAGGTATATGGCGAGGTTTTTGGAGGGTATTTCGGGGAGGGAACTCGATTTGTACATAATTTACTTATTGTTGTAGGGTGGGGGTCCATAGAAAATATAAAGTAAGATTGGCTCCCTAAATATAAGATGAGTCTGGTAGCGATCGAAAAACTAGAGAGGCACATGATGAGTAATTTGTTGGGTGTTTTGGGGAGGAGTGCTTGATTTGTATATAATTTATTTATAGTTATTTGGTGGGGGATATGAGAAAATAGATAGTGGTATTGACTCCCCAAATGTAGAGAGTTCGATAGCGATCTCAAAAATATTAAGGCACATAGCGAGGTTCTTGGATAGTATTTTAAGAAAGAGTATTTGATTTGTATATAACTTACTTAGAGTTATTAGATAGGGTTCCTAAGAAAATAGAGAGCGATTTTGGCTCCCCAAATATTGGGAGTCTGATAGTGATCCAAAAAATAAGAAGACACATAATAAGACTGTTGGAGTGTGTTATATATAGGGAGTAGTACCCAATTTATATATTTTTTACTTATGATTATCAGGTGGGGGACCTGAGAAAATAGAGAGTGATTTGGATCCTTTAATATAGAGTTTGGTAGCGATCCTGAAAATAGGAAGGCACATGTCGAAGCTCTTAGAGATTATTTTAGGGAGGAATGCTCAATTTATACATAATTGGCTCCTAAGAAAATATTGAGCGATATTTTCTCTGTAAATATAGAGAGTCCATTAGCGATCCCAAAAATAGGAAGGCACATGGCGAGACTTAGCTTAGAGGGTTATTTGGGAAGGAATGCTCGATTTATATCTGATTTATATATGATAATTGGGGAGGGGTCCTAAGAAATCTGGAAGTGATTTTGGCTCCCCAAATATAAGGAGTCTAGTTGCAATTCTAAAAATAAAGAGGCATATGACGAGGCACTTAGAAGATGTATATAATTTACTTATGGTTGTCGGGTGGGGGCCTGAGAAAATTGGGAGCGATTTTGGCACTCTAAATATAGGAAGTATGATAGCGATCCCAAAATTAAGGAGGCTTATGGTGAGGATCTTATAAGGTTTTATGGGAGAGGATTGCTCGATTTGTATATAATTTACTTATGGTTAACGGATGGGGGTTCGAAAAAAATATTAAGCGATTTTGGCTCCTCAAATATAGGGAGTTTGGTAGCGATCCCAAAAATAGAAAGGCACATTGCGAGGCTCTGGGAGAGTGTTCTAGGAAGTAGGGCTCAATTTGTATATAATTTACTTATGATTATTGGGTGCAGGTCCTAAAAAAATAGGGAGCAATTTTTGCTCCCCAAATATAGTGAGTCTAGTAGCGATCCCAAAAACAGGGAGATATATAACGAGGTGTTTGGAGAGTATTTTAGGGATAAGTATTTGATTTGTGTATAATTTATTTATGGTTATCGGGTGGGAGCCCTAAGAAAATAGGGAGTGATTTTTGCTCCCCAAATATAAGGAGTATGATAGCAATCCTAAAAATAGAAAAACACATCACGAGGCTTTTAGAGGGTGCATTAGAGAGAAGAGCTCAATTTGTATATAACTTACTTTTGGTTATCAGATGGGGGTCGTGAGAAAATAGAGAACGATATTGGCTCCCAAAATATAGAGAGTCCGATTGCGATCCAAAAAATAGAAAGGCACGTGGCGAGGCTCTTAGATGGTTTTTTAAAGAGTACTCGATTTGTATATAATTTAGTTATGGTTGTTGGTTAGGGGTCCTAAGAAAATAAGGAGCAATTTTGGCTTCCTAAATCTAGGGAGTCTGGTAGTGATCCTAAAAATAATAAAGCATGTGGTGAGGCTCTTGAAGGATGTTTTGGGGAGAAGATATCAATTCATATATAATTTATTCATTGTTATCGGGTAGAGGTCCCGAGAAACTATAGACCAATTTGGTTCATTAAATGTAGGGAGACTAGCAGCAATCCTAAAAATGAGGAAACATATGGCGATGCTGTTGGAGGTAGGTTTGGGAAAGAGTGCTTGATTTGTATACAATTTACTTATGATTGTCGGGTAGTAGTCCTTAGAAAATAGGGAGGGATTTCGGCACCCTAAATGTAGGGAGTCCAGTATCGATCCCAAATATAGGGAGGCATATGGCGAGATTTTTAGACAGTGTTTTAGGGAGGGTGCCCGATTTGGAGAGGAGTGCTTGATTTGTATATAATTTTTTTTATAGTTGTGAGGTGGTCATCTTGAGAAAATAGAGAGTGGTTTTGGCTCCCAAAATGTAGACGTTTGGTAGTGATCACAAAAATAAGAAGGCACATGGCGAGCCTTTTGGAGGGTGTTTTTGGTAGGAGTGCTCGATTTATATATAACTTACTTGTAGTTATCAGGTGAAGGTCCTGAGAAAATAAGGAGTGGTTTTGACTTTCCAAATGTTGGGAGTCTGGTAACAATCTCAAAAATTGAAAGGCACATAGCAATGCTATTGGCTGGTGTTTTTGGAAGAGTACTCGATTTGTATATAATTTATATATAGTTATCGGGTGGGGATCCTGAAAAAATTAGGAGTGATTTTGCTTTCCTAAATATGAGGAGTCTAGTTGGGATCCCAAATATAGGAAGACATATGACGAGGCTCTTGAAGGTTGTTTTGGGAAAGAGTGTTAAATTTATATATAATTTACTTATGGTTGTAGGGTGGGAGTCTTGAGAAAATAGGGAGTGATTTTGGCTCCATAAATATAGGTAGTCTGGTAGTTATCCCAAAAATACTAAGGCACATAACAAAGCTCTTAGTAGTTATATTAGGGAGGAGTACACGATTTATATATAATTTAATATTAGTTATCGGGTGTGGTCTTGTGAAAATTGGGAGCGATCTTAGCTCTTTAAATATAAGGAGTCTGGTAGTGATCTTTAAAATAGAAATGAAATGGTGAAGATCTTGGAGGGTATTTTGGATAGGAGTGTTCGATTTGTATATAATTTCCTTTTTATTATCGAGCGGGGGTCCTAAGAAATTAGGAAGTAATTTTGGTTCCCTAAATATGGGGAGTCCTGTATCGATCTGAAATATAGGAGGTATATGGCGAGGTTCTTAGAGGGTATTTTGGGAAGGGTGCTCGATTTATATATAATTTACTTATTATTGTAGGGTGGGGGTCCTGAGAAAATATAGAGTAATTTTGGGTCCCTAAATATATGACGAGTCTGGTAGTGATCGAAAAACTAGAAAGGTATATGACGAGCCTTTTGTAGGGTGTTTTGGAAAGAAGTGTGGGATTTGTATATAATTTGTTTATAGTTATTTGGTGGGGGTCCTGAGAAAATAGATAGTGGTATTAACTCCCTAACTGTAGAAAGTTTGGTAGCGATCTTAAAAATATTAAGACACATAATGAGATTCTTGGATAGTGTTTTAGGAAGGAGTGCTTGATTTCTATATAACATACTTAGAGTTATTAGATAGGGGTCCTGAGAAAATAGAGAGCGGTTTTGGCTCCCCAAATGTTAGAAGTCTGGTAGTGATCCAAAAATAGGATGGCACATAGTGAGGCTATTGGAGTGTGTTATATATAGGGAGTAGTACGCAATTTATATATATTTTACTTATGATTGTCAAGTGAAGGACCTGAGAAAATAGAAAGTGATTTAGCTCCTCTATTATGGGGAGTTTGGTAGTAATCCCAAAAATAGGATGGCATATGGCGAAGCTCTTAGTGATTATTTTAGGGAGGAGTGCTCAATTTATAAATTATTGGCTCCTAAGAAAATATAGGGCGATATTGGCTCTCTAAATATAGAGAGTCTATTTGTGATCCCAAAAATCGGAAGGCACATAGCGAGTCTCAGTTTAGAGGGTGATTTGGAAATAAATGCTCGATTTATATCTGGTTTACTTATGATAGTTGGGGAGGAATCCGGAGAAAATTAAAAGCAATTTTGGCACCCAAAATATCAAGAGTCTGGTAGCAATCCTAAAAATAAGGAGGCATATGATGAGGCACTTGGAGGGTGTTTTGAGGATGAGTGCTCAATTTGTATATAATTTACTTATTGTTATCGGGTGGGGGTTCTGAAAAAATTAGGAGCGATTTTGGCTCTCCAAATATAGGAAGTTTGATAGCGATCCCAAAATTAAGGAGGCTTATGGAGATGATCTTAGAGGGTTTTATGGGAGAGGATTGCTCAATTTGTATATAATTTACTTATGGTTAACGGATGGGGGTTCAAAAAAAATATTGAGCGATTTTGGCTCCTCAAATGTAGGGAGTCTGCTAGTGATCCCAGTAATAAAAAGGCATATAGCAAGGCTTTGGAGAGTTTTTTATGGATAAGTGCTCGATTTGTATATAATTTACTTACGATTATCGGGTGCAGGTCCTAAGAAAATAGGAAGCTATTTTGGCTCCCTAAATATTTGGAGTCTAGTAGCAATCCCAAAAATAGGAAGATATATAATGAGGCTTTTGGAGGGTATTTTTGGGATGTGTATTTGATTTGTGTATAATTTACTAATGGTTATCGGGTGGGAGTCCTATGAAAATAGGGAGTTATTTTTGCTCCCCAAATATAAGGAGTCTGGTAGCAATCCTGAAAATAAAAAGGCACATCATGAGGCTTTTGGAGGGTGCTTTGGAGAGAAGATCTTGATTTGTATATAACTTACGTTTGGTTATCAAATGGGGGTCCTGAGAAAATAGAGAATGATATTGACTCCCCAAATATATAGAGTCTCGTTATGATCCAAAAGATAGGAAGGCATATGGCGAGGTTCTTAGATGGTGTTTTTGGGAGGAGTACTCGATTTGTATATAATTTTGTTATGGTTTTGGGTTAGGAGTTCTGAGAAAATAAGGAGTAATTTTGGCTGTCTAAATATAGGAAGTCTGGTAGCGATCCTAAAAATAATAAGGCATGTGGTGAGGCTCTAGATGGGTATTTTGCGAAAAGGTGATCAATTCATATATAATTTATTCATTGTTGTCAGGTAGACGTCCTAAGAAAATATAGACCGATTTGGTTCACTAAATGTAGGGAGACTAGTAGCAATCCTAAAAATACGGAGGCATATGGCGTTGCTATTGGTGGTAGGTTTGGGGAAGAGGATCGATTTATATATAATTTACTTATTATTATCGGGTGGTGGTCCTGAGAAAATAGGGAGGGATTTTGCCACCCTAAATGTAATGATTCCAGTATCGATCCCAAATATAGGGAGGCATATGGCAAGATTTTTGGACTGAGTTTTGGGGAGGGTGCTCAATTTGTATATAATTTACTTATACTTATCTGGTGGTCATATTATGAAAATAGAGAGTGGTTTTGGCTCCCTAAATGTAGGAGTCTGGTAACAATCGTAAAAATAGAAAGGCACATGGTATGTCTCTTGGTGGGTATTTTAGGTAGGAGTGCTCGATTTATATATAACTTACTTGTAGTTATCGGGAGAAGGTCCTGAGAAAATAGAGAGTTGTTTTGACTCTCCAAATATAGGAAGTCTGGTAATGATCTTAAAAATTGGAAGGCATATGACGATGCTCATGGCAGGTGTTTTTGGAAGAGTACTCGATTTGTATATAATTTACTAATAGTTATCGGGTGGGAATCCTGAGAAAATTAAAAGTGATTTTGGCTCCCCAAATATAGAGAGTCTAGTTACGATCCCAAATATAAGAAGACATATGATGAGGCTCTTGAAGGTTGTTTTGTGAAGCTATGTTAAATTTATATATAATTTACTTATGGTTGTAGGGTGAGGGTCTTGAGAAAATAGGGAGTGATTTTGGCTCACTAAATATAGGTTGTCGGGTAGTTATCCCAAAAATAGTAAAGCACATGATAAAACTCTGAGCAGTTACTTTAGAGAGGAGTGTATGATTTTTATAAAATTTACTATTACTTATCGGGTGTGGTCCTGAGAAAATTAGGAGCGATATTGGCTCCCTAAATATAAGGAGTCTGGTAGCGATCTCTAAAATAGAAATGAAATAGTGAGGATCTCGTAGGGTATTTTGGGTAGGAGTATTCGATTTGTAAATAATTTCCTTATGGTTATCGAGTAGGGGTCCTAAGAAAATAAGAAATAATTTTGGTTCCCTAAATATAAGGAGTCCCGTATCGATCTCAAATACAGGAGGTATATGGTGAGGTTCTTAGAGGGTATTTCGGGGAGGGTGCTCGATTTGTATATAATTTACTTATAATTTGGTAAGGATCTCAAAAAAATTAAGGCAGATAACGATGTTCTTGGATGGTGTTAGGAAGGAGTGCTTGATTTTTATATAACTTACTTAGAGTTATTAGGTAGGGGTCCTGAGAAAATAGATAGTGGTTTTGGCTCCCCAAATATTGGGAGTCTGGTAGTGATCCAAACAATAGGAAGGCACATGGTGGGGCTCTTTGAGTGTGCAATATATAGGGAGTAGTACTCAGTTTATTTATAATTTAAATATGATTGTCAGGTGAAGGACTTGAGAAAATAGAGAGTGATTTGGCTCCTCTAATATAGAGAATTTGGTAGCGATTTCGAAAATAGGAAGGCACATAGCGAAGCTCTTAGAAATTATTTTAGGGAGGAGTGCTCAATTTATACATAATTTACTAATTATTGTCGGGTGATGTTTTTGGAAGGAATGCTTGATTGGTATATAATTTACTTATGGATATCATATAAGGTTCCTCAAAAAATAGGGTGCAATTTTTGCTCCCATAATATAAGAAGTCGGGTAGTGATCTAAAAAAAAGGGTGGCATATGTGAAGGCTCTTTGACTCCTCAAATATTTGGAATCTGGTTGCAATTTTAAAAATAGAAAGGCACATGGTGTAGCTTTTATAGAGTATTTTATATATTTCACTTATGGTTGTTGGGTAAGGGTCCTAAAAAAATATAGAGCGATATTGGCTCTCTAAATATAGAGAGTCTATTAGTGATCATAAAAATAGGAAGGCACATGATGAGTCTCTGCTTAGAAGGTGATTTGGGAAGGAATACTCGATTTATATCTGATTTACTTAAGATAGTTAGAGAGGGGTCTTGAGAAAATTGGAAACAATTTTGGCTGCCCAAATATAAGTAGTTTGGTAGCAATCCTAAAACTAAGGAGGCACATGACAAGGCTCGTGGAGGGTGTTTTAAGGATGAGTACTCAATTTGTATATAATTTACTTATGGTTATCGAGTGGGGGTCCTGAGAATATTAGGAGTGATTTTGGCTTTCCAAATATAAGAAGTCTGATTGCGATCCCAAAATTAAGAAGGCTTATGGTGAGGATCTTATAGGGTTTTATGGGAGAGGATTGCTCGATTTGTATATAATTTACTTATAGTTAATGGATGGGGGTTCAAAAAAAATATGGAGCGATTTTGGCTCCTCAAATATAGGGAGTCTGGTAGTAATCCCATAAATAGAAAGGCATATAGCGAGAGTTTTAGAGAGTGTTTTAATAAGGAGTGCTCGATTTGTATATTATTTACTTACGATTGTCGATTATAGGTCCAAAGAAAATAAGAAGCAATTTTGGCTCTCCAAATATAGGGAGTCTAGTAGCGAACCCAAAAACAGGAAAATATATAACGAGACTTTTGAAGGATATTTTGGGGACAAGTATTTGATTTGTGTATAATTTAATTATGGTCATCGGGTGGGAGTCCTATAAAAATAGGGAGTGATTTGTGCTCCCCAAATGTAAGGAGTCTGGTAGCAATCATAAAAATAGAAAGACACATCACGAGGCTTTTGGAGGGTGCTTTGGAGAGAAGAGCTTGATTTATATATAACTTACTTTTGGTCATCAAATGGGGGTCCTGAGAAAATGGAGAATGATATTGACTCCCCAAATATACAGAGTGTGGTTGTGATCCAAAAAATAGAAAGGCACGTGGTGAGGTTCTTAGATGGTGTTTTAGGAAGGAGTACTCAATTTGTTTATAATTTAGTTATGGTTGTTGGTTAGGGGTCCTGAGAAAATAAGGAGCAATTTTAGTTTCCTAAATATAGGGAGTCTGGTAGCGATCCTAAAAATAATAAGGCATGTGGTGAGACTCTCGAAGGGTGTTTTGGGGAGAAGTGATCAAATCGTATATAATTTATTCATAGTTGTCGATTAGAGGTCCAGAGAAAATAAAGACCGATTTGGTTCACTAAATATACACAGACTAGTAGCAATCCTAAAAATAAGGAGGCATATGGTGATACTGTTGGAGGTAGGTTTAGGAAAGAGTGCTCGATTTGTATATATTTACTTATGGTTATTGGGTGATAGTCTTGAGAAAATAGGAAGGGATTTTGGTACCCTAAATATAGGGAGTCCAGTATCGATCCCATGTATAGGGAGCCATATTGTGAGATTTTTTGATAGAGTTTTGGGAAGGTGCTCGATTTGGAGAGGAGTGCTCGATTTGTATATAATTTACTTATGGTTGTCGGGTAGTTGTCTTGAGAAAATAGATAGTGGTTTTGGTTCCCCAAATATAGGGGTCTGGTAGCGATCGCAAAAATAAGAAGGCACATAACGAGCCTCTTGGAGGGTGTTTCAGGTAGGAGTGCTTGATTTATATATAAGTTACTTGTAGTTATCGGGTGAAGGTCCAAAGAAAATAGGGAGTGGTTTTGACTCTCCAAATGTGGGGAGTCTAGTAACGATCTCAAAAATTGGAAGGCACATGATGATGCTTTTGGCGGGTGTTTTTGGAAGAGTACTCGATTTGTAAATAATTTACTTATAGTTATCGGGAGGGAATCTTGAAAAAATTAGGAGTGATTTTGGCTCCCCAAATATAAAGAGTCTAGTTGCGATCCCAAATATAAGAAGACATATGACAAGGCACTTGAAGATTATTTTGGAAAGGAGTGTTAAATTTGTTTATAATTTACTTATAGATTTAGGGTGGGGGTCTTGAGAAAATAGGGAGTGATTTTGGCTCCCTAAATATAGGTAGTCTGGTAGTTATCCTAAAAATAATAAGGCACATGACAATACTCTTAGCAGTTACTTTAGAGAGGAGTGCATGATTTGTATATAATTTACTATTAGTTATCGGGTGGGGTCCTATAAAAATTGGGAGCGGTCTTGGCATCCTAAATTTAGGAAGTATGGTAGCAATCTTTAAAATAGAAATAAACATAGCGAGGATCTTGAAGGGTATTTTGGGTAGTAGTGTTCAATTTGTATATAATTTCCTTATGGTTATCGAGTGGAGGTCCTAAAAAAATATAGAGTAATTTTGGTTCCCTAAATGTAGGGAGTCCCGTATTGATCCCAAATATAGGAGGTATATGTCGAGGTTCTTGGAGGGTATTTAGGGGAGGGTGCTCGATTTGTACATAATTAACTTATAGTTGTAGGGTGGGTTCCTCAGAAAATATAGAGTAATTTTAGCTCCCTAAATATAGTATGAATCTGGTAGCGATCAAAAAACTAGAGAGGCACATGACGAGCCTTTTATAAGGTGCTTTTAGGTAGAGTGCTCGATTTGTATATAATTTGCTTATAGTTATTTGGTGGGAGTCCTGAGACAATAGATAGTGGTATCGACTCCTCAAATATAGAGAGTTTGGTAGCGATCTCAAAAATATTAAGGCATATGACGAGGTTCTTGGATGATGTTTTAAGAGGATTTCTTGATTTGTATATAACTTACTTAGAGTTATTAGATAGGGGTCATTAGAAAATAGAGAGTGGTTTTGTCTCCCCAAATATTGGGATCTGGTAGTGATCCAAAAAATAGGAAGACACAAGACAAGCCTATTGGAGTTTGTTATATCTCGAGAGTAGTATTCAATTTATATATATTTTACTTATGATTATCAGGTAGGGGACCAGAGAAAATAGAGAACAATTTGGCTCCTCTAATATAGGGAGTTTGGTAACGATTCCGAAAATCGAAAGGTACATGACGATGTTTTTAAAGATTATTTTAAGGAAGAGTGCGCAATTTATACATAATTTACTACTGGTTATTGGGTGGTGTTTTTGGGAGGAGTACTTGATTGGTATATAATTTACTTATGGTTATCATATAAGGGTCCTCATAAAATAGGGTGTAATTTTTGCTCTCAAAATATAAAAAATCATGTAGTGAGAAATTTTTTGCTCTCAATTTTTTGCTCTAAAAATATAAAATAGGGTGTAATTTTTGATTGATTTATATCTGATTTACTTATGATAGTTGGGTAGGGGTCCTGAGAAAATTGGAAGTGATTTTGGCTCCCTAAATATAAGAAGTCTGGTAGCAATCCTAAAAATAAGAAGGCACATGACGAAACTCTTGGTGGGTGTTTAGAGGATGAGTGCTCAATTTGTATATAATTTACTTATGGTTATCGGGTGGGGGTCCTGAGAAAATAGGGAGCGATTTTGGCTCTCCAAATGTAGGAAGTCTGATAGTGATCCAAAAACTAAGAAGACTTATGGTGAGGATCTTAGAGGGTTTTATGGGAGAGGATTGCTCGATTTGTATATAATTTACTTATGGTTAACGGATGGGGGTTCCGAATGGAGTGATTTTGGCTCCTCAAATATAGAGAGTCTGGTAGCATCTCAGAAATAGAAAGGTATATTGCGAGGCTTTTGGATAGTGTTTTAGGGAGGTGTGCTCGATTTGTATATAATTTACTTACGATTATCGGGTGGAGGTCATAAGAAAATAGGGAGCAATTTTGATTCCCCAAATATAGGGAGTCTAGTAGCATACCCAAAAACAGGGAGACGTATAACAAGGATTTTAGAGGGTATTTTGGGGATAAGTATTTGATTTATGTATAATTTACTTATAGTTATCGAGTGGGTGCAGTCCTAAAAAAATAGGGAGTGATTTCTGCTTCCCAAATATAAAGAGTGTGGTAGCAATCCTAAAAATAGAAAGCCATATCACGAAGCTTATGGAGGGTGCTTTGGAGAGAAGAGCTCGATTTGTATATAACTTAATTTTGGTTATCAGATGGGGGTCCTAAAAAAATAGAGAACGATATTGACTCTCCAAATAAAGAGAGTCTGGTTGCTATCCAAAAAATAGGAAGGCACATGGCGAGGTTCTTAGATGGTATTTTATGGTTATTGGTTAGGGATCCTAAAAAACTAAGAAGGAAACCTAAAAATAATAATACATATGGTGAGACTCTTAAAAGGTGTTTTAGGAAGAAGTGATCAATTTGTATATAACTTAATCATGGTTGTCGGTTAAAGGTCCCGAGAAAATATAGACCGATTTAGTTCACTAAATATAGGGAGACTAGTAGCAATCCTAAAAACAAAGAGACATATAGAGATGCTGTTGGAGGTAGGTTTGGGAAAGAGTGCTCGATATGTATATAATTTACTTATGGTTGTAGGGTAGTGGTCCTGAGAAAATAGGAAAGAATTTCGGTACCCTAAATGTAGGGAGTCCAGCATCGATCCCAAGTATAGGGAGGCATATGGTGAGATTTTTGAACGGAGTTTTTGGAAAGGTTCTCGATTTGGAGAGGAGTGCTCGTTTTGTATATAATTTACTTATGGTTTTTAGGTGGTCGTTTTGAGAAAATAGAGAGTAGTTTTGGCTCCTTAAATGTAGTAGTCTGGTAGCGATCGCAAAAATAGGAAGGCACATGGTGAGTCTCTTGGAGGGTGTTTTAGGTAGGAGTGCTCGATTTATATATAAGCTAATTGTAGTTATCAGATATAGGTCCTGAGAAAATAGGGAGTGGTTTTGACGATCCAAATGTAAGGAGTCTAGTAACGATCTCAAAAATTGTAAGGCACATGGCGATGCTCTTGGCAGGTATTTTTGGAAAAGTACTCAATTTGTATATAATTTACTTATAATTATCTGGTGGGGATCCTGAGAAAATTAGAAGTGATTTTGGCTCAAAAAATAAAGAGTCTAGTTGCGATCCTAAATATAAGAAGACATATGACGAGGCTCTTGAAGGTTATTTTGCATAGGAGTATTGAGTTTATATATAATTTATTTATGGTTGTATGGTGGGGATCTTGAGAAAATAGGGAGTGATTTCGGTTCCCTAAATATAGGTAGTCTTGTAGTTATCGCAAAAATAGTATGGCACATGATAAAGCTTTTAGCGATTACTTTAGAGAGAAGTGCACGATTTGTATATAATTTACTATTAGTTATCGGGTGGGGTCCTGAGAAAATTAGGAGTGATTTGGCTTCCTAAATGTTGGGAGTTTCGTAGCGATCTCTAAAAGAGAAATAAACATGGCGAGGATCTTGTAGGTTATTTTGGGTAAGAGTGTTCTATTTATATATAATTTTTCTTATATTTATCGAGTGGGGGTCCTAAGAAAATAGGGAGTAATTTTGGTTCCCTAAATATAGGGAGTCCCTTATCGATCCCAAATATAGGAGGCATATGGCGAGGTTGTTGCGGGGTATTTCGGGGAGGGTGCTCGATTTATATATAATTGACTTATAGTTATAGGGAGGGATCCTGATAAAATATAGAGTAATTTTGGTTCCCTAAATATAGGACGAGTCTGGTAGCGATCAAAAAGCTAGAAAGGCACATGACGAGCCTTTTGTAAGGTGTTTTAGGGAGGAGTACTCGATTTGTATATAATTTTTTTATAGATATTTGGTGGGGGTCCTGAGAAAATAGATATTGGTATTGACTCCCCAAATGTAGAGAGTTTGGTAGCGATCTAAAAAATATTAAGGCATATAATGAGGTTCTTGTATGGTATTTTAGAAAGGAGTGCTTGATTTGTATATAACTTACTTAGAGTTATTAGATAGGGGTCCTGAAAAAATAGAGAGCGATTTTGGCTCCCCAAATATTGGGAGTCTGGTAGGGATCCAAAAAATAGGAAGGCACATGGTGAGGCTCTTGGAGTGTGTTATATATAGGGAGTAGTACTCAATTTATATATATTTTACTTATGATTATCAATTCGTGGTCCTAAGAAAATAGAAAGCGATTTGGCTCCTCTAATATAGGGAGTTTGGTAGCGATCTCGAAAATAGAAAGACACATGGCAAAGCGTTTAGAGATTATTTTAGGGAGGAGTGCTCAATTTATATATAATTTACTAATGGTTGTATGGTGGTATTTTCTGGAGTAGTACTTGATTGGTATATAATTTACTTATGGTTATCATATAAAGAACCTAAGAAAATAGGGTGCAATTTTTTCTCTCAAAATATAAGAAGTCTGGTAGTGATCTAAAAAAAAGGGTGGCATATGGGGAGGCTCTTTGACTCCCCAAATATTGGGAATATCGTAGCAATTCTAAAAATAGAAAGGTGCATGGTGAGTCTTTTAGAAGGTATTTGAGGGAGTATTGCTCAATTTGTATATAATTTACTTATGGTTGTCGGGTAAGAGTCCTAAGAAAATATAGAGCGATATTGGCTCCCTAAATATAGAGAGTCTATTAGCAATCCCAAAAATAGAAAGGCACATAACGAGTCTCTGCTTAGAGGGTGATTTGGGAAGGAATGCTCGATTTATATCTGATTTACTTATGATGGTTGGGTAGGGTCTTGAGAAAATTAGATGTGATTTTGGCAAAAAATGTATATAATTTACTTATGGTTAACGGGTTGGGGTCCAGAGAAAATAGGGAGCAACATTGGCTCTCCAAATATAGGAAGTCTGATAGCAATCCTAAACTTAAGGAGGCTTATGGTGAGGATCTTAAAGGGTTTTATGGGAAAGGATTGATCGATTTGTATATAATTTACTTATGGTTAACGGATGGGGGTTCGGAAAAAATATAGAGTGATTTTGGCTCTTCAAATATAGGGAGTCTGATTGTGATCCCAAAAATAGAAATACACATTGCGAGGCTTTTGGAAAGTGTTTTAGGGAGAAGTGCTCGATTTGTATATAATTTACTTATGATTATCAGGTGGAGGTCCTAAGAAAATAAGGAGCAATTTTGACTCCCCAAATATAGGGATTCTAGTAACGATCCCAAAAATAGGGAGACATATAACGAGGATTTTGGAGGGTATTTTGGGGATAAGTATTTGATTTGTGTTTAATTTACTTATAGTTATCGGTTGGGAGTCCTAAAAAAATAGGAAGTGATTTTTGCTCCCAAAATATAAGGAGTCTGGTAGCAATCCTAAATATAGAAAGACACATCATGAGGCTTTTAAAGGGTGCTTTGGAGAGAAGAGCTCGATTTGTGATCCAAAAAATAGGAAGGCACATGGCAGAATTCTTAGAGGGTATTTTAAGGAGGAGTACTCGATTTGTATATAATTTAGTTATAGTTGTTGGTTAGGGGTCCTGAGAAAATAAGGAGCAATTTTTACTTCCTAAATATAGGGAGTTTTGTAGCGATCCTAAAAATAATAAGGCACGTGGTGAGGCTTTTGAATGGTGTTTTAGGATAAAGTAATCAATTTGTATATAATTTATTCATGGTTGTCGGGTAAAGGTCCCGAGAAAATATAGATCGATTTGGTTCACTAAATGTAGGAAGACTAGTAGCAATCCTAAAAATAAGGAGGCATATAACGATGCTGCTGGAGGTTGGTTTGAGGAAGAGTGCTCGGTTTGTATACAATTTACTTATGGTTGTCGGGTTATGGTCCTGAGAAAATAGGAAGGGATTTTGGCACCCTGAATATGGGGAGTCCCGTATCGATCCTAAATATAGGGAGGTATAAGGTAAGATTTTTGGACGGAGTTTTAGGTAGGGTGCTCGATTTGTATATAATTTACTTATGGTTGTCGGGTGGTCATCTTGAGAAAATAGAGAGTGGTTTTGGCTACTTGAATATAGGAGTCTGGTACCGATCGCAAAAATAGGAAGACACATGGCAAGCCTCTTGGAGGATGTTTTATATAGGAGTACTCGATTTATAAATAAGTTACTTATAGTTATCAGGTGAAGGTCCTGAGAAAATTGGAAGTGGTTTTGACCCTCCAAATATAGAGAGTCTGGTAACGATCTCAAAAATTAGAAGGCACATGACAATGCTCTTGGCGGGTGTTTTTGAAAGAGTACTTTAGGGAGTGGTATTGACTCCCCAAATATAGGGAGTCTAGTTGTGATCTCAAAATTAGAAAGGTACATGACGAGGCTCTTAGAGGGTGTTTAGGAAGGAGTGCTCGATTTGTATAAAATTTACTTATAGGTTTCGAGTAGGGTATCTTAAGAAATTTTGGAATGCTTTTGGCTCCCTAAATATAAGGAGGCTGGTAGCGATCCAAAAAATAGGAGGCACATAGCGAGGATCTTGGAGTGTGTTATGGGGAGGAGTGCTTAATTTATATATAATTTATCTATGATTATCAAGTTCGGGTCTAGATAAAATAGGGAGCAATTTTGGATCCCCAAATATAGAAAGTCGGGTAGTAACCCCCACATGATGAGGCTCTTAGAGGTTGTTTTAGGGAAAGTGCTCAATTTGTATACAATTTACTAATAGTTATCGGGATCCTGAGAAAATAGGGTGCAACTTTGGCTCCCAAAATATAGGAAGTTTGGTTGCAATCTAAAAAAAAAGGAGACACATTATGAGGCTTTTAGTAGGTATTTTGGAAAGAAGTACACGATTTTTATATAATTTAGTTATGATTATCGGGTAGGGTTTTTGGGTGTAAAAAAGGGTTAAGGCTCTAGGCCGGTCCATAGGACCATAACCCATCTAAAAGCAGGCCAGTAGAGGCCTACATATTCAAGGCCTTTGAGTACAACTCGTGACCTACCAGTAGGCCAACAGAGACCCACATCTTCAGTGGTCCACAAGGATAGCTCGTGGCCTATTTAGAAGCCCACACGTACACCAACCATAGGATGCCGCATAGACCAATCATAGCTTACCATGTCAGCACCGGTGGTTATGGAAGGCCAGCAGCTATAAATATACCAGATGACCAGAGCAGAAGGATTTTTTGTCAGTTCAAACACCTGCAGCCTTGCGTGGAGTAGCAGAGCTCTGCTTCCAGGCTAGTTGGATATGAGACCATGTTTCATTCCTTAACCTTCTACTTCTCTTTCACTTCTATGTATAAGCCCCCCTCAGCCTGTCGAGGGGTAGCTCTACTCATTCAGAAAATAGTAGATTAGAGGTTATGACTTACCACACAGAGATGTAGGCTTCAACCGAACTTCGATACCAAATCTTTGACATTTCTTTACTCTCTACACCTATAATTCTCTAACTTACCCAAATCGAACCAATTGATTATTTGGGGGGATCAAAAGATGGTAAGAATTCCCCTACAGGGTTCCTAAGAAAATAAGGAGTGATTTTCACTCCCCAAATATAGGAGGTCTGGTAATGATTCAAAAAATTAGAAGACACATAACAAGGCTCTTAAAGGGCGTATTTGGGAGGAGTACTCGATTTATATATAATTTACTTATATTGGTCAGGTGGAGGTCCTTGTAAAATAGGGAGCGATTTTGGCTCCCGAAATTTATAGAATCTGGTAGCGATCCCAAACATAGGGGGGGCACATGGTGAGACTCTTAGAGAGTATTTTCGAGAGGAGTACTCGATTTGTATATAATTTACTTCTGGTTGTCAGGTGGGGGTCCTAAGAAAATAGCAAGTGATTTTAGCTCCCCAAATGTAGATAGTCTAGTAGTGATCCCAAAAATAGAGAGGAATATGGCGAGATTCTTGGGAGGTATTTTTTGGATGATGCTTGATTGGTAAATATAATTTACTTATGGTTATCGGGTGAGGGTCCTAAGAAAATAGGGAGCAATTTTGGCTCTCCATATATAGGAAGTCTGATAGCGTTTCCAAAATTAAGAATGCTTATAGTGAGGATCTCAGATGGTTTTGTGGGAGAGAATTGCTCGATTTATATATAATTTACTTATGGTTAACGGATGGGAGTTCAGAAAAAATATGGAGCGATTTTGGCTCTTCAAATATAAGGAGTCTGGTAGCGATCCCAAAACTAGAAAAGCATACTGTGAGGCTTTTGGACAGTGTTTTAGAAAGGAGTGCTCGATTTGTATATAATTTACTTACGATTATCGGGTGGAGGTCCTAAAAAAATAGGGAGCATTTTTGGCTCCCCAAATATAGGAAGTTTAGTAGTGATCCCAAAAACAGGAAGATATATAACGAGGCTTTTGGAGGGTATTTTAGAGATAAGTATTTGATTTATATAAAATTTACTTATGGTGATCAGGTGGAAGTTCTAAGAAAATAGGGAGTGATTTTTGTTCCCCAAATATAAGGAGTCTGGTAGCAATCCTAAAAATAGAAAAACACATTATGAGGCTTTTGGAGGGTGCTTTGGAGAGATGAGCTTGATTTATATATAACTTACTTTTGGTTATCAGATGGGGAACCTGAGAAAATAGAGAATGATATTGACTCCCTAAATATAAAGAGTCTGGTTGCGATCCAAAAAATACGAAGGCACGTGGCGAGGTTCTTAGAGGGTGTTTTAGGAAGGAGTACTCAATTTGTATATAATTTAGTTATGGTTTTTAGTTAGGGATCCTGAGAAAATAAATAGCAATTTTGGCTTCCTAAATATAAGGAGTCTGGTAGCGATCCATAAATTAATAAGGGACGTGGTGAGGCTCTTGAAGGGTGTTTTTGCGAGAAGTGATCAATTCGTACATAATTTATTGGTTCACAAAATGTAGCAAGACTAGTAGCAATCCTAAAAATAAGGAGGCATATGGCGATGCTGTTGGAGGTAGGTTTGGGGAAGAGTACTCGATTTGTATACAATTTACTTATGGTTATTGAGTGGTGGTCCTGAGAAAATAGGGAGGGATTACGGCACCCTAAATATAGGGAGTCTAGTATCGATCCCAAGTATAGGGAGGCATATGGTGAGATTTTTGGATGGAGTTTTAAGGAGGGTGCTCGATTTGGGGAGGAGTGCTCGATTTGTATATAATTTACTTATGGTTATCGGTTGGTCGTCTTGAGAAAATAGAGAGTGGTTTTGGCTCCCTAAATGTAGGAGTAGGGTTGTGATCGCAAAAATAGAAAGGCACATGGAGAGCCTCTTGGAGGGTGTTTTAGATAGGAGTGCTCGATTTATATATAAGTTGTACTTGTCGGGTAAAGGTCCTGAGAAAATAGGGAGTGGTTTTGACTCTCCAAATATAGAAAGTCTCATTATGCTCTTAAAAATTAAAAGACATATGGCGATACTCTTGGTGGGTATTTTTGGAAGATTACTCGATTTATATATAGTTTACTTATAATTATCGGGTTGGGATCCTGAGAAAATTAGGAGTGATTTTGGCTCCCCAAATATCAAGAGTCTAGTTGCGATCTCAAATATAAGAAGGCATATGACGAGGCTCTGGTAGTTATCCCAAAAATAGTAAAGCATATGACAAAGCTCTTAGCGGTTACTTTAGTGAGGAGTGCACGATTTGTATATAATTTACTATTAGTTATCAGGTAGGGTTCTGAGAAAATTGGGAGCGATCTTGTCTTCCTAAATATTGGGAGTTAGGTAGAGATCTCTAAAAGTGAAACGAACATGGTGAGGATCTTGGAGGGTACTTTGGGTAGAAGCATTCGATTTGTATATAATTTTCTTATGTTTATCGAGTAGGGGTCCTAAGAAAATAAGGAGTAATTTTGGTTCCCTAAATATAGGGAGCCCCATATCGATCCCAAATATAGGAGATATATAGCAAGGTTTTTAGTGGGTATTTTAGGAAGGGAGCTCGATTTGTACATAATTTACTTATAGTTATAGTATAGGGATCCGGAGAAAATATAGAGTAATTTTAGCTCCCTAAATATAGGATGAGTCTTGTAGCAATCGAAAAACTAAAGAGGCACAAGACGAGCCTTTTGTAGGATATTTTGGGGAGGAGTGCTCGATTTGTCTATAATTTGTTTATAAATATTTGGTGGGGTCCTGAGAAAATAGATAGTGGTATTGCTTTCCCAAATATAGAGAGTTTGGTAGTGATCTCAAAAATATTAAAGCACATAACGAGGTTCTTGGATGGTGTTTTAGGAAGAAATGATTGATTTATATATAACTTACTTAGAGTTATTAGATAGGGGTCCTAAGAAAGTAGAGAGTGATTTTGGCTCCCTAAATATTGGGATTCTGGTAGTGATCAAAAAAATAGGAAGGCAAATGGCGAGACTCTTGGAGTGTGCTATATATAAGGAGTAGTACTCAATTATATATATTTTACTTATGATTGTCAGTTGGGGGTCCTTAGAAAATAAAGAACGATTTGGCTCCTATAATATTAGGAGTTTGGTTGTGATCCCAAAAATAGGAAAGCACATGGCAAAGCTCCTAGAGTTTATTTTAGGGAAAAGTGCTCAATTTATATATAATTTACTAATGATTATCGGGTGGTATTATTTGGAGGAGTGCGTGATTGGTATATAATTTACTTATGGTTATCATATAAGGGTCCTCAGAAAATAGGCTAGGGTGCAATTTTTGCTCTAAAAATATAAGAAGTTTGGTAGTGATCTAAAAAAACAGGTGGCATATGGGGAGGCTCTTTGATTCCCCAAATGTTAGGAATCTGGTAGCAATTCTAAAAATAGAAAGGCACCTGGTGAGGCTTTTAGAGGGTATTTTAGGGATTACTGCTCAATTTGTATATAATTAACTTATGGTGTCGGGTAAGAGTCTAAAGAAAATATAGAGCGATATTGGCTCCCTAAATATAGGGAGTCTATTAGTGATCCCAAAAATAGAAAGGCACATGACGAGTCTCTGCTTAGAGAATGATTTGGGAAAGAATGCTCGATTTATATCTGATTTATTTCTGATAGTTGGGTTGGGGTCTTGAGAAAATTAGAAGCGATTTTGTCTCCCCAAATATAAGGAGTCTGGTAGCAATTCTATAAATAAAGAGGCACATGATGAGGCTCTTGGATGGTGTTTTGAGGATGAGTGCTCAATTTGTATATAATTTACTTATGGTTATCGGGTGGTGGTCCGGAGAAAATAGAGAGCAATTTTGGCTCTCCAAATATAGAAAGTCTGATAGCGATTCCAAAATTAAGGAGGCTTATGGTAAGGATCCTAAAGGTGTTATAGGAGAGGATTGCTTGATTTGTATATAATTTACTTATGGTTAACGGATGGGGATTCAGAAAAAATATGAATCGAATTTGGCTCCTCAAATATAGGGAGTCTGGTAGTGATCCCAAAAATAGAAAGGCACAATGTGAGGCCTTTGGAGAGTGTTTTAGGGAGGTATGCTCGATTTGTAAATAATTTGCTTACGATTGTCAGGTGTAGGGAGTCTAATAGCGATCCCAAAAACAGGGAGACATATAACAAGGCTTTTGGAGGGTATTTTGGATATAAGTATTTGATTTGTATATAATTTACTTATAGTTATCGGGTGAGAGTCCTAAAAATATAGGGAGTGATTTTTGCTCTCGAAATATAAGAAGCCTGGTAGTAATCCTAAAAATAGAAAGACATATTACGAGAATTTTAGAGGGTGCTTTGGGGATAAAAGCTCGATTTGTATATAACTCACTTTTGGTTATTAAATAGGGGTCCTGAGAAAATGAAGAATGATATTGACTCTCCAAATATAGAGAGTCTGGTTGTGATCGAAAAAATAGGAAGGCACATGGCAAGGTTCTTAGAGGGTATTTTATAGAAGAGTACTCGATTTATATATAATTTAGTTATGGTTGTTGGTGAGGGGTCCTGAAAAAATAAGAAGCAATTTTGGCTTCCTAAATATAGGGAGTCTCATAGATATCCTAAACTAATAAGGCACGTGATAAGACTCTTGAAGGATGTTTTTGGGAGAAGTGATCAATTCGTATATAATTTATTCATAGTTGTCGGGTAGAGGTCTAGAGAAAATATAGACCAATTTGTTCACTAAATGTAGGAAGACTCGTAGCAATCCTAAAAATAAGGAGGCATATAGCGATACTGTTGGAGGTAGGTTTGGGAAAGAGTGCTTGATTTATATACAATTTACTTATGATTATCGGGTGGTAGTCCTGAGAAAATAGGGCAGGATTTGGGTACCTAAATGTAGGGAGTCCAGTATCGATCCCAAATATAGACATGTATATGGCGAGATTTTTGGACAAAGTTTTAGGGAGGGTACTCGATTTTGAGAGGAGTGCTCAAGTTGTATATAATTTACTTATGGTTGTCGGGTTGTCGTCTTGAGAAAATATAGAGTGGTTTTGGCTCCCCAAGTGTAGGAGTCTGGTAGTGATCGCAAAAATAGGAAGGCACATGGCGAGCCTCTAGGAGGGTATTTTAGATAGGTGTGCTCGATTTATATATAAGTTACTTATAGTTATTGGGTGAAGGTTGTTTAGGGAAGAAGTGTTAAATTTATATATAATTTACTTACGGTTGTAGGGTGGGTCTTGTGAAAATAGGGGTTGATTTTGGCTCCCTAAATATAAGCAGTCTAGTAGTTATCCCAAAAATTGTAAGGCACATGACAAAGCTCTTAGCGATTACTTTAGGGAGGAGTGCACGATTTGTATATAATTTACTACTAGTTATCAGGTGGGGTCCTTAGAAATTGGGAGCGATTTTGGCTCTCTAAATATAGGAAGTCTCTAATATAGAAATGAATATAGCGATGGTAGGAGTGTTCAATTTGTATATAATTTCCTTATGGTTATCGAGTAGGAATCCTAAGAAAATAGGAAGTAATTTTGGTTTCCTAAATATAGGAGTCCCACATCAATCCCAAATATTAGAGACATATGACGAGGTTCTTGGAGGGTATTTCGGGGAGGGTGCTCAATTTGTATATAATTTACTTATAGTTGTAGGGTGGGGGTCCTGAGAAAATATAGAGTAATTTTGGCTCCCTAAATATAGGACAAGTCTGGTAGTGATCGAAAAACTAGAAAGTCACATGACGAGCCTTTTGTAGGTTGTTTGGCGAGGAGTACTCGATTTATATATAATTTGTTTATAGTTATTTGGTGAGGGTCTTGAGAAAATAGATAATGGTATTGACTCCCCAAATGTAAAGAGTTTGGTAGTTATCCCGAAAATAGGAATGCACATGGCGAAGGTCTTAGAGATTATTTAAGGAAGGAGTGATTAATTTATACATAATTTACTAATGGTTATCGGTTGGTGTTTTTGGGAGGAGTACTTGATTAGTATATAATTTACTTATGGTTATCATAGAAAGGTCCTTAGAAAATAGGGTGTAGTTTTCCTCTCAAAATATAAGAAGTCTGGTAGTGATCTAAAAAAAGGGTGGTACATGGGGAGGCTCTTTGACTCCCCAAATATTGGGAATCTTGTAGCAATTATAAAAATAGAAAGGTACATGATAAGACTTTTAAAGGGTATTTTGGGGAGTTCTGCTTAATTTGTATATAATTTACTTATAGTTGTCGGGTAAGGGTCCTAAAAAATATAGAGCTATATTGGCTCCCTAAATATAGGGAGTATATTAGCGATCCCAAAAATAGGAAGGCACATGGCAAGTCTCTGCTTAAAGGTTGATTTGGGAAGAAATGCTCGATTTATACCTGATTTACTTATGATAGTTGGGTAGGGGTCCTAAGAAAATTGGAATCAATTTTGGCTCCCTAAATATAAGGAGTCTGGTAGCAATCCTAAAAAGAATGAGGCATATGATGAGGCTCTTGGAGGGTGTTTTAAGGATGAGTGCTCAATGTGTATTTAATTTACTTATGGTAGTCGGGTAGGGGTCCTGAGAAAATAGGGAGCAATTTTGGCTCTCCAAATATAGGAAGTCTGATAGCAATCCCAAAATTAAGGAGGCTAATGGTAAGGATCTTAGAGGGTTTTATAGGAGAGGATTGATCAATTTGTATATAATTTACTTATTATTAACGGATGGGGGTTCGAAAAAAATATGGATCAATTTTGGCTACTCAAATATAGGGAGTATGGTAGCAATCCCAAAAATAGAAAGGCACATTGTGAGGCTTTTGGAGAGTATTTTAGGAAGGAGTGCTCGATTTGTATATAATTTATTTACGATTATCGGGTGGAGATCCAAAGAAAATAGGAAGCAATTTTGGCTCCCCAAATATAGGGAGTCTAGTAGCGATCCCAAAAACAAGGAGGCATATAACGAGGCTTTTAGAGGGTATTTTTGGGATAAATATTTGATTTGTTTATAATTTACTTATGGTTATCGGGTGGGAGCCCTAAGAACATAGGGATTTATTTCTACTCCCCAAATATAAAGAGTCTGGTAGCAATCCTAAAAATAGAAAGACACATCATTAGGCTTTTGGAGGGTGCTTTGGAGAGAAGAGCTCGATTTGTATATAACTTTCTTTAGTATATCAAATGGGGGTCTTGAGAAAATAGAGAACAATATTGACTCCCCAAATGTAGAGAGTTTGGTTGCGAACTAAAAAATAAAAAGGCATATGGTGAGACTCTTAGAGGGTATTTTAGGGAGGAGTACTCGATTTGTATATAATATAGTTATGGTTGTTAGTTAGGGGTCCTGAGAAAATAAGAAGTAATTTTGACTTTCTAAATATAGGGAGTCTGGTAGCGATCCTAAAAATAATAAGGCACGTGGTGAGACTCTTAAAGGGTATTTTAGGGAGAAGTGTTACATTTGTATATAATTTATTCATGGTTGTCGGGTAGAGGTCCCGATAAAATATGGACCAATTTGGTTTCCTAAATATAGGGAGACTAGTAGCAATCCTAAAAATAAGAAGGCATATCGCGATGCTGTTGGAGGTAGGTTTGGGAAAGAGTGCTCGATTTGTATACAATTTACTTATGGTTGTCGCGTGGTGGTCCTAAGAAAATAGGGAGGGATTTTGGCAC
Organism: Chamaelirium japonicum; assembly: GCA_947650365.1. Lineage (NCBI taxonomy): Eukaryota > Viridiplantae > Streptophyta > Magnoliopsida > Liliales > Melanthiaceae > Chamaelirium > Chamaelirium japonicum. The sequence goes on along the minus strand of OX393559.1, from coordinate 10,943,456 downwards.
CGTAAATATAGGGATCCAGTATCGATCCCAGATATAGGAAGGCATATGGCGAGATTTTTGGATGGAATTTTAGGGAGGGTGCTTGATTTGGAGAGGAGTACTCGATTTGTATATAATTTACTTATGGTTGTCGGGTGGTCGCCTTGAGAAAATAGAGAGTGGTTTTGGCTCCTCAAATGTAGGAGTCTGGTAGCAATCATAAAAATAGAAAGGCACATGACGAGATTCTTGGAGAGTATTTTTGGTAGAAGTACTCGATTTATATATAAGTTACTTGTAGTTATTAGGTAAAGGTCCTGAGAAAATAGGGATTGGTTTTGACTCTCCAAATATATGGAGTCTGGTAACGATATCAAAAATTAGAATGCACATGGCGTTGCTCTTGGCGGGTGTTTTTGAAAGAGTTCTCGATTTGTATATAATTTACTTATTTATAGTTATCAAGTGGGGATCCTGAGAAAATTAGAAGTAATTTTAGCTCCCCAAATATAAAGAGTCTAGTTGCGATGCCAAATATAAGAAGACATATGATGAGGCTCTTGAAGGTTGTTTTGGAAAGGAGTGTTAAATTTATATATAATTTACTTATGGTTGTAGGGTAGGGGTTTTGAGAAAATAGGGAGAGATTTTGGCTCGCTAAATATAGGTAGTCTGGTAGTTATCCTAAAAATAGTAAGGCACATGACAAAACTCTTAGCGGTTACTTTAGGGTAGAGTGCACGATTTGTGTATAATTTACTATTAGTTATCAGGTGGTGTCCTGAGAAAATTAGGAGTGATCTTAGCTTCCCAAATATAAGGAGTCTAGTAGTGATCTCTAAAATATAAATAAAAATGGCAAGAATCTTTGAGGGTATTTTGGGTAGGAGTGTTTGATTTGTATATAATTTCCTTATTATTATCGAGTGGGGGTCCTAAGAAAATAGGGAGTAATTTTGGTTCCCTAAATATAAGGAGTCCTGTATCGATTCCAAATATAGGAGGTATATGGCTAGATTTTTGGAGAGTATTTCGGTAAGGGTGCTTAATTTGTACATATATTACTTATAGTTGTAGAGTGGGAGGCCTAAGAAAATATAGAGTAATTTTGGTTCCCTAAATATAGGACGAGTCTGGTAGCGATTGAAAAACTAGAGAGGCACATGATGAGGCTTTTGTAGGGTTGTAACATCCGCCCCAAACACCCAAGATTTTGTTCGCTTTGTTCGTACCCGCATAAGAATTTTTTAGGAAGGTTACCCATCCTAGTATTGCTCTCGCCCGAGCATTCTTAACTATGGAGTTCTTACGAATTTCGTAGCGGTGCTCGGTTTTAAAACGCATCTTTATATCTGGGAGGGGAAATTATATAAATAGCTAGGGTCTCATTCTCTCCAGGCAATGTGGGGCTAACTCGTGGCCTTGTACACCTCACCTCATCCATCTTGGAATCACAACCTCAGAAGTCTTGGCTCTTGGCTCTTGGCCTATTGGATCTTGGTCATCATAATCCACCTCTCTTAGAGCTATACGTCCTTGTGTAGATCTAGAACCCTCAATCCTGAGGAGAACCGGCTCTAATACCAATTTGTAACATCCGCCCCAAATATATAAGATTTTATCTGCTTTGCCCTTACCCACATGAGAGCTTTCCAAGGAGGATAACCATCCTAGTATTGCTCTCGCCCGAGCATGCTTAACTACGGAGTTCTTACGAATTCCGTAGCGGTGCACGGTTTTAAAACACATCTTCTATATTTAGGAGGGGAAATTATATAAGTAGCTTAGGATCTCCTTCTCTCTAGGTGATGTGGGGCTAACTCATGGCCTTATACACCTCACCTTACCTCATCCATCTTGGCAACACAGTCTCAGGAGTCTTGGCTCTTGGCTTATTGGATCTTGGTCGTCACAAGGGTGTTTTAGGGAGAAGTACTCGATTTATATATAATTTGTTTATAGTTATTTAGTGGGGGTCATGAGAAAATAGATAGTGATATTGACTCCCCAAATATAGAAAGTTTGGTAGCAATATCAAAAATATTAAGGAACATAACGAGGTTCTTGGAAGGTATTTTAGGAAGGAGTGCTTGATTTGTATATAACTTACTTAGAGTTATTAGATAGGGATCCTGAGAAAATAGAGAGCGATTTTAGATCCCAAAATGTTGGAAGTCTGGTACTGATCCAAAAAATAGGAAGGCACATGGCGAGGCTCTTGTAGTATGTTATATAAGGAGTAGTACTTAATTTATAGATATTTTACTTATGATTGTCAAGTAAGGGTCCTAAGAAAATAGAGAACGATTTGGCTCCTCAAATATGGGAGTTTGGTAGCAATTACAAAAATAGGAAGGCACATAGCAAAGCTCTTAGAGATTATTTTAGGAAGGAGTGCTCAATTTATATATAATTTACTAATGGTTGTCGGGTGGTATTTTTGGGAGGTGTACTTGATTGCTATATAATTTACTTATGGTTATGATATAAGGGTCCTCAGAAAATAGGGTGCAATTTTTGCTCTCAAAATATAGAAACTCTAGTAGTGATCTAAAAAAAAGGGTGGCACATAGGGAGGCTCTTTGACTCTCCAAATATTGGGAATCTGGTAGTAATTCTAAAAATAGAAAGGTACATGGTGAGGCTTTTAGAGGGTATTTTGGGGAGTACTACTTAATTTATATATAATTTACTTATGGTTGTCGGGCAAGGGTCCTAAAAAAATATAGAGCGATATTGGCTCCCTAAATATAGGGAGTCTATTAGCGATCCTAAAAATAGGAAGGCACATAGTGAGTCTCTAGTTAGAGGGTGATTTGGGAAGGAATGCTTGATTAATATCTGATTTACTTATGATAGTTCGGTAGGGGTCCTGAGAAAATTGAAAGCGATTTTGGCTCCCCAAATATAAGGAGTATGGTAGTAATTGTAAAAATAAGAAGGCACATGACAAGGTTCTTGGAGGGTGTTTTGAGGATGAGTACTCAATTTGTATATAATTTACTTATGGTTGTCGAGTGGGGGTCCTTAGGAAATAGGGAGTGATTTTGGCTCTCTAGATATAGGAAGTTTGATAGCGATCCAAAAATTAAGAAGGTTTAGAGGGTTTTATGGGAGATGATTACTCTATTTGTATATAATTTACTTATGGTTAGCAGATAAGGGTTCAAAAAAAATATGGAGCAATTTTGTCTCCTCAAATATAGGGAGTCTGCTGGCGATCCCAAAAATAGAAAGGCGTATTGCGAGGCTTTTGGATAGTGTTTTAGGAAGGAGTGCTCGATTTGTATATAATTTACTTACGATTGTCGGGTGGAGGTCCTAAGAAAATAGGGAGTAATTTTGGCTCTCCAAATATAGGGAATCTAGTAGCGATCTCGAAAACAGAGAGTCGTATAACGAGTCTTTTGGAGGGTATTTTTGGGATAAGTATTTGATTTGTGTATAATTTATTTATGGTCATCGGGTGGGAGTCCTAAGAAAATAGGGAGTGGTTTTTGCTCCCCAAATATAAGGAGTCTGGTAGAAATCCTAAAAATAGAAAGAGACATCATAAGGCTTTTGGAGGGTGCTTTACAGAGAAGAGCTCGATTTGTATATAACTTATTTTTGGTTATTAGAAGGGGGTCCTGAGAAAATGGAGAACGGTATTGACTCCCAAAATATAGAGAGTCTGGTTGTGATCTAAAAAATAAAAAGACACATGGCGAGGTTCTTAGAGGGTGGTTTAGGGAAGAGTACTCGATTTGTATATAATTTAGTTATGGTTGTTGGTTAGAGGTCCTGAGAAAATAAGAAGCAATTTTTGATTCCTAAATTTAAGGAGTTTAGTAGTGATCCTAAAAATAATAAGGTAGGTGGTGAGGCTCTTGAAGGGTGTTTTAGGGAGAAGTGATCAATTCGTATATAATTTATTCATGGTTATCGGGTAGAGGTCCTGAGAAAATATAGACCGATTTAGTTCACTAAATAATGGGAAACTAGTAGCAATCCTAAAAATAAGGAGGCCTATGGCGATGCTATTGGAGGTAGGTTTGAGGAAGAGTACTCGATTTGTATATTATTTACTTATTATTGTCAGTGGTGGTCCTGAGAAAATAGGGAGGGATTTTGGCACCCTAAATGTAGGAAGTCCAATATCGATCCTAAATATTGGGAGGCATATGGCAAAATTTTTGGACAGAGTTTTGGGAAGGGTGTTTGTTTTGTATATAATTTACTTATGGTTATCGGGTGGTTATCTTGAGAAAATAAAGAATGGTTTTGGCTCCCCAAATGTAGGAGTCTGGTACTAATCATAAAAATAGGAAGGCACATGGCGAGCCTCTTGGAGGGTGTTTTAGGTAATAGTACTTGATATATATATATATATATATATATATATATATATATATATATATAAGTTACTTATAGTTATCGGGTGAAGGTCCTGAGAAAATTGGGAGTGGTTTTGACTCTCCAAATATAGGGAGTCAGGTAACGATCTCAAAAATTGGAATGCACATGGTGATACTCATGGTGGGTGTTTTTGGAAGAGTACTCGATTTGTATATAATTTACTTATAGTTATCGGGTAGGGATCCTGAGAAATTTAGGAGTGATTTTAACTCCCCAAATATAAAGAGTCTAGTTACGATCCCAAATATAAAAACATGATGAGGCTCTTGAAGGTTATTTTGGAAAGCAGTATTAAATTTGTATATAATTTACTGATGGTTATAGGGTGGGGGTCTTGAGAAAATAGGGAGTGATTTTGGCTCCCTAAATATAGATAGTTTTGTAGTTATCCAAAAAATAATAAGGCACATGACAAAGCTTTTAGCGGTTACTTTAGGGAGGAGTGCACAATTTCTATATAATTCACTATTAGTTATCGGGTGAGGTCCTAAGAAAATTAGGTACGATCTGGGCTCCCTAAATATAGGGAGTCTGGTAGTGATCTCTAAAATAGAAATAAAATGGTGATGATCTTGGAGGGTATTTTGGGTAGGAGTGTTCGATTTGTATATAATTTTCTTATGGTTGTCAAGTGGGGGTTCTAATAAAATAGGGAGTAATTTTTGTTCCCTAAATATATGGAGTCCCGTATCGATCATAAATATAGAAGGTATATGGTGAGGTTCTTGGAGGATATTTCGGAAATAGCGCTCGATTTGTATATAATTTACTTATAGTTGCAGGGTAGGGGTCTTGAGAAAATATTATGTAATTTTGGCTCTCTAAATATAGGACGAGTCTGGTAGCGATCGAAAAACTAGAGAGGCACATGACGAGCCTTTTGTAAGATGTTTTAGGGAGGAGTGCTTGATTTGTATATAATTTATTTATAGTTATTTGGTGGGGGTCCTGAGAAAATAGATAGTATTATTGACTCCCCAAATGTAAAGAGTTTGGTAGCAATCTCAAAAATATTAAGGCACATAACGAGGTTCTTAGATGGTGTTTTAGGAAAGAGTGCTTGATTTGTATATAACTTACTTAGAGTTATTCGATAGGGGTCCTGAGAAAATATAGGGTGGTTTTGGCTCCCCAAACTTTAGGTGTCTAGCAGTGATCCCAAAAATAGGAAGGCATATGGCGAGGCTCTTGGAGTGTGTTATATATTAGGAGTAGTACTCAATTTATATATATTTTACTTATGATTGTCACGTGGGGGGCCTGAGAAAATAGAGAGCGATTTGGCTCCTCTAATATAGGGAGTTTGGTGGCAATCCCGAAAATAAGAAGGCACATGGCAAAACTCTTTGAGATTATTTTAGGGAGGAATGCTCAATTTATATATAATTTACTAATGGTTATCGAATGGTGTTTTTAGGAAGGAGTCCTCAGAAAATATGGTGTAACTTTTGCTCTCAAAATATAATAAATCTGGTAGTGATCTAAAAAAAAGGGTGGCACATAGGTAGGCTCTTTGACTCCCTAAATATTAGGCATCTGGTAACAATTCTAAAAATAGAAAGGCATATGGTGAAACTTTTAGAGGGTATTTTATATAATTTTCTTATGGTTATCGGGTAAGGGTTCTTAGAAAATATAAAGAGATATTGACTCCCCTAATATAGAGAGTCTATTAGCGATCCAAAAAATAGAAAGGCACATGGCGAGTTTCTACTTAGAGGGTGATTTGGGAAGGAATGCTCGATTTATATCTGATTTTACTTATGATAGTTGGGGAGGGGTCCTGAAAAAATTGGAAGCGATTTTGGCTCCCCAAATATAAGGAGTCTAGTAGCAATCCTAAAAATAAGAAGGCACATGACGAGGCTCTTGGAGGGTGTTTTGAGGATGAATGTTTAATTTATATATAATTTACTTATGGTTGTCGAGTGGGGGTCCTGGGAAAATAGGGAGCTATATTGGTTCTCCAAATGTAGGAAGCCTGATTGTGATCCTAAAATTAAAAAGGCTAATAGTGAGGATCTTAGAGGGTTTTATGGGAGACGATTGCTCGATTTGTATATAATTTATTTATGGTTAACGGATTAGGTTTCGAAAAAAATATGGAGCAATTTTGGCTCCTTAAATATAGGGAGTCTGGTAACGATCCCAAAAGTAGAAACGTACATTGCGAGAATTTTGGTGAGTGTTTTTGGGAGGAGCTCGATTTATATATAATTTACTTATGATTGTCAGGTGGAGGTCCTAAGAAAATAGGGAGCAATTTTGGCTCCTCAAAAGTCTAGTAGCAATCCCAAAAATAGGGAGACATATAGCGTGACTTTTGGAAGGTATTTTGGGGATAAGTATTTGATTTATGTATAATTTTCTTATGGTTATCGGGTGGGAGTCCTAAGAAAATAGGGAGTGATTTTTGCTCCCCAAATATATGGAGTCTGGTAGCAATCCTAACAATAGAAAGACACATCATGAGGCTTTTGGAGGGTGCTTTGGAGAGAAGAGCTCGATTTGTATATAACTTACTTTTGGTTATCAGATGGGGCTTCTGAGAAAATGGAGAATGATATTAACTGCCAAAATGTAGAGAGTCTGGTTGCGATCCAAAAAATAGCAAGGTACATGGCGAGGTTCTTAGAAGGTGTTTTAGTAGTAGTACTCGATTTGTATATAATTTAGTTATAGTTGTTGGTTAGAGGTCTTGAGAAAATAAGGAGTAATTTTTGCTTCCTAAATATAGGGAGTCTGGTAGCGATCCTAAAAATAATAAGGCACGTGGTGAGGCTCATAAAGGGTGTTTTAGGGAGAAGTGATCAATTTGTATATATTTTATTCATGGTTGCCGGGTAGAGGTACCGAGAAAATATAGACCGATTTGGTTCACTAAATGTAGGGAGACTAGTAGTAATCCAAAAAATAAGGAGGCAAAAGGCGATTCTATTGAAGGTAGGTTTGGGGAAGAGTGCTTGATTTCAATACAAGTTACTTATGGTTGTCGGGTTGTGGTCTTGAGAAAATAGGGAGGGATTTCGGTACCCGAATATAGGGAGTCCAGTATCAATCCTTTATATAGGGAGGCATATGGAGAGGATTTTGGATGGAGTTTAGGGGAGGGTGCTCGATTTGGAGAGGAGTGATCGATTTGTATATAATTTACTTATGGTTATCGGGTGGTCATCTTTAGAAAATAGAGAATTATTTTAGCTCTCTAAATGTAGGAGTCTGGTAGTGATAACAAAACTAGGAAGGCACATGGTGAGCCTCTTGGAGGGTATTTTAGGTAAAAATGCTCAATTTATAAGGTACTTGTAGTTATCGGTTGAAGGCTCTGAGAAAATAGGGAGTGGTTTTGAATCTCAAAATATAGAGAGTCTAGTAATGATCTCAAAAATTAAAAGGCACCTGGCGATGCTCATGGCGGGTGTTTTTGTAAGAGTACTCAATAGTTATATAATTTACTTATAGTAAGGCACATGATAAAGCTCTTAGCGGTTACTTTAGGGAGGAGTGCTCAATTTATACATAATTTACTAATGGTTATCGGGTGGTATTTTTGGGAGGAGTGCTTGATTAGTATATAATTTACTTATGGTTATCATAAAAGGGTCCTCAGAAAATAGGGTGCAATTTTTGATCTCAAAATATAAGAAGTCCGGTAGTGATCTATAAAAAAAGGTGGCACATAGGGAGGCTCTTTGACTCCCCAAATATTTAGGATCTGGTAGCTATTCTAAAAATAGAAAGGCACATAGTGAGGCTTTTAGAGGGTATTTTATATAATTTACTTATAGTTGTCGGGTAAGGATCCTTAGAAACTATAGTGCGATATTAGCTCCTTAAATATTGGGAGTCTATTAGTGATCCCAAAAATAGGAAGGCACATGGCAAGTCTTTGCTTAGAGGGTGATTTGGAAAGGAATGCTCGATTTATATCTGATTTACTTATGATAGTTAGGGAGGGGTTCTGAGAAAATTGAAAGCGATTTTGGCTCCCCAAATATAACGAGTCCGATAGCAATCCTAAAAATAAGGAGGTACATGATGAGGCTCTTGGATGGTGTTTTGAGAATGAATGCTCAATTTGTATATAATTTATGTATGGCTATCGGGTGGGGTTCCTGAGAAAATAGGAAACAATTTTGGCTCTCCAAATGTAGGAAGTCTGAAGTGATCCCAAAATAAGGAGACTTATTGTGAGGATCTTAGAAGGTTTTATATGAGAGGATTACTTAAATTGAATATAATTTACATTTGGTTAACGGATGGGGGTTTGAAAAAAATATGGAGCAATTTTGGCTCCTCAAATGTAAGGAGTCTGGTAGCTATCTCTAAAATAGAAAGGCACAATGTGAGATTTTGGAGAGTGTTTTAGGTAGAAATACTCGATTTGCATATAATTTACTTACGATTAACGGGTACAGGTCCTAAAAAAATAGGGAGCAATTTTGACTCCCCAAATATAGGGAGTTTAGTAGTGATCCCAAAAATAGGGAGACGTATAATAAGTCTTTTGGAGGGTATTTTAGGGATAAGTATTTGATTTGTGTATAATTTATTAATGGTTATCGGGTGGGAGTCCTTAGAAAATAGGAAGTGATTTTTGTTCCCCAAATATAAGGAATTTGGTAGCAATCCTAAAAATAGAAAGACACATCACGAGGCTTTTATAGGGTGCTTTGCAGAGAAAAGCTTGATTTGTATATAACTTACTTTTGGTTATCAGATGGGGGTCCTGAGAAAATAGAGAACGATATTGACTCCCCAAATGTAGAGAGTCTGGTTGCGAACCAAAAAATAGAAAGGCACGTAGCGAGGTTATTAGAGGGTGTTTTAAGGAGGAGTACTCGATTTGTATATAATTTAGTTATGGTTATTGGTTAGAGGTCCTGAGAAAATAAGGAGGAATTTTGGCTTCGTAAATATAGGGAGTCTGGTAGCAATCCTAAAAATAATAAGGCATGTGGTGAGACTCTTGAAGGGTATTTTAGGGAGAAGTGATGAATTCGTATGTAATTTATTCATGGTTGTCGGGTAGAGGTCCCGATAAAATATAGACCGATTTAGTTCACAAAATGTAGGGAGACTAGTAGCAATCCTAAAAATAAGGAGGCATATGGAGATGCTGTTGAAGGTAGGTTTGGGGAAGAGTACTTGATTTTTATACAATTTACTTATGGTTATCGGGTTGTAATCCTAAGAAAATAGGGAGGGATTTTGGTATCCTAAATATAGAGAGTCCAGTATCAATCTCAAATATAGGGAGGCATATGGCGAGATTTTTGGACGGAGTTTTTGGGAGGGTGATCGTTTTGAAGATGAGTGCTCAATTTGTATATAATTTACTTATGGTTGTCGGGTGATCGTCTTGAGAAAATAGAGAATGGTTTTGGCTCCCCAAATATTGGAGTCTGGTTGCAATCGCAAAAATAGGAAGGCACATGGCGAGCGTCTTGGAAGGTGTTTTAGGTAGAAGTGCTCGATTTATATATTAGTTACTTGTAGTTATCGGGTGAAGGTCTTGAGAAAATAGGGAGTGGTTTTGACTCTCCAAATATAAGGACTCTGGTAACGATCTCAAAAATTAGAAGACACATGGCGATGCTCTTGGCGGGTATTTTGGGAAGAGTACTTGATTTGAATATAATTTATATATAGTTATCGGGTGGGGATCCTGAGATAATTAGGAGTGATTTTGGTTCTCCAAATATAAAGAGTCTAGTTACGATCCCAAATATAAGAAGACATATGATGAGGCTCTTAAAGGTTGTTTTGGAAAAGAGTGTTAAATTTGTATATAATTTACGTATGGTTGTAGAGTGGGGGTCTTGAGAAAATAGGAGTGAATTTGGCTTCCTAAATATAGGCAGTCTGGTAGTTATCTTAAAAATAGTAAGGCATATGACAAAGTTCTTAGCGGTTAGTTTAGGAAAGAGTACACGATTTGTATATAATTTATTATTAGTTATCGGGTGGGGTCCTGAGAAAGTTGGGAGCGATCTTGGCTCCCTAAATATAAGGAGTCTAGTAGCGATCTCTAAAATACAAATAAAATAGTGAGGATCTTGGAGGGTATTTTGAGTAAGAGTGTTCGATTTGTATATAATTTTTTTATGATTATCGAGCAGGAGTCCTAAGAAAATAGGAAATAATTATGGTTCCCTAAATATAGGGAGTTTCGTATCAATCCCAAAAATAAGAGGTATATGGTGAGGTTCTATGAGGGTATTTCGGGGAGGGTGCATGATTTGTACATAACTTACTTATTGTTGTAGGATGGGTGTCCAGAGAAAATATAGAGTAATTTTGGCTCCCTAAATATAGGACGTGTCTGGTAGCGATCGAAAAACTAGATAGGCACATGACGAGTCACTTGTAGGGTATTTTGGAGAGAAGTGCTCGATTTGTATATAATTTATTTATAGTTATTTGGTGGGGGTCCTGAGAAAATAGATAGTAGTATTGACTCCCCAAATATAGAGAGTTTGGTAGCGATCTTAAAAATATTAAGGCACATAATAAGGTTCTTGGATAGTGTTTTAGGAAGGAGTATTTAATTTGTATATAACTTACTTAGAGTTATTAGATAGGGGTCCTAAGAAAATAAAAAGCGGTTTTGGCTCCCTAAATATTGAGAGTCTGATACTGATCCAAAAAATAGAAAAACACATGATAAGGCTCTTGGAGTGTGTTATATATAGGGAGTAGTACTCAATTTATATATATATTACTTATGATTATCAGGTAGGGGACCTGAGAAAATAGAGACCGATTTGGCTCCTTTAATATAGAGAGATTTGTAGCGATCCCGAAAATAGGAAGTCACATGGCAAAGCTCTTAGAGATTATTTTAGGGAGGAGTGCTCAATTTATATATAATTGGCTTCTAAGAAAATATTGAGCGATATTGGCTCTCTAAATAAAGGGTGTCTATTAGCAATCCCAAAAATAGGAAGACACATGGCGAGACTCAGCTTAGAGGGTAATTTGGGAAGAAATGCTCGATTTATATCTGATTTACTTATGATAGTTGGGGAGGGGTCCTGAGAAAACTGGAAGCGATTTTGGCTTCCCAAAATAAGGAGTCTGGTAGCAATCCTAAAAATAAGGAGGCATATGACAAGATACTTGGAGAGTGTTTTGAGGATGAGTGCTCAATTTGTATATAATTTACTTATGGTTGTCGGATGGGGGTCCTAAGAAAATTGGGAGCAATTTTGGCTCTCCAAATATAGGAAGTATAATAGCGATCCAAAAATTAAGGAGCCTTATGGTTAGGATTTTAAAGGGTTTTATGGGTGAGGATTGCTTGATTTGTATATAATTTACTTATGGTTAACGAATGGGGGTTCGAAAAAAATATTAAGCAATTTTGGTTCCTCAAATGTAGGGAGTTTGATAGCGGTCTCAAAAATAAAAAGACATATTACGAGACTCTTGGAGAGTGTTTTAGGGAGGAATGCTCAATTTGTATATAATTTACTTACGATTGTTGGGTACAGGTCCTAAGAAAATAGGGAGCAATTTTGGCTCCGCAAACGTAGTGAGTCTAGTAGCGATCCCAAAAAAAGTATGATATATAACGAGGCTTTTGGAGGGTATTTTGGGGATAAGTATTTGATTTGTGTATAATTTACTTATGGTTATCGAGTAAGAGTCCTAAGAAAATACGGAGTGATTTTTGCTCCCCAAATATAAGTAAAAATAGAAAGACACATCACGAGGCTTTTAGAGGGTTCTTTGGAGAGAAGAGCTCAATTTGTATATAACTTACTTTTGGTTATCAGATGGGGGTCCTGAAAAAATAGAGAATGATGGGGGTCCTAAGAAAATAAGGAGCAATTTTGGCTACCTAAATATAGGGAGTCTGGTAGCGATCCTAAAAATAATAAGGCACGTGGTGAGGCTTTTAAAGGGTGTTTTGGGGAGAAGTGATCAATTCGTTTATAATTTATTCATGGTTGTCGGGTAGGGTCCCGAGAAAATATAGACCAATTTGGTTCACAAAATATTGGGAAATTAATAGCAATCCTAAAAATAAGGAGGCATATAGCGATGCAGTTGGAGGTAGGTTTAGGAAAGAGTGCTCGATTTGTATACAATTTACCTATGGTTGTCGGGTGATGGTCCTGAGAAAATGGGGAGGCATTTCGGCACCTTAAATATAGGGAGTCCAGTATCGATCCCAAATATAGGGAGGCAAATGGAGAGATTTTTGGACAGAGTTTTAGGGAGGGTGCTCGATTTGGAGAGGAGTGCTCGATTTGTATATAATTTTTTTATGGTTGTCGGGTGGTCGTCTTGAGAAAATAGAGAGTGGTTTGTGCTCCCCAAGTATAGAAGTCTATTAGAGATCACAAAAATAGGAAGGCACATGGCGAGCTTCTTGGAGGGTGTTTTTGGTAGAAGTGCTCGATTTATATATAACTTACTTATAGTTATCAGGTGAAGGTCCTGAGAGAATAGGGAGTGGTTTTGACTCTTCAAATATAGGGAGTCTGGTAATGATCTCAAAAATTTGAAGGCACATGGCAATGCTCTTGGCGGGTGTTTTTGGAAGAGTACTCGATTTGTATATAATTTATATATAGTTATCGGGTGGGGATCCTGAGAAAATTAGAACTAATTTTGATTCCCCAAATATGAAGAGTCTAGTTGTAATCCTACATATAGGAAGATATATGACGAGGCTCTTGAAGGTTGTTTTGGGAAGGAGTGTTAAATTTGTATATAATTTATTTATGGATGTAGGGTGGGGGTCTTGAGAAAATAGGGAGTGATTTTGGCTCCCTATATATAGGTAGTCTTGTAGTTATCCTAAAAATAGTAAGGCAAATGACAATGCTCTTAGCAATTACTTTAGGGAGGAGTATATGATTTTTATATAAATTACTATTAGTTATCGGGTGGGGTCCTGAGAAAATTGGGAGCGATCTTGACTCTTTAAATATAGGGAGTCTGGTATCGATCTTAAAATATAAATTAATTGGTGAGGATCTTGGAGGGTATTTTGGATAGGAGTGTTCGATTTGTATATAATTTCATTTTCGTTATCGAGTGGGGGTCCTAAGAAAATAGGGAGTAATTTTGGTTCCCTAAATATAGGGAGTCCTGTATCGATCCTAAATATAGAAGGTATATGGCGAGGTTCTTGGAGGATATTTTGGGGAGAGTGCTCGATTTGTACATAATTTACTTATTGTTGTAGGGTGGGGGTCTTGAGAAAATATTGAGTAATTTTGGGTCCCTAAATATAGGATGAGTCTGGTAGCGATCGAAAACCTAAAAAGGCATATGATGAGCCTTTTGTAGGGTATTTTAGGGAGGAGTGCGAGATTTGTATATAATTTGTTTATAGTTTTTTGGTGGGGGTCCGAAGAAAATAGATAGTGGTATTGACTCTTGAAATATAGAAAATTTGGTAGCGATCTCAAAAATATTAAGGCACATAATAAGGTCATTATATGGTGTTTTAGGAAAGAGTGCCTGATTTTTATATAACTTACTTAGAGTTATTAGATAGGGGTCCTAAGAAAATAGAAAGCGATTTTGGCTCTCCAAATATTAGGAGTCTAAGAATGATCCAAAAAATAGGATGGCACATAGCGAGGCTTTTGGAGTGTGTTATATATAGGGAGTAGTACTCAATTTATATATATTTTGCTTATGATTTTCAAGTGGAGGACTTGAGAAAATAGAGAGTGATTTGGCTCCTCTAATATAGGGAGTTTGGTAGTAATCCTAAAAATAGGATGGCACGTGGCGAAGCTCTTAGAGATTATTTTAGGGAGGAGTACTCAATTTATACATAATTGGCTCCTAAAAAAATATAGGGCGATATTGGCACTCTAAATATAGGGAGTCTATTAGCGATCCCAAAAATCAGAAGGCAAATGGCGAGTCTCAGCTTAGAGGGTGGTTTGGGAAGGAATGCTCAATTTATATCTGATTTACTTATGATAGTTAGGGAGGAATCCTGAGAAAATTAGAAGCAATTTTGGCTCCCCAAATATCAGGAGTCTGGTAGCAATCCAAAAAATAAATAGGCATATAACGAGGCTCTTAGAGGGTGTTTTGAGTATGAGTGCTCAATTTGTATATAATTTACTTATGGTTATCGGGTGGGGGTCCTGAAAAAATTGGGAGTGATTTTGGCTCTCCAAATATAGGAAATCTGATAGCGATCCTAAAATTAAGGAGGCTTATGGAGATGATCTTAGAGGGTTTTATGGGAGAGAATTGCTCGATTTGTATATAATTTACTTATGGTTAACGAATGGGGGTTCAAAAAAAATATAGAGCGATTTTGGCTCCTCAAATGTAGGGAGTCGGCTAGCGATCCAAGAAATAAAAAGGCATATTGCGAGACTTTTGGAGAGTGTTTTTGGGATAACTGCTCGATTTGTATATAATTTACTTACAATTATCTGGTGTAGGTCCTAAGAAAATAGAGAGTTATTTTGGCTCCCCAAATATTATAATTTAGTAACGATCCCAAAAACAAAGCGATGTATAACGAGGCATTTGGAGGGTATTTTGGGGATAAGTATTTGATTTGAGTATAATTTACTTATGATTATCGGGTGGAAATCCTAAGAAAATAGGGAGTGATTTTTGCTCTCCAAATATAAGGAGTCTGGTAGCAATCCTAAAAATAAAAAGACACATCACGAGGCTTTTAGAGGGTGCTTTGGAGAGAAGAGCTCAATTTATATATAACTTACTTTTGGTTATCAGATGGAGGTCATGAGAAAATAGAGAACGATATTGACTCCCCAAATATAGAGAGTTTGGTTGCGATCCAAAAAATAGGAAGGCACGTAGCGAGGTTCTTAGATGGTGTTTTAGGGAGAAGTACTCGATTTGTATATAATTTAGTTACGGTTGTTAGTCAGGAGTCCTGAGAAAATAAGAAGCAATTTTGGCTACCTTAATATAGGGAGTCTGGTAGGGATCCTAAAAATAATAAGGCACGTGGTGAGGCTCTTGATGGGTGTTTTACGGAAAAGTGATCAATTTATATATAATTTATTCATGGTTGTCGGGTAGAGGTCCCAGGAAAATATAGACCGATTTGGTTCACTAAATATAAGGAGACTAGTAGCAATCCTAAAAATAAGGAGGTATATGGCGATACTGTTGGAGGTAGGTTTGGAGAAGAGTGCTCGATTTATATACAATTTACTTATTATTGACGGATGGTGGTCCTGAGAAAATAGGGAGGGATTTTTCCACCATAAATTTTGGGTTTCCAGTATCGATCCCAAATATAGGGAGGCATATGACAAAATTTTTGGATGGAGTTTTGGGGAGGGTGCTCGATTTGTATATAATTTACTTATTGTTGTCTGGTGGTTGTCTTGAGAAAATAGATAGTGGTTTTGGCTCCCCAAATATAGGAGTCTGGTAGCGATCGCAAAATTAGGTAGGCATATGGCGTGTCTCTTGGAGGGTATTTTAGGTAGGAGTGCTCGATTTATATATAACTTACTTGTAGTTATCGGGTGAAGGTCCTGAGAAAATAGAGAGTGGTTTTGACTCTCCAAATATAGGAAGTCTGGTAACGATCTCAAAAATTGAAAGGCATATGGCGACGCTCATGGCGGGTGTTTTTGGAAGAGTACTCAATTTGTATATAATTTACTTATAGTTATCGGGTGGGAATCCTAAGAAAATTAGGAATAATTTTGGCTCCATAAATATAGAGAGTCTAGTTGCGATCCCAAATATAAGAAGATATATGACGAGGCTCTTGAAGGTTATTTTGGAAAGAAGTGTTAAATTTGTATATAATTTACTTATGGTTATAGGGTGGGGGTCTTGAGAAAATAGGGAGTGATTTTGGCTCGCTAAATATAGATAGTCGGGTAGTTATCCCAAAAATAGTAAGGCACATAATAAAACTCTTAGCGATTACTTTAGAGAGGAGTGCACGATTTGTATATAATTTAATATTAGTTATCGGGTGTGGTCCTGAGAAAATTGGGAGCGACCTTGGCTCCCTAAATGTAGGGAGTCTGGTAGCGATCTCTAAAGTAGAAATGAAATGGTGAGGATCTAGCTTGGAGGGTATTTTGGTAGGAGTATTCGATTTGTATATAATTTCCTTATGGTTATCGAGTAGGGGTCCTAAGAAAATAGGGAGTAATTTTGTTTCCCAAAATGCTGGGAGTCCCGTATCTATCTCAAATATATGAGGTATATGGTGAGGTTCTTGGTGGGTATTTCGAGGAAGGTGCTCGATTTGTACATAATTTACTTTTAGTTTGGTAGCGATCTTAAAAATATTAAGGTAGATAACGATGTTATTGGATGGTGTTTTAGGATGGAGTGCTCGATTTTTATATAAGTTACTTAGAGTTATTAGATAGGGGTCCTGAGAAAATAGATAGTGGTTTTGGCTCCCCAAATGGTTGGAGTCTGGTAGTGATCCAAACAATAGGAAGGCACATTGCGGGGCCCTTTGAGTATAATATATAGAGAGTAGTACTTAATGTATTTATAATTTAAATATGATTGTCAGGTTAGGAACCTAAGAAAATAGAGAGTGATTTTACTCCTCTAATATAGAGAGTTTGGTAGCGATCTCGAAAATAGGAAGGCATATAGCGAAGCTCTTAGATATTATTTTAGGGCAGAGTGCTCAATTTATACATAATTTACTATTTATTATCGGGTGGTATTTTTGGAAGGAGTGCTTGATTGGTATATAATTTACTTATGGTTATCATATAAGGTTCCTTAGAAAATAAGGTGCATTTTTTGCCCTCAAAATATAAGAAGTCTGGTAGTGATATAAAAAAAAGGGTAGCATATGTGGAGTGCTCTTTGACTCCCCAAATATTGGGAATCTGGTTTCAATTCTAAAAATAGAAAGGCACATGGTGAGGCTTTTATTGGGTATTTTATATAATTTACTTATGGTTGTCTGATAAGGGTCCTAAGAAAATATTGAGTGATATTGGCTCTCTAAATATAGGGAGTCTATTAGTGATCCCAAAAATAGGAAGGCACATGACGAGTCTCTGCTTAGAGGATGATTTGGGAAGGAATGCTTGATTTATATCTGATTTACTTAAGATACTTAGGAAAGGGTCCTAAGAAAATTGGAAACAATTTTGGCTCCCCAAATATAAGGAGTCTGGTAGCAATCCTAAAAATAAGAAGGCACATGGCGATGCTCTTGGAGGGTGCTTTAAGGATGACTGTTCATTTTGTATATAATTTACTTATGGTTCTCGGGTAGAAGTGCTAAGAAAATTAGGAGCGATTTTGGCTCTCCAAATATAAAAAGTTTGATTGCGATCCCAAAATTAAGGAGGCTTATGGTTAGGATCTTATAGGGTTTTATGGGAGAGGATTGCTCGATTTGTATATAATTTACTTTTGGTTAAAAGATGGGGGTTCGAAAAAAATATGAAGCAATTTTGGCTCCTCAAATGTAGGGAGTCTGGTAGCAATCCCATAAATAGAAAGGCACATAGTGAGGCTTTTGGAGAGTATTTTAAGGAGGAGTGCTCGATGTGTATATAATTTACTTACGATTGTCGGGTGCAGGTCCTAAGAAAATAGGAAGCAATTTTGGCTCCCTAAATATGGAGAGTCTAGTAGCAAACCCAAAAACAGGGAGATGTATAATGAGGCTTTTGAAGGATATTTTGGGGATAAGTATTTGATTTATGTATAATTTAATTATGGTCATCAGGTGGAAGTCCTAAGAAAATAGAGAGTGATTTGTGCTCCCCAAATATAAGGAGTCTGGTAGCAATCCTAAAAATAGAAAGACACATCACGAGGCTTTTGAAGGGTACTTTGGAGAGAAGGCAATGCTCTTAGCGGTTACTTTAGAGAGGAGTGCACGATTTGTATATAATTTACTATTAGTTATCGGGTGGGGTCCTGTAAAAATTGGGAGCGATCTTGGCTTTCCAAATTTAGGGAGTCTGGTAGCAATCTTTAAAATAGAAATAAACATAGTGAGAATCTTGGAGGTTATTTTGGGTAGGAGTGTTAGATTTGTATATAATTTCCTTATTGTTCTCAAGTGGGGGTCCTAAGAAAATAAGGACTAATTTTGGTTCCCTAAGTATAGGGAGTCTCGTATCGATCCCAAATATAGGAGGTACATGGCGAGGTTCTTGGAAGGTATTTCGGGGAGGGTGCTCGATTTGTACATAAATTACTTATAGTTGTAGGGTGGGTTCCTAAGAAAATATAAAGTAATTTTAGCTCCCTAAATATAGTAAGAGTCTGGTAGCAATCGAAAAACTAGAAAGGCACATGACAAGCCTTTTGTAGGGTGTTTTGGGATAGAGTGCTCAATTTGTATATAATTTGCTTATAGTTATTTGGTGGGGGGTCCTGAGACAATAGTATTGACTCCCCAAATATAGAGAGTTTGGTAGCAATCTCAAAAATATTAAGGCATATAACGAGGTTCTTGGATGGTATTTTAGGAAGGAGTGCTTGATTTGTATATAACTTACTTAGAGTTAGTAGATAGGGGTCCTGAGAAAATAGAGAGTGGTTTTGGCTCTCCAAATATTGGGAGTCTGGTAATGATCCAAAAAATAGAAAGACACATGGCGAGCTTATTAGAGTGTGAGTAGTTCTCAATTTATATATATTTTACTTATGATTGTCAGGTGGGGGACCTGAGAAAATAGAGAGCCATTTGGCTCCTCTAATATAGGGAGTTTGGTAGCGATTCCGAAAATAGGAAGGCACATGGCGATGCTCTTAGAGATTATTTTAGGGAGGAGTGCTCAATTTATACATAATTTACTAATGGTTATCGGGTGGTGTTTTTAGGAAAAGTACTTTATTAGTATATAATTTACTTATGGTTATCATATAAGGGTCCTTATAAAATAGGGTGTAATTTTTGCTCTCAAAATATAAGAAATCATGTAGTGATCTAAAAAAAAGGTGTCACATAGGGAGGCTCTTTGACTCCCCAAATATTGGGAATATGGTAGCAATTCTAAAAATAGAAAGGTACATGGAGAGGCTTTTAGAGGGAATGTTAGGGAGTACTACTCAATTTGTATATAATTTACTTATGGTTGTCGGGTAAGGGTCCTAAGAATATATAGAGCGATATTGGCTCCCTAATTATAGGGAATATATTAGCGATCCCAAAAATTGGAAGGCACATGTTGAGTCTCTGCTTAGAGGGTGATTTGGGAAGGAATGCTCGATTTATATCTGATTTACTTATGATAGTTGGGTAGGGGTCCTGAGAAAATTGGAAGTAATTTTGGCTCCCCAAATATAAAGAGTCTGGTAACAATCCTAAAAATAAGAAGGCACATAACGAGGCTCTTGGTGGGTGTTTAGAGGATGAGTGCTTAATTTGTATATAATTTACTTATGGTTATCGGGTGCGGGTCCTGAAAAAATAGAGAGCGATTTTGGCTCTCCAAATATAGGAAGTCTGATAGCGATCCAAAAATTAAGGAGACTTATGGTGAGGATCTTAGAGGGTTTTATGGGAGAGGATTGCTCGATTTTGGCTCCTCAAATGTAGGGAGTCTGGTAGTGACCTCAAAAAAAGAAGGGCATATTACGAGGCTTTTGGATAGTGTTTTTAGAAAGAGTGCTCGATTTTTATATAATTTACTTACGATTATCGGGTAGAGGTTATAAGAAAATAGGGAGCAATTTTGACACCCCAAATTTAGGGAGTCTAGTAGCGAACCCAAAAACAGGGAGACGTATAACAAGGATTTTGGAGGGTATTTTAGGGATAAGTATTTGATTTATGCATAATTTACTTATGGTTATTAGGTGGGAGTTCTATGAAAATAGGGAGTGATTTCTACTTCCCAAATATAAAGAGTCTGGTAGCAACCCTAAAAATAGAAAGATATATCACGAGGCTTGTGGATGGTGCTTTGGAGAGAAGAGCTCGATTTGTATATAACTTACTTTTGGTTATCAGATGGGAGTCCTAAAAAAATAGAGAACGATATTGACCTTCCAAATATAGAGAGTCTGGTTGCTATCCAAAAAATAGGAAAGCACATGGCAAGGTTCTTAGATGGTGTTTTAGAGAGTAGTACTCGATTTGTATATAATTATTTATGGTTATTGGTTAGGGGTCCTGAAAAACTAAGAAGCAAACCTAAAAATAATAATGCACGTGGTGAGGCTCTTGAAAGTTGTTTTAGGGAGAAGTGATCAATTTGTATATAATTTATTCATGGTTATCGGTTAGAGGTCTCGAGAAAATATAGACCGATTTGGTTCACTAAATATAGGGAGACTTGTAGCAATCCTAAAACCAAGGAGGCAAATGGCAATGCTGTTGGAGGTAGGTTTGGGAAAGAGTGCTTGAATTGTATATAATTTACTTATGGTTGTAGGGTGGTGGTCCTGAGAAAATAGAGAAGAATTTTGGCAACCTAAATGTAGGTAGTCCAGTATCAATCCCAAGTATAGGGAGGCATATGGTGAGATTTTTGGACAGAGTTTTGGGAAAAGTTCTCGATTTAGAGAGAAGTGCTCGATTTGTATATAATTTACTTATAGTTGCCGAGTGGTCGTCTTGAAAAAATAGAGAGTAGATTTGGCTCCTTAAATATAGTAGTCTGGTAGCGATCGCAAAAATAGGAAAGCACATGGCGAGTCTCTTGGAGGGTGTTTTTGGTAGGAGCGCTCGATTTATATATAAGCTACTTGAAGTTATCAGGTGTAGGTCCTTAGGAAATAGGGAGTAGTTTTGACTATCCAAATGTAAGGAGTCTGGTAACGATCTCAAAAATTGGAAGTCATATGGCAATGCTCTTGGCAGTTGTTTTTGAAAGAGTACTCGATTTGTATATAATTTACTTATAATTATCGGGTGGGGATCCTGAGAAAATTAGAAGTGATTTTGGCTCAAAAAATAAAGAGTCTAGTTGTGATCCTAAATATAAGAAGATATACAATGAGGCTCTTGAAGGTTGTTTTGCAAAGGAGTGTTGAGTTTGTATATAATCTACTTATGGTTGTATGGTGGGGGTCTTGAGAAAATAGGGAGTGATTTCGGCTCCCTAAATATAGGTAGTCTGATAGTTATCGCAAAAATAGTAAGGCACATGACAAAGCTCTTAGCGGTTACTTTAGAGAGGAGTGCACGATTTGTATATAATTTACTATTAGTTATCGGGTGGGGTCCTGATAAAATTAGGAGCGATCTTGGCTTCCTAAATATTGGGAGTTTGGTAGCGATCTCTAAAAGAGAAATAAACATGGCGAGGATCTTTGAGGGTATTTTGGGTAGGAGTGTTCGATTTATATATAAGTTTTCTTATATTTATCGAGTAGGGGTCCTAAGAAAATAGGGAGTAACTTTGATTCCCTAAATATAGGGAGTCTCGTATCGATTCCAAATATAAGAGGTATATGGCGAGGTTGTTGCAGGGTATTTCGGGGAGGGTGCTCGATTTGTACATAATTTACTAATAGTTATAGGGAGGGGGTCCTGAGAAAATATAGAGTAATTTTGGTTCCCTAAATATAGGACGAGTTTGGTAGCTATCAAAAAACTAGAGAGGCACATGATGAGCTTTTATAGGGTATTTTAGGGAGGAGTACTCGATTTGTATATAATTTGTTTATAGTTATTTAGTGGGGGTCCTGAGAAAATAGATAGTGATGTTGACTCCTCAGATATAGAGAGTTTGGTAGCAATCTCAAAAATATTAAGGCACATAACGAGGTTTGCTACAACTTTGAGTAGTCCTAATTAAGGGACTAAAAAGAGCAATTTAACCCCAAGTATAGGGTGTGTAGCGAAGTAGTAATCTCGGTGAGTCCGAGGTCAATTCCATAGGGACTGAAGGACTAATGGGAACTAAATGTGATGACAGTGCGTGAACGTGAGTGCAAATCAGGGTTTTCCACTGAGAGTGGAGCACGAGAGAATAAAACTACGTTACAAAATTAAATAGAACTAAATATTGTAATTAATTAAAGGAGGTTACGATGGAGATGAAGCTAAGGGATCCGGGTTCAACCTAGTAGTATATTATGCATTCTTTCGATCAATAATTTGTACGAGGATAGCATGAATATTAATTTCGGATGCATGCTACAGAGGTCTTTAAGCATTGCACATGCCCGGAGTCGATGTGCAATCAAAAGGACTTGTACACATACATCGATTTCTAGTGATAAGCCTCCAACATACTAAAATAGATTGAAAATCATATGACGAGAGACTCGTTACGCTAGTGCGATCTTACCACAGGGATTCATAAGCGGTCCGTATGCCCGGAGTCAATACGGACTCAAACAAATATGCAAGTAAAATAGCATACATCATCAGATAGTGTCATCCATATAAGATTCAATCATACGAAAATTAAGCCTTATCATTGATCAAATAAAAAACATAGCATACTACTAGGCATCCCCCATAGCCTTAGCTAGGGGTTTAGCCGCGCATGTTCATAGAATTTAACAAGAAAACACAAGTGCAAGCAAACTCCATTAATGACGATATGAAGGTTGACGAGCGTGGATGACGGCTTCCGGCGATGATGACAGCGTCCGACGATGGTGACGACGTGCGATGATGATGACGGCTTTGATGACGGTGACGGCGTCGATGATGATGTTCTTCCACGGCAAGGACGATGGAGTACGGCGTGACTTCGGCGAGGATGAAGCGTGGCTCGGAGCTTGGCGGATGGAAGATGATGGATCCGAGGTGGTGATGAAACGATGAAGGTTCCGGCGGTGATGGTCTGATAATGTTCGGGCTCAATGGTGGTGGTGAAGTTCCGAGCTTAATGATGGATGATCTGGGTGGTCCAAAAGTATAGGTGGTGATGGTTCGGCCTCCCCCCTTTGATACTCTATAGGGTATCCTATATAGGGAGTAAGGTGGAGAAGTGCATGGTTTTTTTAGAGAAAGGAATTCCCCCACGAGAGAGGGAAATCCGGTTAGTATAATGGGGGAATCGTGCATGGGTTGCTGCATGGATGGTTATGATTGAATGCATGGTTTCGGTTCAGATTAGGCAAGGGGGAGATAGAGAGACGATCGGGTAGAGAGAGATGGGTTCGGACGGCTGTGATGGGTCTCGGAGTAGAGAGAGAGAGAATGATGATATGGAAAGAGAGAGAAAAAAGAGGGACGGGAGAGAGCTGTGCGTTCGGTTCTAGAGAGAGAAAGGAAAGAATAGAGAGAGAAGATCGGGCAGATTTTAGAGAGAGAGAATCAAGGAGGAGAGAGAGAAGTTTGGTGCTGGGCGTGCACGGCTCGGGTACAGCTAGGGGTCCGGTTTAGAGGGAGAAAGGAGAGATAGAAGTTCGGTTTGTAGGGAGAGAAAAAAGTAAGAGAGAAACGAGAGAGAGAGAGAGAAAACCGGATGGGAGAGGGACGGTTGTGATCTCGGGGCTGATGGGTCGGTTTAGAGAGAGAAAGAAACGGGCGGAAGAGCTGGGCGGCTGGGCGTTCGAATGGCTGCATGGTTTTTGGTGCACGGACGGCTGTGATTCGGCAATGGGGCTGCATCAGATGGTGCTGACCTGGTTCATAGAAAAGAGAGGTCTGCTTTGCATGGGTTGTAGGTGCAGTAACGGCTGCGATTAAGCCCGAAGGAAAGAGACGGCTAGGCTTGGTCGGGTGTATGAACAGCTCCTGTGTATGGAATAAAGGGACGGATGCGATGCGATCGGACGGGTAAGAGTGAATTTATGAGGACGAGACTCGGCTAGCTGGGCTCATGCATGGGTCGCACATGGCTCGGGGACGTGCTTGGATATCATGATGGCCCGGTCAGATATTATCAGGTTCGGGGTGGCCATGGACTCCGAAAACTCGACCGAAACCCGAATCGTAAAATTGAGCATGGGTATGCATGGATCTCGGGTTTGTACGAGGGATTTGCTAAAGAGATTGAATATCGAGGGTTTTCACGACGTGCATATTTTGGAGTTGAAATCGGGTTGGCTGCATGGGTGCTATTGGATGGTTGCGATAGGTGCGGTGGTGAAATAAGAAAGAGAGAAGGAAGCACCCGGGTTGTCTGGGTTCAGGTCAAATGGATCACGTGGGAAACTTAATCACCATCATCCGGCCTCATCATCAAATCCATCATGGCTCCTTTGCATTCATGTAGTCATCTTCTAGTGCGGGTCGTGCGTTGCAGCGGCTTGTTGAAGTCTTCCATTGGCTAGACTCTTTCAAGTACCCTTTTCTTTATCGTTCTTCAGAATAGGCTTCCAAACGAGCTGTGCAACCTCCGTCGGGGTACCGTGAGAATATCCACCTTTTAGTCGTGATGCCCTTGAACTGACTGCGTCGAGTACCGGGTCAGTTCCTTGAAAAACACACATGAAGTAACGAGTGTAAGGTTATAGTGCAATTATCGATAAAAAGAATAATTTGGACTTCCGGGCTCTGTATTTTTCATGCATGTATCATATGAGTGAGAACCAATACACCGTTATGTCCGTAATAAAGTCTACTATGCAGTGGTGCAAAGAAACTGATACGCTTTACGAGTATATGAAAAGTTTTACGTAGGAAAGCGATGATAATGCAGTAAGAAATAAGCGATAAAATGCATTATTTGGAGACTTAACAAGGTTCTTGGATGGTATTTTAGGAAGGAGTGCTTGATTTGTATATAACTTACCTAGAGTTATTAGATAGGGGTCCTAAGAAAATAGAGAGTGGTTTTGGTACCCAAAATATTTGAAGTCTGGTAGTGATCCAAAAAATAGGAAGGCACATGGTGAGGCTCTTGGAGTATGTTATATATAGGGAGTAGTACTCAATTTATATATATTTTACTTATGATTATCAGGTGGGGGTCCATAGAAAATAGAGACCAATTTGGCTCCTCTAATATAGGGAGTTTGGTAGCGATCTCGAAAATAGGAAGACACATGGCGAAGCTCGTAGAGATTATTTAGAAAGGAGTGCTCAATTTATATATAATTTACTAATGGT
Organism: Chamaelirium japonicum; assembly: GCA_947650365.1. Classification (NCBI taxonomy): domain Eukaryota; kingdom Viridiplantae; phylum Streptophyta; class Magnoliopsida; order Liliales; family Melanthiaceae; genus Chamaelirium; species Chamaelirium japonicum. Next base: position 10,918,135 of record OX393559.1, on the reverse strand, counting down.
TGTCTGGTGGTATTTTCTGGAGGAGGGTTTGATTGGTATATAATTTACTTATGGTTATCATATAAGGGACCTCAGAAAATAGGGTGCAATTTTTGCTCTCAAAATATAAAAAATCTGGTAGTGATAAAAAAAAAAGGGTGCCCCAAATATTGGGAATATCGTAGCAATTCTAAAAATAGAAAGGCACATGGTGAGTCTTTTAGAGGATATTCTAGGGAGTATATCTCAATTTGTATATAATTTACTTATGGTTATTGGGTAAGAGTCCTAAGAAAATATAGAGCGATATTGGCTCCCTAAATATATGGAGTCTATTAGCAATCCTAAAAATAGGATGGCACATAACGAGTCTCTGCTTTGAGAATGATTTGGGAAGGAATACTCGATTTATATTTGATTTACTTATGATAGTTGGGTAGGGTCTTGAGAAAATTTGAAGCGATTTTGTCTCCAAATGTATATAATTTACTTATGGTTGTCGGGTGGGAGTCCTGAGAAAATAGGGAACAATTTTGGCTCTCCAACTATAGGAAGTCTGATAGCAATCCCAAAATTAAGGAGGCTTATAGTGAGGATCTTAAAGGGTTTTATAGGAAAGGATTGCTCGATTTGTATATAATTTACTTATGATTAACGGATAGGGGTTCGGAAAAATATAGAGCGATTTTGGCTCCTCAAATATAGGGAGTCTGATAGCGATCCCAAAAATAAAAATGCACATTGTGAGACTTTTGGAGAGTGTTTTAGGGAGAAGTGCTCGATTTGTATATAATTTACTTACGATTATCGGGAGGAGGTCCTAAGAAAATATGGAGCAATTTTGACTCCCTAAATATAGGGAGTCTAGTAGCGATCCCAAAAATAGGGAGACATATAACAAGACTTGTGGAGGATATTTTGGGGATAAGTATTTGATTTGTGTATAATTTACTTATAGTTATTGGGTGGGAGTCCTAAGAAAATAGGAAGTGATTTTTGCTCCCAAAATATAAGGAGTCTGATAGCAATCCTAAAAATAGAAAGATATATCACGAGACTTTTAGAGGGTGCTTTGGAGAGAAGGGCTCGATTTGTGATCCAAAAAATAGGAAGGCACGTGGTAGGGTTCTTAGAGGGTATTTTAGAAAGGAGTACTCGATTTGTATATAATTTAGTTATGGTTATTGGTTAGGGGTCCTGAGAAAATAAAAAGCAATTTAGACTTCCTAAATATAGGAAGTCTTGTAACGATCCTAAAAATAATAAGGCACGTGGTGAGGCTTTTGTAGGGTGTTTTGGGGTAAAGTAATCAATTCGTATATAATTTATTTATGGTTGTCGGGTAGATGTCCTGAGAAAATATAGACCGATTTGGTTCACTAAATGTAGGAAGACTAGTAGCAATCCTAAAAATAAGGAGGCATATAGTGACTGTTGGAGGTAGGTTTGGGGAAGAGTACTCGGTTTGTATACAATTTACTTATGGTTGTTGGGTGGTGGTCTTGAGAAAATAGGGAGGGATTTTGGCACCCTAAATATGGGGAGTCTAGTATCAATCCCAAATATAGAGCAGTATATGGTGAGATTTTTAGACGAAGTTTTGGGTAGGGTGCTCGATTTGGAGAGGAGTGCTCGATTTGTATATAATTTACTTACAGTTGTCGGGTGGTCATCTTGAGAAAATAGAGAGTGGTTTTGGCTCCCCAAATATTGAAGTCTGGTACCGATCGCAAAAATAGGAAAACACATGGCAAGCCTCTTGGAGGATGTTTTAGGTAGGAGTCCTCGATTTATAAATAAGTTACTTATAGTTATCGGGTAAAGGTCCTGAGAAAATAGGAAGTGGTTTTGACCCTCCAAATATAGAGAGTCTGGTAACGATCTCAAAAATTGAAAGGCACATAGCGATGCTCTTGGCAGGTGTTTTTGAAAGAGTACTTTAGGGAGTGGTTTTGACTCCCCAAATATAGGGAGTCTAGATGCAATCTCAAAATTAGAAAGGTACATGACGAGGCTCTTAAAGGGTGTTTTAGGAAGGAGTGCTCGATTTGTATATAATTTACTTATAGTTGTCGAGTAGGGTATCCTAAGAAATTTGGGAATGATTTCGACTCCCTAAATATAAGGAGGCTGGTAGCAATCCCAAAAATAAGAGGCACATAGCGAGGATCTTGGAGTGTGTTCTGGGGAGGAGTGTTTAATTTATATATAATTTACCTATGATTGTCAAGTTAGGGTCTAGATAAAATAAGGAGCGATTTTGGATCCCCAAATATAGAAAGTCTGGTAGTGACCCCCACATAATGAGGCTCTTAGAGGTTGTTTTGGGGAGAGTGCTCAATTTGTATACAATTTACTAATGGTTATCGAGATCCTGAGAAAATAGGGTACAACTTTGGCTCCCAAAATATAGGGAGCTTGGTTGTAATCTAAAAAAATAGGCTTTTAGTGGTATTGGAGAGAAGTACATGATTTTTATATAATTTAGTTATGATTATCGGATGGGGTTTGTGGGTGCAAAAAATGGTTAAGGCTCTAGGCCGGTCCATAGGACCACAACCTATCAAAAAATAGGCCAGTAGAGGCCTACATGTTCAAGGCCCACGAGTACAACTCGTAACCCACCAGCATGCCAACAGAGGCCCACATCTTCAGTGGTCCACAAGGATAGCTCATGGCCTATTTAGAAGCCCACATGTAGACCAACCATAGGACGCCACATGGACCAATCATAGCTTGCCATGTCAGCACCGGTGGTTATGGAAGGCAAGCAGCTATAAATACACCAGATGACCATAGCAGGACTTTTTATCTGTTCAAACACCTGCAGCCTTGCATGGAGTAGCAGAGCTCTGCTTCTAGGCTAATTGGATATAAGACCATGTTTCATTCCCTAACCTTCTACTTCTCTTCCACTTCTATGTATAAGCCCCACTCAGCCTGTCCAGGGGTAGCTCTACTCATTTGAAAAATAGTAGATTAGAGGTTATGACTTACCACACAGAGACGTAGGATTCAACCGAACTTCAATACCAAATCTTTGTCATTTATTTACTCTCTACACCTACAATACTCTAACTCACCCAAATCGAACCAATTGATTATTTGTGGGGATCAAGAGACGGTAAGAATTCCCTCACAGGGTTCCTAAAATAATAGGGAGTGATTTTTGCTCCTTAAATATAGGAAGTCTGGTAATGATTCAAAAAATTAGAAGACACATAGCAAGGCTCTTAAAGGGCGTATTTAGAAGGAGTACTTGATTTATATATAATTTACTTATGTTGATCGGGTGGAGGCCCTGATAAAATAAGGAGTGATTTTCGCTTCCTAAATGTATAGAATCTGGTAGCGATCCCAATAATAGGGGGGCACATGGTGAGACTCTTAGAGAGTATTTTCGAGAGGAGTACTCAATTTGTATATAATTTACTTTTGGTTGTCAGGTGGGGGCCCTAAGAAAATAGAAAGTGATTTTAGCTCCCCAAATATAGATAGTCTGGTAGTGATCCCAAAAATAGGGAGGAACATGGAGAGACTCTTGAGAGGTATTTTTGGTATGATGCTTGATTGGTAAATATAATTTACTTATGGTTATCGGGTGAGGGTCCTGAGAAAATAGGGAGCGATTTTGGCTCTCCAAATGTAGGAAGTCTGATAGCGATTCCAAAATTAAGAAGTCTTATGGTGAGGATCTTAGAGGGTTTTATGAGAGAGAATTGCTCAATTTGTATATAATTTACTTATGGTTAATAGATGGGGGTTCAGAAAAAATATAGAGCGATTTTGGCTTTTCAAATATAGGGAGTCTGGTAGTGATCCCAAAACTAGAAAGGCATATTACGAGGATTTTGGAGAGTGATTTAGAAAGGAGTGCTCAATTTGTATATAATTTACTTACGATTGTCGGGTGGAGGTCCTAAGAAAATAAGGAGCAATTTTGCCTTCCTAAATATAGGGAGTCTAGTAGTGATTCCAAAAACAGGAAGATATAAACCGAGACTTTTGAAGGGTATTTTGGGGATAAGTATTTTATTTATATAAAATTTACTTATGGTGATCGGATGGGAGTTCTAAGAAAATAGGGAGTAACTTTTGCTCCCCAAATGTAAGGAGTCTGGTAGCAATCCTAAAAATAGAAAAACACATCTTGAGGCTTTTAGAGGGTACTTTGGAGAGAAGAGCTCGATTTGTATATAACTTACTTTTGGTTATCAGATGGGGGTCCTGAGAAAATGGAGAACGATATTGATTCCCCAAATGTAGAGAGGCTGGTTGCGATCTAAAAAATAGGAAGGCACGTGGCGAGATTCTTAAAGGGTGTTTTAGGAAGGAGTCCTTGATTTGTATATAATTTAGTTATGGTTGTTGGTTAGGGATCCTGAGAAAATAAGGAGTAATTTTGGCTTCCTATATATAGGGAGTCTGATAGCGATCCAAAAAATAATAAGGCACGTGGTGAGGCTCTTGAAGGATGTTTTGGGGAGAAGTGATCAATTCGTATATAATTTATTCATGGTTGTCTGTTAGAGGTCCTAAGAAAATATAGACTAATTTTGTTCACTAAATATTAGGAGACTAGTAGCAATCCTAAAAATAAGGAGGCATATGGCGATGCTGTTGAAGGTAGGTTTGGGGAAGAGTGCTCGATTTGTATCCAATTTACTTATGGTTGTCGGGTTGTGGTCCTAAGAAAATAGGGAGGGATTTCGGTACCCTAAATATAGGGAGTCCAGTATCAATCCCAAGTATAGGGAGGCGTATGGCAAGATTTTTGGACAGAGTTTTGAAGAGGGTGCTCGATTTGGGAAGGAGTGCTTGATTTGTATATAATTTACTTATGGTTATCCGGTGGTCTTCTTGAGAAAATAAAGAGTGGTTTTGGCTTCCCAAATGTAGGAGTCTGGTTGCAATTGTAAAAATAGAAAGGAACATGGCGTGCCTCTTGGAGGGTGTTTTAGGTAGGAGTGCTCGATTTATATATAAGTTACTTGTAGTTGTCGGGTGAAGATCCTAAGAAAATAGGGAGTGGTTTTGACTCTCCAAATATAGGGAGTCTTATAATGCTCTCAAAAATTAAAAGGCACATGGCGATGCTCTTGGCGGGTGTTTTTGGAAGAGTACTCGATTTGTATATAATTTACTTATAGTTATCGGGGGGGAATCCTGAGAAAATTAGGAGTGATTTTGGCTCCCTAAATATAAAGTGTCTAGTTGTGATCCCAAATATAAGAAAGCATATGACGAGGCTCTTGAAGGTTATTTCCCGAAGGAGTATTGAATTTGTATATAATTTACTTATGGTTGTAGGGTGGGGGTCTTGAGAAAATATGGAGTGATTTTAGCTCCCTAAATATATATAGTCCGGTAGTTATCCCAAAAATAGTAAGGCATATGACAAAGCTCTTAGCGGTTACTTTAGAGAGGAGTACACGATTTGTTTATAATTTACTATTAGTTATCGGGTGGGGTTCTGAGAAAATTGGGAGCGATCTTGGCTTCCTTAATATTAGGAGTTAGGTAGCGATCTCTAAAAGAGAAATGAACATGGCGAGGATCTTGGAGGGTATTTTAGGCAGGAGCGTTCGATTTGTATATAATTTCTTTATGTTTATCGAGTGGGGGTCCTAAGAAAATAAGGAGTAATTTTGGTTCCCTAAATATAGGGAGTCCCATATCGATCCCAAATATAGAAGATATATGGCGAGGTTCTTAAAGGGTATTTCAGGAAGGGTGCTCGATTTGTATATAATTTACTTATAGTTGTAGGGTGGGGGTCCTGAGAAAATATAGAGTAATTTTGGCTCCATATATATAGGACGAGTCTGGTAGCGATTGAAAAACTAGAGAGGCACAAGACAAGCCTTTTTTAAGGTATTTTGGGGATTTTTTAAGGTATTTTGGGGAGGAGTGCTTAATTTATATATAATTTGTTTATAGTTATTTGGTGGGGGTCCTGAGAAAATAGATAGTGGTATAGATTCCCCAAATATAGAGAGTTTGGTAGTGATCTCAAAAATATTAAAGCACATAACGAGGTTCTTGGATGGTATTTTAGGAAGGAGTTCTTGATTTGTATATAACTTACTTAGAGTTATTAGATAGAGGTCCTAAGAAAATCGAGAGCGGTTTTGGCTCCCCAAATATTGGGATTCTGGTAGTGATCAAAAAAGTAGGAAGACAGATGGTAAGGCTATTGGAGTGTGCTATATATAGGGAGTAGTACTTAATTAATGTATATTTTACTTATGATTATCAGTTAGGGGTCATTATAAAATAGAAAGCAATTTTGCTCCTATAATATTAGGAGTTTGGTAGCGATCCCGAAAATAGGAAGGCACATGACGAAGCTCTTAGAGATTATTTTAGGGAGGAGTGTTCAATTTATATATAATTTACTAATAATTATTGGGTGGTATTTTTTGGAGGAATACTTGATTGGTATATAATTTACTTATGGTTATTATATAAGGGTCCTCAAAAAATAGGGTGTAATTTTTGCTTTAAAAATATAAGAAGTCTGGTAGTGATTTAAAAAAAAGGGTGGTATATAGGGAAACTCTTTGACTCCCCAAATTTTGGGAATCTGGTAGCAATTCTAAAAATAGAAAGGCACCTGGTGAGGCTTTTAGAGGGTATTTTGGGGAGTACTGCTCAATTTGTATATAATTTACTTATGGTTGTTCGGTAAGAGTCCAAAGAAAATATAGAGTGATATTGACTCCCTAAATAAAAGGAATCTATTAGCGATTCCAAAAATAGAAAGGCACATGGCGAGTCTCTGCTTAGAGGGTGATTTGGTAAAGAATGTTCGATTTATATCTGATTTACTTATGATAGCTGGGTTGGGGTCCTGAGAAAATTGGAAGCGATTTTGGCTCCCCAAAAATAAAGAATCTGGTAGTAATTTTACAAATAAAGAGGCACATGGCGAGGCTCTTGGATGGTGTTTTGAGGATGAGTGCTCAATTTGTATATAATTTAATTATGGTTATCGGTTGAGGGTCCTGAGAAAATAGGGAGCGATTTTGACTCTCTAAATATAGAAAGTCTGGTAGCGATTACAAAATTAAGGAAGCTTATGGTGAGGATCCTAAAAGGTTTTATGGAAGAGGATTGCTCGATTTGTATATAATTTACTTATGGTTAACTGATGGGGGTTCGGAAAAAATATAGAGTGATTTTGGCTCCTTAAATATAGGAAGTCTGGTAGCGATCCCAGAAATAGAAAGGCACAATGCAAGGCTTTTTGGAGAGTGTTTTAGGGAGGAGTGCTTGATTTGTTAATTTACTTATGATTATCGGGTGAAGATCCTAAGAAAATAGGAAGCAATTTTGACTCCCCAAATATAGGGAGTCTTGTAGTGATCCCATAAATAGGAAGACATATAATGAGGCTTTTGGAGAGTCTTTTGGAGATAAGTATTTGATTTGTATATAATTTACTTATAGTTATCGAGTAGGAGTCCTAAGAATATAGGGAGTGATTTTTGCTCTGAAATATAAAGAGCCTGTTAGCAATCCTAAAAATAGAAAGACACATTATGAGGATTTTGGAGGGTGCTTTTAAGATAAGAGCTCGATTTGTATATAACTTACTTTTGGTTATCAAATAGGGGTCCTGAGAAAATAGAGAATGATATTGACTCCCCAAATATAAAGAGTCTGGTTGTGATCTAAAAAATAGAAAGGCATATGGCAAGATTCTTAGAGGGTATTTTAGGGAGGAGTACTCGATTTGTATATAATTTAGTTATAGTTATTGGTTAGGGGTCCTGAGAAAATAAGAAGTACTTTTGGCTTCCTAAATATAGGGAGTCTCATAGCGATCCTAAAAATAATAAGGCATGTGGTGAGACTCTTGAAGGGTGTTTTGGGGATAAGTGATCAAGTCATATATAATTTATTCATGGTTATCGGGTAGAGGTCCAAAGAAAATATAGACCGATTTGGTTCACTAAATATAGGAAGACTTGTAGCAGTCCCAAAAATAAGGAGGCATATAGCCATCGAAAAACTAGAAAGACATATGATAAGCCTTTTGTAGGGTGTTTTGGGGAGGAGTGCGGGATTTGTATATAATTTATTTATAGTTATTTGTTGAGAGTCCTGAGAAAATAGATAGTGGTATTGACTCCCGAAATGTAGAAAGTTTGGTAGCGATCTCAAAAATATTAAGGCACATAACGAGGTTCTTGGATGGTGTTTTAGGAAGGAGTGTTTGATTTATATATAACTTACTTAGAGTTATTAGATAGGGGTCCTGAGAAAATAGAGAGCGGTTTTGACTCCCCAAATATTGAGAGTCTGGTAGTGATCTAAAAAATAAAAAGGTATATAGCGAGGCTCTTAGAGTGTGTTATATATAGGGAGTAGTACTCAATTTATATATATTATACTTATGATTGTTAGGTAAGGGTCCTGAGAAAATAGAGAGCGATTTGGCTCCTCTAATATGGGGAGTTTGGTAGCGATCCTGAAAATAAGAAGGCACATGGCGAAGCTCTTAGAGATTATTTTAGGGAGAAGTGCTCAATTTATACATAATTTACTAATAGTTGTCGGCTGGTATTTTTGGGAGGAGTACTTGATTGGTATATAATTTACTTATGGTTATAATATAAGGATCCTCAGAAAATACTGTGCAGTTTTTTCTCTTAAAATATAAGAAGTATGGTAGTGTTCTAAAACAAAGGGTGGCACATGAGGAGGCTCTTTGACTCCCCAAATATTAGGAATCTGGTTGTAATTCTAAAAATAGAAATACATATAGTGAGGCTTTTAGAGGGTATTTTGGAGAGTACTGCTCAATTTGTATATTATTTACTTATGGTTGTCGGGTAAGGGTCCTAAGAAAATATAGAGTGATATTGGCTCCCTAAATATAGTAAGTATATTAGTGATCCTAAAAATTGGAAGGCACATTATGAGTCTCTGCTTAGAGGGTGATTTGGGAAGGAATACTCCATTTATATCTGATTTACTTATGATAGTTGGGTAAGGTCCTGAAAAAATTTGAAGCTATTTTGGCTCCCCAAATATAAGGAGTCTGGTAACAATCCTAAAAATAAGGAGGCACATGAGGAGGCTCTTAGAAGTTGTTTTGAGGATGAGTTATCAATTTGTATATAATTTACTTATGGTTATCGGGTGGGGGTCCTGAGAAAATAGTGAGCGATTTTGACTCTCTAAATGTAGGAAGTCTGATAGCGAACCCAAAATTAAGAAGGCTTATGGTGAGGATCTTAGAGGTTTTTATGAGAGAGGATTGCTCGATTTGTATATAATTTACTTATGGTTAACGGATGGGGGTTCAAAAAAAATATGGAGCGATTTTGGCTCCTCAAATTTAGGGAGTCTGGTAGCGATCCCAAAAATAGAAAGGCACATTGCGAGGCTTTTGAAGAGTGTTTTAGAGAGGAGTGCTCGATTTGTATATATATTTACTTACGATTGTCGGTTGGAGGTCCTAAAAAAATAGGAAGTAATTTTGGCTCCCTAAATATAGGGATTCTAGTAGCGATCCCAAAAACAAGGAGAAATATATGAGGCTTTTGGAGGATATTTTGGGGATAAGTATTTGATTTGTGTATAATTAACTTATGGTTATCGGTTGGGAGCCCTAAGAAAATAGGGAGTGAGTTCTGCTCCACAAATATAAAGAGTCTGCTAGCAATCCTAAAAATAAAAAGACATATTATGAGGCTTTTGGAGGGTGCTTTGGAGAGAAGAGCTCGATTTGTATATAAATTACTTTTTGTTATCAGATGGGTATCCTTAGAAAATGAAGAACGATATTGACTCCCTAAATGTAGAGAGTCTGGTTACGAACCAAAAAATAGGAAGGCATGTGGTTAGGTTTTTAGAGGGTGTTTTAGGAAAGAGTACTCGATTTGTATATAATTTAGTTATCGTTGTTGGTTAAGGGTCCTGAGAAAATAAAGAATAATTTTGGCTTTCTAAATATAGGGAGTCTGGTAGCGATCCTAAAAATAATAACGCACATGGTGAGGCTCTTGAAGGGTATTTTGGAAAGAAGTGATCAATTCGTATATAATTTATTTATGGTTGTCGGGTAGGGGTCCCGAGAAAATATAGACCAATTTGGTTCACTAAATGTAGGGAGACTAGTAGCATTCCTAAAAATAAGGAGGCATATGGCGATGCTGTTAGAGGTAGGTTTGGGGAAGAGTCGTTTAGTATAAAATTTACTTATGGTTATCGGGTGGTGGTTCTGAGAAAATAGAGAGGGATTTTGGTACCTTAAATGTAGCGAGTCCAGTATCAATCCCAAATATAGTGAGGCGTATAACGAGATTTTTGTATGGAGTTTTGGGGAGGTGCTTGATTTGGAGAGCAGTGCTCGATTTATATATAATTTACTTATGGTTGTCGAGTGGTAGTCTTGGGAAAATAGATAGTGGTTTTGGCTCTCTAAATATAGGAGTCTGGTAGCGATCGCAAAAATAGGAAGATACATGGTGAGCCTCTTAGAGGGTGTTTTAAGTAGGAGTACTCGATTTATATATAAGTTATTTATAGTTATCGAGTGAAGGTCTTGAGAAACTAGGGAGTGGTTTTGACTCTCCAAATATAAGGAGTATGGTAACGATCACAAAAATTTGAATTCACATGGCAATGCTTTTGGCGTGTGTTTTTGGAAGATTACTCGATTTATATATAATTTACTTATAGTTATTGGGTGGGGATCCTGAAAAAATTAGAAGTGATTTTGGCTCCCTAAATATAAAGAGTCTAGTTATAATCCCAAATATAAAAAGATATATGACGAGGCTCTTGAAGGTTGTTTTGGGAGGAGTGTTAAATTTGTATATAATTTACTTATGGTTGTAGGGTAGGGGTCGTGAGAAAACAGGGGGTGATTTTGGCTCCCTAAATATAGATAGTCTGGTAGTTATCCTAAAAATAGTAAGGCACATGACAAAGCTCTTAGTGGTTACTTTAGGGAGGAGTGCACGATTTGTATATAATTTACTATTAGTTATCGGGTAGGTTCCTAAGAAAATTAGGAGTGATCTTGGCTTCCCAAATATAGGGAGTCTTGTAGTGATCTTTAAAATAAAAATAAACATGGCAAGTATCTTGGAGGATATTTTGGGTAGGAGTGTTCGATTTGTATATAACTTCCTTATGGTTACCGAGTGGGGGTCCTAAAAAAATAGAGAGTAATTTTGGTTCCCCAAATATAAGGAGTCCCGTATCGATCCCAAATATAGAAGGTATATGTCTAGGTTCTGGGAGGGTATTTCGGGGAGGGTACTCGATTTGTATATAATTTACTTATAGTTGTAGGGTGGGGGTCCTAAGAAATTATAAAGTAATTTTGGCTCCCTAAATATCGGACGAGCATGGTAGCGATTGAAAAACTTGAGAGGCACATGATGAGCCTTTTGTAGGGTGTTTTGGGGAGGAGTGCTCGATTTGTATATAATTTGTTTATAATTATTTGGTAGGGATCCTGAGAAAATAGATTGTGGTATTGACTCTCCAAATATAAAGAGTTTCATAGCGATCTCAAAAATATTAAGACACATAACGAGGTTCTTGGATAGTGCTTTAGGAAGGAGTGCTTGATTTGTATATAACTTACTTAGATTTATTAGATAGGGGTCCTGAGAAAATAGAGAGCGGTTTTGGCTCCTCAAATATTGGGAGTCTGGTAGTGATCCAAAAAATAGGAAGGCACATGGAAATGCTCTTCGAGTATGTTATATATAGAATAGTAATCAATTTATATATTTTTTACTTATGATTGTCAGGTGGGGGCCCTGAGAAATAGAGAGTGATTTGGTGCCGCTAATATAGGGAATTTGGTAGCGATCCAGAAAATAAGAAGGCACATGGCGAAGCTCTTAAAGATTATTTTAGGGAGGAGTGCTCAATTTATATATAATTTACTAATGGTTATCGGGTGGTATTTTTGGGAGTACTTCATTGATATATAATTTACTTATGGTTATCATATAAGGGTCCTCAGAAAATAGGATGCAATTTTTGCTCTTAAAATATAAGAAATCTGGTAGTAATCTAATAAAAATGGTGGCACATGGGGAGGCTCATTGACTCCCCAAATATTGGGAATCTGGTTGCAATTCTAAAAATAGAAAGTCACATGGTGAGGCTTTTAGAGGGTATATTGGGGAGTATAGCTCAATTTTTATATAATTTACTTATGGTTGTTGGACAAGGGACCTAAGAAAATATAGAGCAATATTGGGTTCCTAAATATAGGGAGTCTATTCGAGATCCCAAAAATAGGAAAGCGCATGGCAAGTCTCTGCTTAGAGGGTGATTTGGGAAGGAATGCTCGATTAATATCTTATGTACTTATAATAGTTGGGTAGGGGTCCTTAAAAAATTGGAAGCAATTATAGCTCCCCAAATATAAGGAGTATGGTAGCAATCCTAAAAATAAGGAGGCCCATGATGAGGCTCTTAGAGGGTGTTTTGAGGATGAGTACTCAATTTGTATATAATTTGCTTATGGTAGTCAAGTGAAAGTCCTGAGAAAATAGGGAGCGGTTTGGCTTTCCAAATGTAGGAAGTGTGATAGCTATCCTAAAATTACGGAGCCTTATGGTGATTATATAAGAGGGTTTTAAGGGAAAGGATTACTCAATTTGTATATAATTTACTTATGGTTAACGTATCAGGGTCCAAAAAAAATATAGAACGATTTTGGCTCCTCAAATATAGGGAGTCTGGTAATGATTCCAAAAATAGAAAGGCACATTGTGAGGCTTTTGGATAGTGTTTTAGGGAGGAGTCTCGATTTGTATATAATTTACTTACGTTTGTCGGGTGGAGGTCCTAAGAAAATATGGAGCAATTTTGGCTCCCTAAATATAAGGCGTCTAGTAGTGATCCTAAAAATAGGGAGATATATAACAAGTCTTTTTTAGGGTATTTTGGGGATAAGTGCTTATTTTGTATATAATTTACTTATGGTTATTGGGTGGGAGTCTATGAAAATAGGGAGTGATTTTTGCTCCCCAAATATAAGGAGTCTGGTAGCAATCCTAAAAATAGAAAGATTCATCATGAGGCTTTTGAAGGGTGCTTTCCAAAAAAGAGCTCAATTTGTATATAACTTACTTTTGGTTATCAGATGGGGGTCCTGAGAAAATAGATAACTATGTTCACTCCCCATATATAGAGAGTTTAGTTGCGATCCAAAAAATAAAAAGGCATATGGCGAGGTTCTTAGAGGGTGTTTTAGGGAGTACTCGATTTATATATAATTTAGTTATGGTAATTGGTTAAAGGTCCTGAGAAAATATGGAGCAATTTTTGCTTCCTAAATATAGAGAGTCTGTTAGCTATCCTCAAAATAATAAGGCAGGTGGTGAGGCTCTTGAAGGGTGTTTTGGAGAGAAATGATCAATTCATATTTAATTTATTCATGGTTGTCGGGTAGAGGTCCCAAGAAAATATAGACCGATTTGGTTCACTAAATATAGGGAGGCTAGTAGCAATCCTAAAAAGAAGGAGGCATATGGCAATACTGTTGGAGGTAGGTTTGAGGAAGAGTGCTCAATTTGTATACAATTTACTTATGGTTGTCGGGTGGTGGTTCTGAGAAAATAGGAAGGGATTTTGGTACCCTAAATATAGGGAGTCCAGTATTCATCCCAAATATAGGGAGGCATATGGCAAGATTTTTGGATAGAGTTTTAGGGATGGTGTTCGATTTGGAGAGAAGTGCTCGATTTTTATATAATTTACTTATGGTTATCGGGTGGTTGTCTTGGGAAATAGAGAGTGGTTTTGGTTCCCCAAATGTAGTAGTCTGGTAGCAATCGCAAAAATAGAAAGGCACATGGTGAGCCTCTTGGAAGGTGTTTTAGGTAGGAGTGCTTGATTTTTATATAAGTTACTTGTAGTTATCAGGTGAAGGTCCTGAGAAAATAGGGAGTGGTTTTGATTCTTCTAATTTAGGGAGTCTAGTAACGATCTCAAAAAATGGAAGGCACATGGCGATGCTCTTGGCGGGTGATTTTGGAAGAGTACTCGATTTGTATATAATTTACTTATAGTTATCGGGTACGAATCCTTAGAAAATAAGGAGTGATTTTGGCTCCCCAAATATAACGAGTCTAGTTGTGATCCTAAATATAAGAAGACATATAATAAGGCTCTTGAAGATTGTTTTGGGAAGGAGTGCTAAATTTGTATATAATTTACTTATATGAGGGTCTTGAAAAAATAGGGAGTGATTTTGGCTCCCTAAATATAGGTAGTCTGGTAGTTATCCCAAAAATAGTAAGACATGACAAAGCTCTTAGCAGTTACTTTAGAGAGTGTGCATGATTTATACATAATTTACTATTAGTTATCATGTGGGGTCTTGAGAAAATTACGAGCGATCTTGGCTCCCTAAATTTTGGGAGTCTGGTAACCATATCTAAAATAAAAATGAAATAGTAAGGAACTTAGAGGGTATTTTGGGTAAAAGTATTCGATTTATATATAATTTTCTTATGGTTATCGAGTGGGGGTCCTAAGAAAATATGGAGTAATTTTAGTTTCCTAAATATAGGGTGTCATGTATCAATCCCAAATATAATAGGTATATGGCGAGGTTCTTGGAGGGTATTTCGGAGAGGGTGCTCGATTTGTACATAATTTACTTATAGTTATAGGGTGAGGGTTCGGAGAAAATATAGAGTAATTTTGGCTCCCTAAATAGAGGACGAGTCTGGTAGCGATCTAAAAACTAGAGAGGCACATGACAAGCCTTTTGTATGGTGTTGTAGGGAGGAGTGCTCGATTTGTATATAATTTTTTTATAGTTATTTGGTGGGGATCCTCAGAAAATAGATAGTGGTATTGACTCCCCAAATATAGAGAGTTCAATAGCGATCTAAAAAATATTAAGACATATAATAAGGTTTTTGGATGGTGTTTTATGAAGGAGTGCTTAATTTGTATATAACTTACTTAGAGTTATTAGATAGGGGTCATAAGAAAATAGAAAGCGGTTTTGACTCCCCAAATATTGGGAGTCTAGTAGTGATCCAAAAAATAGGAAGGCACATGGTAAGGCTCTTGGAGTGTGTTATATATAGGGAGTAGTAATCAATTTATATATATATATATATATATATATATATATATATATATATATATATATATATATATATATATATATATATATATATTACTTATGATTGTCAAGTTGGGGACCTGAGAAAATAGAGAGCGATTTGGCTCCTCTAATATAGGGAGTTTGGTGGCGATCCCAAAATTAGGAAGGCACATGGCGAAGCTCTAAGACATTATTTTAGGGAGGAGTGCTCAATTTATATAAAATTTACTAATGGCTATCGGGTGGTGTTTTTGGGAGGAGAGCTTGATTGGTATATAATTTACTTATGGTTATCATATAAAGGTCCCAAGAAAATAAGGTGCAATTTTTGCTCTGGAAATATAAAAAGTCTGGTAGTGATCTAGAAAAAAGTGTGGCATATGGGAAGGCTTTTGACTCCCCAAATATTAAGGATCTGGTATAATTCTAAAAATAGAAAGGCATATAGGGAGGATTTTAGAAGGTATTTTATATGATTTACTTATGGTTATCAGGTAAGGGTCCTTTGAAAATATAGAGCGATATTGGCTCCATAATTATCGGGAGTCTATTAGCAATCCCAAAAATAGAAAGGCTGGCAAGTCTCTGCTTAAAGGGTGATTTGGAAAGGAATGCTCGATTTATACCTGATTTACTTATGATATATGGGGTGGGGTCCTGAGAGAATTGGAAGCGATTTTGGCTCTCCAAATATAAGGAATCTGGTAGCAATCCTAAAAATAAGGAGGTACATGACGAGGCTCTTGGAGGGTGTTTTGAGCATGAGTGCTCAATTTGTATATAATTTTCTTATAGTTGTCAGGCAGGGGTCCTGAGAAAATAGGGAGCAATTTTGGCTCTTTAAATATAGGAAGCCTGATAGCGATCCTAAAATTAAGGCTTATAGTGAGGATCTTAGAGGGTTTTATCAGAGAGGATTGCTTGATTTGTATATAATTTACTTATGGTTAATGGATAGGGGTTCAAAAAAAATATGGAGCAATTTTGCCTCCTCAAATAAAGGGAGTCTGGTAGCGATCCCAAAAATAGAGTGGTACATTGCGAGGCTTTTGGAGAGTGTTTTAGGAAGGAGTGCTCGATTTGTATATAATTTACTTATGATTGTCGGGTGGAGGTCCTAAAAAAATAAGGGACAATTTTGGCTCCCCAAATATAGGGAGTCTAGTAGCGATCCCAAAATAGGAAGATATATAACGAGTATTTTAGAGGATATTTTTTGGATAAGTATACGATTTATGTATAATTTACTTATGGTTATCGGGTAGGAGTCCTAAGAAAATAGGGTGTGATTTTTACTTCCCAAATATAAGAAGTCTGGTAGCAATCCAACAAATAGAAAGTCACATCATGAGACTTTTAGAGGGTGCTTTGAAGAGAAGAGCTCGATTTATATATAACTTACTTTTGGTTATCAGATGGGGGTCCTATAAAATTGTAGAACGATATTGACTCTCCAAATGTAGAGAGTCTGGTTATGATCCAAAAAATAGGAAGGCACATAACAAGGTTCTTAAAGGGTATTTTAGGAAGGAGTACTCGATTTATATATAATTTAGTTATAGTTATTGGTTAGAAATCCTGAGAAAATAAGGAGCAATTTTTGCTTCCTAAATATAGGGAGTCTGGTAGCGATCCTAAAAATAAGAAGGCACATGGTGAGGCTCTTGAAGTTTGTTTTAGGGAGAAGTGATCAATTCGTACATACTTTATTCATGGTTGTCGGGTAGTGGTCCTAAGAAAATATAGACCGATTTGGTTCACTAAATATAGGGAGACTAGTAGTAATCCTAAAAATAAGGAGGCATAAGGAGATACTGTTAGTGGTAGGTTTGGGGAAGAGTACTCGATTTGTAGACAATTTACTTATGATTGTCGGGTGGTAGTCCTGAGAAAATAGGGAGGGATTTCGGCACCCTAAATGTAGGGAGTCCAGTATCGATCCCAAATATAAGGAGGCATATAACAAGATTTTTGGATGGAGTTTTAGGGGGGGTGCTCGATTTAGAAAGGAGTCCTTGATTTGTATATAATTTACTTATGGTTGTCAGGTGGTCGTCTTGAGAAAATAGAGAGTGGTTTTGGCTCCCAAATGTAGGAGTCTGGTAGCGATCTCAAAAATAGGAAGGCACATGGCTAGCCTCTTGGAGGGTGTTTTAGGTTGGAGTGCTCGATTTATACATAATTTACTTATAGTTAACGGGTGAAGGTCCTAATAAAATAGGGAGTGGTTTTGACTCTTCAAATATAGGGAGTCTGGTAACGATCTCAAAAATTGGAAGGCACATAGCAATGCTCTTAGCGGGTATTTTTGGAAGAGTACTCGATTTGTATATAATTTACTTATAGTTATCAGATGGGGATCTTAAGAAAATTAAGAGTGATTTTGGATTCCCAAATATAAAGAGTCTAGTTGCGATCCTAAATATATGAAGATATATGACGAGTTTCTTAAAGGTTGTTTTGGGAAGGAGTGTTAAATTTGTATATAATTTACTTATGGTTGTAGGGTGGGGGTCTTGAGAAAATAGGGAGTGATTTTGGCTCCCTAAATATTGGTAGTCTGTTAGTTATCCCAAAAATAGTCTGGTAGCGATCTCTAAAATAGAAATGAAATGGTGTGGATCTTGGAGGATATTTTGGATAGGAATGATTGATTTGTATATAATTTCCTTATCATTATCGAGTGGGGGTCCTAAGAAAATAGAAAGTAATTTTGGTTTCCTAAATATCGAGAGTCCCGTATCAATCCCAAATATAGGAGGTATATGGCGAGGTTCTTGGAGGGTATTTCAGAAAGGGTGCTCGATTTGTACATAATTTACTTATAGTTATAGGGTGGGGGTCTTGAGAAAATATAGAGTAATTTTGGCTCCCTAAGTATATGACGAGTCTGGTAGCGATCGAAAAACTAGAGAGCACATGATGAGCCTTTTGTAGGGTGTTTTGGGGAGGAGTGCTCGATTTTTTATATAATTTATTTATAGTTATTTGGTAGGGGTCCTGAGAAAATTGAGAATGGTATTGATTCCCCAAATATAGAGAGTTTTATAGCGATCTCAAAAATATTAAGGCACATAACGAGGTTCTTCGATGGTGTTTTAGGAAGGAGTGCTTGATTTGTATATAAGTTACTTAGAGTTATTAGATAAGGGTCCAAAAAAAATAGAGAGCAATTTTGGCTCCTCGAATATTAGGAGTCTGGTAGTGATCCAAAAAATAAGAAGGCATATGACGAGGCTCTTATAGTGTGTTCTATATAGGGAGGAGTAATTAATATATATATATATATATATATATATATATATATATATATATATATATATATATATATATATATATATATATATATATATATATATATTACTTATGATTGTCAGGTGGGGGATCTGAGAAAATAGAGAGCGATTTGGCTCCTCTAATATAGGGAGTTTGGTAGCAATCCCGAAAATAGGAAGGCACATGGTGAAACTCTTAGAGATTATTTTAGGATGGAGTGCTTAATTTATACATAATTTACTAATGGTTATCGGATGGTGGTTTTGGAAGGAGAGCTTGATTGGTATATAATTTACTTATGGTTATCATATAAGGGTCCCTAGAAAATAAGGTGCAATTTTTGCTCTCGAAATATGAAAAGTCTGGTAGTGATCTAAAAAAAAGTGTGGGGTTTAGGGAGGCTTTTAACTCTCCAAATATTGAGGATCTGGTAGCAATTCTAAAAATTAAAAGGCACATGGTGAGGCTTTTAGAGGGTATTTTATATAATTTACTTATGGTTGTCAGGTAAGGGTTCTTAGAAAATATAAAGCAATATTGACTCCATAATATAGGCAGTCTATTAGCGATCCCAAAGGTAGGAAGGCACATGGCGAGTCTCTACTTAGAGGGTGATTTAGGAAGAAATGCTCGATTTATTTCTGATTTACTTATGATAGTTGGGGAGGGGTCCTAAGAAAATTAAAAGCGATTTTGGATCCCCAAATATAAAGAGTCTGGTAGCAATTCTAAAAATAAGGAGGCACATGATGAGGCTCTTGGAGGGTGTTTTGAGGATGAGTCCTCAATTTGTATATATTTTACTTATGGTTGTCGGGTGGTGGTCCTGAGAAAATAGGGAAAGATTTTTTCTCTCCAAATTTAGGAAATCTGATAGCGATCCCAAAATTAAGGAGGCTTATGGTGAGGATCTTTGATGGTTTTATGGCAGAGGATTACTCGATTTGTATCTAATTTACTTATGGTTAACGGATAGGGATTCGAAAAAAATTTGGAACAATTTTGGCCCCTCAAATATAGGGAGTCTATTAGCGATCCCAAAAATAGAAAGGCATATTGTGAGGCTTTTGGAGAGTGTTTTAGGAAGGAGTGCTCGATTTGTACATAATTTACTTACGATTGTCTGGTGGAGGTCCTAAGGAAATAGGGAGCAATTTTGGCTCCCCAAATGTGGGGAGTTTAGTAGTGATCCCAAAAATAGGGAGACGTATAACGAGCCTTTTGGAGGGTATTTTGGGGATAAGTATTAGATTTGTGTATAATTTACTTATGGTTATTGAGTGAGAGTCCTTAGAAAATAGGGAGTGCTTTTTGCTACCCAAATATAAAGTGTCTGGTGGCAATCTTAAAAATAGAAAGACACATCACGAGGCTTTTGGAGGGTGCTTTATAGAGAAGGGCTTGATTTGTATATAACTTACTTTTGGTTATCAGATGGGGGTCCTAAGAAAATGGAGAAAGATATTGACTCCCCAAATATAGAGAGTCTGGTTGCGATCCAAAAAATAGAAAGGCACATGGCGAGGTTATTAGAGGTTGTTTTAGGGAGGAGTACTCAATTTGTATATAATTTAGTTATGATTGTTGGTTAAAGGTCGTAAGAAAATAAAGAGTAATTTTAGCTTCCTAAATACAGGGAGTCTAATCGCGATCCTAAAAATAAAAAGGTACGTGGTGATGCTCTTGAAGGGTGTTTTGGGGAGAAGTGATCAATTCATATATAATTTATTCATGGTTGTCGGGTAGAGGTCCCGAGAAAATATAGACTGATTTGGTTCACTAAATGTAGGGAGGCTAGTAGCAATCCTAAAAATAAGGGCATATATTGATGCTGTTGGAGGTACGTTTGGGAAAAAGTACTTAATTTGTATACAATTTGCTTATGGTTGTCGAGTGGTGGTCCTAAGAAAATAGGGAGGGATTTTGGCACCATAAATAAAGGGAGTCCGGTATCAATCACAAATATAAGGAGGCATATGGTGAGATTCTTGGATGGTGTTTTGCGAAGGAGTGCTTGATTTGTATATTACTTACTTAGAGTTATTAGACAAGGGTCCTGAGAAAATAGAAAGTAGTTTTGGCTCCCCAAATATTGGGAGTCTGGTAGTAATGCAAAAAATAGGAAGGCACATGGTGAGGCTTTTGGAGTGTGTTATATATTGGGAGTAGTACTCAATTTATATATGTTTTACTTATGATTATCAGGTGAGGGACCTAAGAAAATAGAGAGCGATTCGGCTCCTCTAATATATGGAGTTTTTTAGCGATCCCAAAAATAGGAAGGTACATGACGAAGCTCTTAGATATTATTTTTGGGAGAAGTGCTCAATTTATACATAATTTACTAATGGTTATCGGGTAATATTTTTGGGAGGAGTGCTTGATTGGTATATAATTTACTTATGGTTATCATATAAGGGTCCTCAGAAAATAGGGTGCAATTTTTGTTCTCCAAATATAAGAAGTCTGGTAGTGATCTAAAAAAAAGGGTGGCACATATGGAGGCTCTCTGACTCCCCAAAAATTGGGAATCTGGTAGCAATTATAAAAATAGAAAGGCACATGGTGAGGCTTTCAGAGGATATGTTATATAATTTACTTATGATTATTGAGTAAGGGTCCTAAGAAAATATAGAGCGATATTGGATCTCTAAATATAGGGAGTCTATTAGCGATACAAAAAAAAAGGAAGGCACATGGCGAGTCTTAGCTTAGAGGGTTATTTGGTAAGGAATGCTCGATTTATATCTGATTTACTCATGATAGTTGGGGAGGGGTCCTGAGAACATTGGAAGTAACTTTGGCTCCCCAAATATAAGGAGTCTGATAGTAATCCTAAAAATAAGTAGGCACATGACGAGGCACTTGGAGGGTGTTTTGAGGATGAGTGCTCAATTTGTATATAATTTACTTATGGTTGTCGGGTGGGGGTCTTGAGAAAATTGGGAGCAATTTTGGCTCTCCAAATATAGAAAGTCTTATAGCGATCCCAAAATTAAGAAGGCTTATGGTGAGGATCATACAGGGTTTTATACGAGAGGATTGCTCGATATATATATAATTTACTTATGGTAAACGGATAAGGTTCGGAAAAAATATAGAACGATTTTGTCTTTCCAAATATAGAGAGTCTGGTAGCGATCCCAAAAATAGAAAGGCACATTATGAGACTGTTGGAGAGTGTTTTAGGGAGGAGTGCTCGATTTGTATATAATTTACTTACGATTATCGGGTGCATGTCCTAAGAAAATAGAGAGCAATTTTGGCTCCTCAAATATAGGGATTCTACTAGCGATCCCAAAAATAGAAAGATGTATAGTAAGGCTTTTGGAGGATATTTTAGAGATAAGTATTTGATTTGTTTATAATTTACTTATGGTTATCGGGTGAGAGTCCTAAGAAAATAGAGAGTGATTTTTGCTCCCCAAATATAAGGAGTCTAGTAGTAATCCTAAAAATAGAAAGACATATCACGAGGCTTTTGGATGGTGCTTTGGAGAGAAGAGCTCGATTTGTATATAACTTACTTTTGGTTATCAGATAGGGGTCCTAAGAAAATAGAGAACGATATTGACTCCCTAAATATATAGGTCTGATTGTGATCCAAAAAATAGGAAGGCATGTGGCGAGGTTCTTAGATGGTGTTTTAGGGAGGAGCACTCGATTTGTATATAATTTAGTTATTGTTATTGGTTAGGGTTCCTAAGAAAAAAAAGAGAAATTTTTGCTTCCTAAATATAGCGAGTCTGGTAGCGATCATAAAAATAATAAGGCACATGGTGAGGCTCTTGAAGGATGTTTTGGGGAGAAGTGATCAATTTGTATATTATTTATTCATGGTTATTGGGTAGAGGTCCTGAGAAAATATAGACCGATTTGGTTCACTAAAATTAGGGAGACTAGTAGCAATCCTAAAAATAAGGAGGCATATGGCAATACTGTTGGAGGTAGGTTTGGGGAAGAGTGCTCGATTTGTATATAATTTACTTATGGTTGTCGGGTGGTGGTTCTGAGAAGATAAAGAGGGATTTCGGCACCCTAAATATAGGGAGTCCAGTATCGATCCCAAATATTGGGAGGCATATGGTGAGATTTTTGGACGGAGTTTTAGGGAGGGTGCTCGGTTTAGAGAGAATTGCTCGATTTGTACATAATTTACTTATGATTGTTGGGTGGTCATCTTGAGAAAATATAGAGTTGTTTTGGCACCCCAAATGTAGGAGTCTAGTAGCAATCGCAAAAATATAAAGACATATAGCGAGCCTCTGGGAGAGTATTTTAGGTAGGAGTGCTCAATTTATAAATAAGTTACTTGTAGTTATCAGGTGTAGGTCCTGAGAAAATAAGGTGTGATTTTGACTCTCCAAATATAGGGAGTCTAGTAACGATCTCAAAAATTAGAAGGCACATGACGATGTTCTTGGCGGGTGTTTTTGAAAAATAGTCGATTTGTATATTATTTACTTATAGTTATCGGGTAGGGATCCTGAGAAAATTAGGAGTGATTTTGGCTTCCCAAATATAAAGAGTCTAGTTGCGATCCAAATATAAGAAGACATATGACGAGGCTATTAAAGGTTGTTTTGGAAAGGAGTGTAAAATATTTATATATTTTACTTATGGTATTAGGGTGGGGGTCTTGAGAAAATAGGAAGTGATGTTGGCTCCCTAAATATAGGTAGTTTGGTAGTTATCTGAAAAATAGTAAGGCACATGACAAAGCTCTTAGCGGTTACTTTAAAAAGGAGTGCATGATTTGTATATAATTTACTATTAGTTATCGGGTGGGGTCCTGAGATAGCGATCTTAGCTCCCTAAATATAGGAAGTCTGGTAGCGATCTCTAAAATAGAAATGAAATGGTAAGGATCTTAGAGGGTATTTTGGGTAGGAGTGTTCGATTTGTATATAATTTCCTTATGGTTATCGAGTGTGGGTCCAAAGAAAATAGAAAGGAATTTTGGTTCCCTAAATATAGGGAGTCCTATGTCGATCCCAAATATAGGAGGTATATGGCGAGGTTCTTAGAGGGTATTTTGGGGAGGGTGCTCGATTTGTACATAATTTACTTATAGTTGTAGGGTGAGGGTCCTAATAAAATATAAAGTAATTTTGGCTCCCTAAATTTAGGACGAGTTTGGTAGCAATCGAAAAACTAGAGAGGTATATGACGAGCCTTTTGTAGGCTATTTTGGGGAAGAGTGCTCGATTTGTATATAATTTATTTATAGTTATTTAGTGGGGGTCCTGAGAAAATAGGTCGTGGTATTGACTCCCCAAATATAGAGTGTTTGGTAGCGATCTCAAAAAAATTAAGGCACATTACAAGGTTCATGGATAGTATTTTAAGAAGGAGTGCTTGATTTATATATAACTTACTTAGAGTTATTAGATAGTGGTCCTAAGAAAATAAAGAGCTATTTTGGCTCCCCAAATGTTAGAAGTTTGGTAGTGATCTGAAATATAGGAAGGCACATGACAAGGCTATGGGAGTGTGTAATATATAGGGAGTAGTACTCAATTTTTATATATTTTACTTATGATTGGCTGGTGGGGGACCTGAGAAAATAGAGAAGGCACATGGCGAAGCTCTTAGAGATTATTTTAGGGAGGAGTGCTCAATTTATACATAATTTACTAATGGTTATCGGGTGGTATTTTTGGGAGAAGTGCTTGATTGGTATATAATTTACTTATGGTTATCATATAAGGGTCCTCATAAAATAGGGTATAATTTTTTATCTTCAAATATAAGAAGTCGGGTAGTGATCTGAAAAAAAGGGTGGCACATGTGGATGATCTTTGACTCCCTAAATATTGGGAATCTGGTTACAATTCTAAAAATAGAAAGGTTCATAGTGAGACTTTTAGAGGGTATTTTATATAATTTGCTTATGGTTATCGGGTAAGGGTTCTAATAAAATATAAAGCGATATTGGCTCTCTAAATATAGGGAGTCTATTAGCGATCCCAAAAATAGGAAGGCACATGGAGAGTCTCTACTTAGAGGGTGATTTGGGAAGGAATGCTTGGTTTATATCTTATTTACTTATGATAGTTGGGGAGGGGTCCTGAGAAAATTGGATGTGATTTAGACTCCCCAAATATAAGGTGTATGGTAGCAATCTTAAAAATAAGGAGGCACATGACAAGGCTCTTGGAAGGTGTTTTGAGGATAAGTGCTCAATTTATATATAATTTACTTATGGTTGTCGGGTAGGGGTCCTAAAAAAATTGGGTGTAATTTTGGCACTCCAAATATTGGAAGTCTGATAGAGATCCCAAAATTAAGAAGGCTTGTGGTAAGGATCTTAGAGGGTTTTAGTGGAAAGGATTGCTCGATTTGTATATAATTTACTTATGGTTAACGGATAGAGGTTCGGAAAAAATATTTTGCAATTTTGGTTCCTCAAATTTAGGGAGTCTAGTAGCGATCCAAAAAATAGAAATGCACATTGCGAGGCTTTTGGAGAGTGTTTTATGGAGGATTGATCGATTTGTATATAATTTACTTACGATTGTCGGGTGCAGGTCCTAAGAAAATAGGAAGCAATTTTGGCTCCCCAAATGTAGGGAGTTCAGTAGTAAACCCCAAAACATGGAGATGTATAACTAGGCTTTTGGAGGATATTTTTGGGATAAGTATTTAATTTGTGTATAATTTAATTATGGTTATCAGGTGGGAGTCCTAAAAAATAGGGTTTGATTTTTGCTCTCCAAATATAAGGAGTATGGTAGCAATCCTAAAAATAGAAAGACAAATCACAAGGCTTTTGGATGGTTCTTTGGAGAGAAGAGCTTGATTTTTATATAACTTACTTTTGGTTATAAGATGGGGATCCTAAGAAAATGGAGAACGATATTGACTCCCCAAATATAGAGAGTCTAGTTGCCATCCAAAAAGTAAAAAGACACATAGCGAGGTTCTTAGATGGTATTTTAGGAAGGAGTACTCGATTTGTATATAATTTTGTTATGGTTATTGGTTAGGGGTCCTGAGAAAAAAAGAAGCAATTTTGGCTTTCTAAATTTAGGGAGTCTGGTAGCGATCCTAAAAATAATAAAGCACGTGGTGAGGCTCTTGAAGGGTGTTTTAGAGAGAAGTGATCAATTTGTATATAATTTGTTCATGGTTGTCGATTAGAAGTCCTGAGAAAATATAGACCATTTGGTTCACTAAATATAGGGAGACTAGTAGCAATCCTAAAAATAAAGAGGGATATGGGGATGCTATTGGAGGTAGGTTTGGGGAAGAGTGCTCAATGATTATATAATTTACTTATGATTGTCGGGTGGTGGTCCTGAGAAAATAGGGAGGGATTTTGGCACCCTAAATATAACGAATCCAATATCGATCCCAAGTATAGGGAGGTATATGGCGAGATTTTTGGATAGAGTTTTGGGATGGGTGCTCGATTTGTATATAATTTATTTATGGTTGTCGGGTGGTCACCTTGAGAAAATAGAGTGGTTTTGGCTCCCCAAATGTAGGAGTCTGGTAGTGATCGCAAAAATAGAAAGGCACATGGAGAGCCTCTTGGAGGGTGTTTTAGGTAAGAGTGCTCGATTTATATGTAAGTTACTTATAGTTATCGGGTGAAGGTCATGAGAAAATAGGGAGTGGTTTTGACTCTCCAAATATAGGGAGTCTGGTAATGATCTCAAAAATTGGAAGGCACATGGCAATGCTCTTGGCAAGTGTTTTTGGAATAGTACTCGATTTGTATATAATTTTCTTATAGTTATCGGGGTGTGCTCCTGAGAAAATTAGGAATGATTTTGGCTCCCCAAATATAAGAAGTCTAGTTCTGATCCCAAATATAAGAAGACATATGACGAGGCTCTTGAAGGTTATTTTGGGAAGAAGTATTAAATTTGTATATAATTTACTTATAATTGTAGGTTGGGGGTCTAAAGAAAATAAAAAGTGATTTTGGCTTCCTAAATATAGGTAGTCTGGTAGTTATTCCAAAATTAGTAAGGCACATGACAAAGCTCTTAGCGGTTACTTTAGGGAGGAGTGCACGATTTGTATATAATTTACTATTAGTTATCAGGTGGGGTCCTGTAAAAATTGGGGCGATCTTGGCTCCCTAAATATAGGGAGTCTGGTAGCAAACTCCAAAATAGAAATGAACATAGCGAGGATCTTGGACGGTATTTTAGGTAGGAGTATTCGATTTGTATATAATTTTTTTATGGTTATCGAGTAGGGGTCTTGAGAAAATAGAGAGTAATTTTTGTTCCCTAAATGTAGGGAGTTCCGTATCGATCCTAAATATAGGAGATATATAGCGAGGTTCTTGGAGGGTATTTTGGGGAGGGTGCTCGATTTGTACATAATTTACTTATAGTTGTAAAGTGGGGGTCCTGAGAAAATATAGAGTAATTTTGGCTCCCTAAATATAAGACGAGTCTGGTAGCGATCGAAAAACTAGAGAGGCATATGACCAGCCTTTTGTAGGGTATTTTGGGAAAGAGTGCTCGATTTGTATATAATTTTTTATAGTTATTTGGTGGGGGCCTGAGAATATAGATAGTATTAAGGCATATAACGAGGTTCTTGGATTATATTTTAGGAAGGAGTGCTTGATTTGTATATAACTTACTTAGAGTTATTAGAAAGGGGTCCTGAGAAAATAGAGAGAGGTTTTGGCTTCCCAAATGTTGGGAGTCTGGTAGTAATCCAAAAAATAAGAAGACACATGGCGAGGCTCTTGGAGTGTGTTATATATAGAGAGTAGTACTCAATTTATATATATTTTATTATAATTGTCAGGTGCAGCACCTGAGAAAATAGAGAACAATTTGGCTCCTTTAATATAGGGAGTTTTGTAGCGATCATGAAAATAGGAAGACACATGGCGAAGCTCTTAGAGATTATTTTAGGGAGGAGTACTCAATTTATACATAATTTAAAAATGGTTATCGAGTGGTGATTTTGGGAAGAGTGCTTGATTGGTATATAATTTATTTATGGTTATCATATAAGGGTCCTCAGAAAATAAGGTGCAATATTTGCTCTCAAAATATAAGAAATCTGGTCGGGTTCTAAAAAAAAGGGTGGCAAATGGGGAGGCTCTTTGACTCCCCAAATATTGGGAATCTCGTAGCAACTTTAAAAATAAAAAGGCATATTGTGAGGCTTTTAGAGGTTATTTTTGGGAGTACTGCTTAATTTGTATATAATTTACTTATGGTTGTTGAGTAAGGGTCCTAAGAAAATATAGAGCAATATTGGCTCCCTAAATATAGGGAGTATATTAGCGATCCCAAAAACAGGAAGGCACATGGTGAGTCTTTGCTTAGAGAGTAATTTGGAAAAGAATGCTCGAATTATATCTGATCTACTAATGATAGTTGGGTAGGGGTCCTGAGAAAATTAGAAGCGATTTTGGCTCCCCAAATATAAGGAGTCGGGTAGAAATCCTAAAAATAAGGGGGCACATAACGAGGTTCCTGGAAGGTGTTTTAAGGATGAGTGTTCAATTTGTATATAATTTACTTAGGATTATCAGTTGGTAGTCCTAAGAAAATAGGGAGCAATTTTGGCTTCCCAAATGTAGGAAGTTTGATAGCGATCCGAAAATTAAGGAGGCTTATGGTGAGGATCTTAGAGGGTTTTATAGGAGAGGATTACTCGATTTGTATATAATTTACTTATTGTTATCGGATGGGGGTTCGGAAAAAATATAGAGCAATTTTTGCTCCTCAAATATAGGGAGTTTGGTAGCTATTCCAAAAATAGAAAGGCACATTGCGAGGGTTTTGGATAGTGTTTTAGGGAGGAGTGCTTGATTTGTATATAATTTATTTACGATTGTTGAGTGGAGGTCATAAGAAAGAGCAATTTTGGCTCCCCAAATATAGGGAGTCTAGTAGCGATCCTAAAAATAGGGAGACATATAATGAGGCTTTTGAAGGATATTTTGAGAATAAGTATTTGATTTATGTATAATTTACTTATGGTTTTTAGGTGGGAGTCCTAAGAAAATAGGGAGTTATTTCTAGTCCTAAAATTTAAGGAGTCTGGTAGCAATCCTAAAAATAGAAAGACACATCATGAGCCTTTGGAGGGTGCTTTGGAGAGAAAAGCTCGATTTTTATATAACTTACTTTTGGTTATCATATGAGGGTCCTTTAAAAATAGAGAACGATATTGACTCCCCAAATATAGAGAGTCTGGTTGCGATCCAAAAAATAGGAAGGCGGTGGTGAGGTTCTTAGATGGTGTTTTATGAAGGAGTACTCGATTTGTATATAATTTAGTTATGGTTGTTGGTTAGGGTCCTAAAAAAATAAGTAGCAATTTTAGCTTCCTAAATATAGAGAGTCTGGTAGCGATCCTAAAAATAATAAGGCATGTGGTGAGGCTATTGAAGGGTGTTTTGGGGAGAATTAATCAATTCGTATATAATTTATTCATGGTTATCAGTTAGAGATTCCGAGAAAATAGAGACCGATTTGGTTCACTAAATATAGGGAGACTAGTAGCAATCCTAAAAATAAGGAGGCATATAGCGATACTGTTGGAGGTAGGTTTGGGGAAAAGTGCTCGATTTGTACATAATTTATTTATGGTTGTCGCGTGGTGGTCCTGAGAAAATAAGGATGGATTTTGGCACCCTAAAAATAGGGAGTCCAGTATCGATCCCAAGTATAGGGAGGTATATTGCAAGATTTTTGGATAGAGTTTTAGGAAGGGTGCTCGATTTAGAGAGGAGTACTCTATTTGTATATAATTTACTTATAGTTGTCGGGTGGTCGTCTTGAGAATATAGAGAGTAGTTTTGGCTCCCCAAATATAGGAGCCTGGTAGTGATCACAAAAATAAGAAAGCAAATGGCGAGCCTCTTAGAGGGTGTTTTAGGTAGAAGTGCTTGATTTATATATAAGTTACTTGTAGTTATCGGGTGAAGGTTTTGAGAAAATAAGGAGTGGTTTTGACTCTCCAATTGTAGGGAGTGTGGTAACAATCTCAAAAATTGGAAAGAGTGTTAAATTTGTATATAATTTACTTATGGTTGCAGGGTAGGGTCTTGAGAAAATAGGGAGTGATTTTGGCTCACTAAATATAACTAGTTTGGTAGTTATCCCAAAAATTATAAGGCACATGACAAATATCTTAGCGGTTACTTTAGGGAGAAGTACATGATTTATATATAATTTACTATTAGTTATCAGGTGGGGTCCTAAGATAATTGGGAGTGATCTTGTCTCCCTAAATATAGGAAGTCTTGTAACAATCTCTAAAATAGAAATAAACAAAGTAAGGAACTTGGAGGGAATTTTGGATAGGAGTATTCAATTTGTATATAATTTCCTTATGGCTATCGAGTGGGGTCCTAAGAAAATAGAGAGTACATTTGGTTTTCTAAATATAGGGAGTCCCGTATCGATCCCAAAAATAGGAGGTATATGGCAAGGTTCTTGGAGGGTATTTCGGGGAGAGTGCTCAATTTGTACATAATTTATTTATAGTTGTAGGGTGGGGGTCCAAAGAAAATATAGAGTAATTTTGGCTCCCTAAATATAGGACGAGTCTGGTAGCGATCAAAAGCCTAGAAAGGCACATATCGAGCCTTTAGTAGAGTATTTTGGGGTGGGATTTGTTTATAGTTATTTGGTGGGGGTCCTGAGAAAATAGATAGTGGTATTGAATCCCCAAATTTAGAGAGTTTGGTAGCGATCTCAAAAATATTAAGACACATAACGAGGTTCTTGAATGGTGTTTTAGGAAGGAGTGGTTGATTTGTATATAACTTACTTAGAGTTATTAAATAGGGGTTCTGAGAAAATAGAAAGCGGTTTTGGCTTCCCAAATATTGGGAGTCTGGTAGTGATCCAAAAAATAGGAAGACACATGGCGAGGCTCTTGGAATGTGTTATATATCGAGAGTAGTACTCAATTTATAAATATTTTACTTATGATTATCCGGTGGGGGACCTGAGGAAATAGAGAGTGATTTGGCTCCTCTAATATAGAGAGTTTGGTAGCGATCCCAAAAATAGGAAGGCACATGGCGAAGCTCTTAGAGATTATTTTAGAGAGGAGTGCTCAATTTATACATAATTTACTAATGGTTATCGGGTGGTATTTTTGGGAGGAGTGCTTGATTGGTATATAATTTACTAATGGTTATCATATAAGAGTCCTCAGAAAATAGGGTGCAATTTTTGTCCATAAAATATAAGAAGTCTGGTAGTAATCTAAAAAAAAGGATGGCATATGGGGAGGCTCTTTAACTCCCAAAATATTAGGAATCTGGTAGGTATTCTAAAAATAGAAAGGCACATAATGAGGCTTTCAGCGGATATTTTGGGGAGTACTGCTCAATTTGTATATAATTTACTTATGGTTGTTGGCAAGTGTCCTAAGAAAATATAGAGTAATATTGGCTCCCTAAATATAGGGAGTCTATTTGCGATCCCAAAAATAGGAAGGCACATGGCGAGTCTCTACTTAGATGGTGATTTGAGAAGAAATGCTCAATTTATATCTGATTTACTTATGATAGTTGGATAGGCATCCTGAGAAAATTAGAAGCGATTTTGGCTCTCTAAGTATAAGGAGTCTGATAGCAATCCTAAAAAAAGGAGGCACATAACGAGCCTCTTGAAGGGTATTTTGAGGATGAGTGCCCAATTTGTATATAATTTACTTATGGTTGTCGGGTGGGGGTCATGAGAAAATAGGGAGTGATTTTGGCTCTTGAAATGTAGGAAGTCTGATAGCGATCCGGAAATTAAGGAGGCTTATCGTTAACGGATGGGGTTTCGAAAAAAATATGAAGCAATTTTGGCTCCTCAAATATAGGGAATCTAGTAGCGATCTCAAAACTAGAATGGCACATTGCGAGGCTTTTGGAGAGTGTTTTAGGGAGGAGTACTCTACTTGTATATAATTTACTTACGATTATCGGGTAGATGTTCTAAGAAAATAGAGGGTATTTTTTGGATAAGTATTTGATTTGTATATAATTTACTCATGATTATCGGGTGAGAGTCCTTAGAAAATAGTGAGTGATTTTTGCTCCTCAAATATAAGGAGTCTGGTAGCAATCCTAAAAATAGAAAGATACACCACGAGGCTTTTGGAGGTTACTTTGGAGAGAAGAGCTCAATTTGTATATAACTTACTTTTGGTTATCACATTGGGGTCCTGAGAAAATAAAAAATGATATAGACTCCCAAATATAGAGAGTCCGGTTGCGATCCTAAAAATAGGAAGGCACGTGGCGAGGTTCTTAGAGGTTGTCTTAGGAAGGAGTACTCGATTTGTATATAATTTAATTATAGTTGTTGGTTAGGGGTCCAGAGAAAATAAGGAGCAATTTTGGCTTCCTAAATATAGGGAGTCTGGTAGCGATCCTAAAAAAAATAAGGCTTATGGTGAGGCCCTTGAAGGGTATTTTGAGGAGAAGTGATCAATTCGTATATAATTTGTTCACGGTTGTCGGTTAGAGGTCCTGAGAAAATATAAACTGATTTAGTTCACTAAATATTGGGAGACTAGTAGCAATCCTAAAAATAAGGAGCCATATGGTGATACTATTGGAGGTAGGTTTTGGAAGAGTGCTCGATTTGTATACAATTTAGTTATGATTATCAGGTGGTGGTCCTGAGAAAATAGGGAGGAATTTCGGTATTCTAAATGTATAGATTCCAGTATCGATCCCAAATATAAGGAGGCATATGGCAAGATTTTTGGACAGAGTTTTGGGGAGGGTACTCGATTTGGAGAGGAGTGCTCGATTTGTATATAATTTATTTATGGTTATGGGGTTTCGTCTTAGGAAAATAGAGATTGGTTTTGGCTCCCCAAATGTAGAAGTCTGGTAACGATCGAAAAAATAGGAAGGCACATGGTGAGCCTCTTGAAGGGTGTTTTAGGTAGGAGTGCTTGATTTATATATAAGCTACTTGTAGTTATCGGGTGAAGGTCCTGAGAAAATAGGGAGTGGTTTTGACTATCCAAATGTAAAGAGTAATTTACTTATAATTTACTTATAGTTATCGGGTTGAGATCCTGAAAAAATTAGGAGTAATTTTTGCTTCCTAAATATAAGGAGTCAAGTTGCGATCCCAAATATAAGAAGACCTATGACGAGGCTCTTGAAGGTTATTTTGGAAAGGAGTGTTAAATTTGTATATAATTTACTTATGGGTGTAGGGTGGGGGTCTTGAGAAAATAGGGAGTGATTTTGGCTCCCTAAATATAGGTAGTCTAGTAGTTATCCCCAAAAAAGTAAAGCACATGATAAAACTCTTAGCAGTTACTTTAGGAAGGAGTGCGTGATTTATATATAATTTACTATTAGTTATCGGGTGAGGTCCTGAGAAAATTAGGAATGATCTTGGCTCCCAAAATATAGGGAGTATGGTAGCAATCTCTGAAATGGAAATAAATATGGCGAGGATCTTGGAGGGTATTTTGGGTAGGAGTGTTTGATTTATATATAATTGTCGTATGGTTATCGAGTGGGGATCCTAAGAAAATAGGGAGTAATTTTGGTTCCCTAAATATAGGGAGTCCCGTATCGATCCTAAATATAGAAGGTATATGGTAAGGTTCTTGGAGGGTATTTCGGGGAGGGTGCTCGATTTGTACATAATTTACTTGTAGTTGTAGGGTGGGGGTCCAAAGAAATTATAGAGTAATATTGGCTCCCTAAATATAGGACGAGTCTGGTAGCGATCGAAAAACTAGAAAGGCACATGACGAGCCTTTTGTAGGGTATTTTAGGGAGGAGTGACCGATTTGTATATAATTTGTTTATAGTTGTTTAGTGGGGGTCCTGAAAAAATAGATAGTGGTATCCACTCCCCAAATATAGAGAATTTGGTAGTAATCTCAAAAATATTAAGGCACATAACGAGGTTCTTGGATGGTGTTTTAGGAATGAGTGCTTTATTTGTATATAACTTACTTAGAGTAATTAGCTAGGGGTCCTAAGAAAATAGTGAGCAGTTTTGGCTCCCTAAATATTGGGAGTCTGGTAGTGATCCAAAAAATAGGAAGGCATATGTCGAGGCTCTTGGAGTATGTTATGTATGGAGTAGTACTCAATTTATATATATTTTACTTATGATTGTCAGGTAGGGGTCCTCAGAAAATAGAGAGCGATTTGACTCCTCTAATATAGGGAGTTTGGTAGCAATCCCAAAAATAGGAAGGCACATGGAGAAGCTCTTAGAGATTATATTAGGGAGGAGTGTTCAATTTATATATAATTTAGTAATGGTTATCGGGTAGTATTTTTGGGAGGAGTGCTTGATTGGTATATAATTTACTTATGGTTATTATATAAAGGTCCTCAGAAAATAGAGTGTAATTTTTGCTCTCCAAATATAAGAAGTTTGGTAGTAATCTAAAAAAAAAGGGTGGCACATAGGGAGGCTCTTTGACTCCCCAAATATTGGGAATCTGGTAGCAATTCTAAAAATTGAAAGGCACATGGTGAGGCTTTTAGAGGGTATTTTGGGGAGTATAACTCAATTTATATATAATTTACTTATGGTTGTCGGGCAAGGGTCCTAAGAAAATATAGATAATATTGGCTCCCTAAATATAGGGAGTCTATTAACGATCCCAAAAATAGGAAGGCACATGGCGAGTCTCTGTTTACAGCGTGATTTGGGAAGAATGCTCGATTTATATCTGATTTACTTAAGATAGTTGGGTAGGGGTCCTGAGATAATTAGAAGCGATTTTGGCTCCCCAAATATAAGGAGTCTGGTAGCAATCCTAAAAATAAGGAGGCACATTACAATGCTTTTGGAGGGTGTTTTGAGGATGAGTGCTTAATTTCTATATAATTAACTTATGGTTGTCGGGTGGGGGTCCTAAGAAAATAGGGAGAAGTTTTGGCTCTCCAAATAAAGAAATTTTGATAGCGATTCCAAAATTAAGGAGGCTTATGGTAAGGATCTTAGAGGGTTTTATGGGTAAGGATTGCTCGATTTGTATATAATTTACTTATGGTTAATGGATGGTGGTTTGGAAAAAATATGGAGTGATTTTGGCTTCTCAAATTTAGGGAGTCTAGTAGCGATCCCAAAAATCGAATGGCACACTGTGAGGCTTTTGAAGAGTGTTTTAGGGAGGAGTGCTCGATTTGTATATATTTTACTTACGATTATCGGGTGGAGGTCCTGAGAAAATAGGGAGCAATTTTGGCTCCCCAAATATAGGGAGTCTATTAGCGATCCCAAAAATAGGGAGACGTATAATGAGTCTTTTGGAGCATATTTTGGGGATAAGTATTTTATTTGTATATAATTTATTTATGGTTATCGGGTGGGAGTCCTAAAAAAATAGGGAATGATTTTTACTCTCCAAATATAAGGAGTCTGGTAGCTATCCTAAAATTAAAAAGACACATCATGAGGCTTTTGGCGGGTGCTTTAGAGAGAAGAGCTCGATTTATATACAACTTACTTTTGGTTATTAGATGGGGGTCCTGAGAAAATGGAGAACGATATTGACTCCCCATATTATAGAGAGTCTGGTTGCGATCCAAAAAATAAAAGTCACGTGGCGAGGTTCTTAGAGGATATGTTAGGGAGGAGTACTCGATTTGTTTATAATTTAGTTATTGTTGTTGGTTAGGAGTCCTAAGAAACTAAGAAGAAATTTTGGCTTCCTAAATATAGGGAGTTTAGTAGCAATCTTAAAAATAATAAGTCATATAGTGAGGCTCTTGAAGGGTGTTTTAGGGAGAAGTGATCAATATTTTATAATTTATTCATGGTTGTCGGGTAGAGGTCCCGAGAAAATATAGACCGATTTGGTTCACTAAATATAGGGAGACTAGTAGCAATCCTAAAAGTAAGGAGGAATAAGGCGATGATGTTGGAGGTAGGTTTGGGGAAGAGTGCTTGATTTGTATATAATTTACTTATAGTTATCGGATGGTGGTCTTGAGAAAATAGGGAGGGATTTCGGCACCCTAAATATAGGGAGTCCAGTGTCGATCCCAAATATAGGGACGTATATGGCGAGATTTTTCGACAGAGTTTTAGGGAGGGTGCTCGATTTGGAGAAGAGTGCTCGATTTGTATATAATTTACTTATAGTTGTCGAGTGGTCATCTTGTGAAAATAGAGAGTGGTTTTGGCTCCCCAAATGTAGGAGTCTGGTAACGATCGTAAAAATAGGAAGGCGCATGCGAGCCTCTTGGAGGGTCTTTTAGGTAGGAGTGTTCGATTTATATAGAAGTTACTTATAGTTATCAAGTGAAGGTCCTGAGAAAATAAGGAGATGTTTTGACTCTCCAAATATAAGGAGTCTGGTAATGATCTCAAAAATTATAAGGCACATGGCGATGCTCTTGGTGGGTGTTTTTGGAAGAGTACTCGATTTGTATATAATTTACTTATAGTTATCGAGTGGGGATCCTGAGAAAATTAGGAGTGATTTTGGCTCCCTAAAAATAAAGAGTCTTTTTATGATCCTAAATACAATAGGGCATATGACGAGGCTAGCGAATGTTGTTTTGGGAATGAGTATTAAATTTGTTTATAATTTACTTATAGTTGTAGGGTGGGGGTCTTGAGAAAATAGGGAGTGATTTTGGCTCTCTAAATATTGGTAGTCTGGTAGTTATCCCAAAAATAGTAAGGCACATGACAAAGCTCTTAGAGGTTACTTTAGGGAGGAGTGTATGATTTTTATATAATTTAATATTAGTTATCGGGTAAAGTCTTGAGAAAATTGGGAGCGATCTTGGCTCCCTAAATATAAGGTGTCTGGGAGCAATCTCTAAAATAGAAATGAAATAGTGAGGATCTTGGAGGTAATTTTGGCTAGGAGTGTTCGATTTGTATATAATTTCCTTATGGTTATTGAGTAGGGGTCATAAGAAAATAGGGAGTAATTTTGATTCCTTAAATATAGGGAATTCCATATCGATCCCAAATATAGAAGGTATATGGTGATATTCTTGGAGGGTATTTCGTGGAGGGTTCTCGAATTATACATAATTTACTTATAGTTGTAGGGTTGGAGTCCTGAGAAAATATAGAGTAATTTTGACTCCCTAAATATAGGACGAGTCTGGTAGCGATCGAAAAACTAAAGAGGCACATGACGAGTCTTTTGTAGGGTGTTTTGGAGAGGAGTTCTCGATTTATATATAATTTATTTATAGTTATTTAGTAGGGATCCTGAGAAAATAAATAGTAGTATTGACTCCCTAAATATATAGAGTTAGGTAGCGATCTTAAAAATATTAAGGCACATAACGAGGTTTTTGGATGGTGTTTTAGGAAGAGATGCTTGATTTGTATATAACTTACTTAGAGTTATTAGATAAGGGTCTTGAGAAAATAGAGTGTGGTTTTGGCTTCCCAAATATTGGGAGTCTGGTAGTGATCTAAAAAATAGGAAGGCACATGGCAAGGCTCTTTGGAGTGTGTTATATATAGAGAGTAGTACTCAATTTATATATATTTTACTTATGATTGTCAGGTGGGGGACCTGAGAAAATAGAGAGCGATTTGGCTCCTCTAATATAGGGAGTTTGGTAGCAATCCCGAAAATAGATCGGCAAATGGCGAAGCTCTTAGAGATTATTTTAGGGATAAGAGCTCAATTTATACATAATTTACTAATAGTTATCGGGTAGTATTTTTGGAAAGAGTGCTTGATTGATATATAATTTACTTATGGTTATCATATAAGGGTCACCAGAAAATAAAGTGCAATTTTTGCTCTTTGACTCCCTAAATATTAGGAATCTAATAGCAATCGTAAAAATAGAAAGGCACATGGTGAGGCTTTTAGAGGGTATTTTATATTATTTACTTATGGATGTCGGGTAGGGGTCCTAAGAAAATATAGAGCGATATTGGCTCCCTAAATATAGGGAGTCTATTAGCGATCCTAAAAATAGGAAGGCACATGGCGAGTCTCTGCTTAGAGGGTGCTTTGGGAAGGAATGCTCGATTTATATCAGATTTACTTATGATAGTTGGGGAGGGGTCCTCAGAAATTGAAAGCGATTTTGGCTCCCCAAATATAAGGAGTCTAGCAGCAATCCTAAAAATATAAGGCACATAATGAGGCTCTTGGAGGGTGTTTTGAGGATAAGTGCTCAATTTGTATATAATTTACTTATGGTTGTCGAGCGGGAGTCTTGAGAAAATAGGAAGCGATTTTGGCTCTCCAAATATAGAAAGTCTTATAGAGATCCCAAAATTAAGAAGGGTTATGGTGAGGATCTTACAGGGTTTTATAGGAGAGGATTGCTCGATATATATATAATTTACTTATGGTTAACGAATAGGGGTTCGAAAAAAATATAGAGTGATTTTGACTCCCCAAATGTAGGGAGTCTGGTTGCGATCCCAAAAATAAAAATGCACATTATGAGGGTTTTGGAGAGTGTTTTAGGGAGGAGTGCTCGATTTGTATACAAGTTACTTACGATTATCGATTGCAGATTCTAAGAAAATAGAGAGCAATTTTGGCTTCTCAAATGTAGGATGTTTATTAGCTATCCCAAAAATAGGGAGACGTATAACGAGTCTTTTGGAGGGTATTTTGGGGATAAGTATCTGATTTGTGTATAATTTACGTATGGTTATCGGGTGGGAGTCCTATGAAAATAGGGAGTAATTTTTGCTCCCCAAATATAAGAACTCTGGGAGCAATCCTAAAAATAAAAAGACACATCACGAGACTTTTGGAGGATATTTTGGAGAGAAGAGCTCAATTTGGGTATAGCTTACTCTTGGTTATCATATGGGGGTCCTTTGAAAATGAAGAACGATATTGACTCCCCAAATGTAGAGAGTCTGGTTACGATCCAAAAAATAGGAAGGCACGTGGCAAGATTCTTAGAGGGTGGTTTAGGGAGGAGTACTTGATTTGTATATAATTTAGTTATGGTTGTTGGTTAGGGGTCTTGAGAAAATAAGGAGTAATTTTGGCTTTCTAAATATAACTAGTCTGGTAGCGATCCTAAAAATAATAAGGCACGTGGTTAGGCTCTTGAAGGGTGTTTTGGGGAGAAGTGATCAATTCATATATAATTTATTCATGGTTGTCAGGTAGAGGTCCCGAGGAAATATAGATTGATTTGGTTCACTAAATATAAGGAGACTAGTAGCAATCCTAAAAATAAGAAGGAATATGACGATGCTATTGGAGATAGGTTTGGGGAAGAGTGCTCGATTTGTATATAATTTACTTATGATTACGGGGTAGTGGTCCTAAGAAAATAGGGAGGGATTTTGGTACCCTAAATGAAGGGAATCCAGTATCAATCCCAAATAGAGGGAGGGATATGATGAGATTTTTGGACGGAGTTTTGGGAAGGGTGCTCGATTTAGAGAGGAGTGCTCGATTTGTATATAATTTACTTATGATTTTTGGGTGGTCGTCTTGAGAAAATAAAGAGTGGTTTTGGCTCCCCAAATGTAGGAGTCTGGTAGCGATCGCAAAAATAGGAAGGCACCTGGCGAGCCTCTTGGAGGGTATTTTAGGTAGGACTGCTGGATTTATATATAAGTTACCTGTAGTTATCGAGTAAAGGTTCTGAGAAAATAGGGAGTAGTTTTGACTCTCCAATTATACGGAGTCTGGCAACGATCTCAAAAATTGGAAGGCACATGGCGATGCTCTTGGCGGGTGTTTTTGAAAGAGTACTCAATTTGTATATAATTTACTTATAATTATCGGGTTGGGATCCTAAGAAAATTAGGAGTGATTTTGGCTCTCCAAATATAAAGAGTCTAGTTGTGATCCCAAATATAAGAAGATATATGACGAGGCTCTTGAAGGTTGTTTTGGGAAGGAGTGTTAAATTTGTATATAATTTACTTATGGTTGTAGTGTGGGGGTTTTGAGAAAAAAAATTATGATTTTGGCTCATTAAATATAGATAGTCCTGTAGTTATCCCAAAAATAGTAATCCACATGACAAAGCTCTTAACAGTTACTTTAGGGAGAAGTGCATGATTTGTATATAATTTACAATTAGTTATTGGGTGGGGTCCTGAGAAAATTGGGAGCGATCTTGGCTCCCTAAATATAGGGAGTCTGGTGGCAATCTCTAAAATAGAAATGAAATGGTGAGGATCTGGGAGGGTATTTTGGGTAGGAGTGTTTGATTTGTATATAATTTCCTTATGGTTATCGAGTGGGGGTCCTAAGAAACTAACGAGTAATTTTGGTTCCCTAAATATAGGGAGTCCCGTATCGATCCCAAAAATAGGAGGTATATGGCGAGGTTCTGGAAAGGTATTTCGAGGAGGGTGCTCAATTTGTACATAATTTACTTATAGTTGTATGGTAGGGGTCCTCAGAAAATAAAGAGTAATTTTGGCTCCCTAAATATAGGACGAGTCTTGTAGTGAATGAAAAACTAGAGATACACATGGCAAGCCTTTTATAGGATGTTTTGGGAAGGTGTGCTTGATTTGTATATAATTTATTTATAGTTATTTAGTGGGGGTCTTGAGAAAAAGATAGTGGTATTGACTCCCCTAATATAGAGAGTTTGATAGCGATCTCAAAATTATTAAGGCACATAACGAGGTTCTTGGATGGTGTTTTAGGAAGGAGCGTTTGATTTGTATATAATTTACTTAGAGTTATTAGATAGGGGTCCTGAGAAAATAGAGAGCGGTTTTGGCTCCCCAAATGTTGGGATTCTGGTGGTGATCCAAAAAATAGGACGGCATATGGCGAGGCTCTTGGAGTGTGTTATATGTAGGGAGTAGTACTCAATTTATATATATTTTACTTATGATTATCAGGTGGGGGACCTGAGAAAATAGAGACCGATTTGGCTCCTCTAATATAGGTAGTTTGGTAGCAATCTCGAAAATAGGAAGGTACATGGCGAAGCTCTTAGAGATTATTTTAGGAAGGAGTGCACAATTTATACATAATTTGTGAATAGTTGTCGGGTGGTGTTTTGTGGAGGATTGCTTGATTGGTATATAATTTACTTATGGTTATCATATAAGGGTCCTCAGAAAATAGGGTGCGATTTTTACACTCAAAATATAAGAAGTCTGGTAGTAATCTAAAAAAAAGGGTGGCACATGGGGAGGCTCTTTGACTCCCTAAATTTGGGAATCTGGTAGCAATTCTAAAAATAGAAAGGCACATGGTGAGGCTTTTAGAGGAAATTTTATATAATTTACTTATGGTTGTTCGGTCAGGGTCCTGAGAAAATATAGGGCGATATTGGCTATTTATATATAGGGAGTCTATTAACGATCCCAAAAATAGGAAGGCACATGGCGAGTCTCAGCTTAGAGTGTGATTTGGGAAGGAATGCTCGATTTATATCTGATTTACTTATGATAGTTGGGGAAGGGTCCTGAGATAATTAGAAGTGATTTTGGCTCCCAAAATATAAGGAGTATGGTAGCTATCCTAAAAATAAGGAGGTTCATGACGAGGCGGGTCCTGAGAAAATAAGAAACAACTTGGCTCCCTAAATTTAGTATGTTAGCGATCCTAAAATTAAAGGGGCTTATGGCGAGGCACTTAGATAGTGTTTTGTGAAGGAGTGCTCGATTTGTATATAATTTACTTATGGTTGTCCGGTGAGAGTCTTGAGAAGACAAAGAGGGATTTTGGCTCTATAAATATAGGGAGTCTAGTAATGACCCTAAAAATTGGATTGCATATGGTGAGCCTCTTGGAGGGTGTTTTGGGGAGTAATGCTCGATTTGTATATAATTTACTTATGGTTGTCTGGCGGAAGTCCTACGAAAATAATGAGCAATTTTGGCTCTCAAATATCCAAAGTATAATAGCGATCAAAAAAATAAAGAGGTACATGACGAGGCTATTGGTGGGTATTTTGGTGAGGAGTTCTAGATTAGTATATAATTTACTTGTGGTTATTGGGTGAGGGGTCCTGAGAAAGTAGGTTGTGATTTTGACTCTCCAAATATAGAAATTCTGGCAACGATCACAAAAAAGGGAGGCACAAAGCAAGGCTCTTAGAGGGTGTTTTGGGATGAAGTGCTCTATTTGTATGTAATTACTTATAATTGTCATATGGGGGTCCTGAGAAATTAAAGAGCGATTTTTGCTCCCCAAATATAAGGAGTCTGTTAGTGATCCCAAAAATTGAAAGACATAAGGCCAGTCTTTGGAGGGTGTTTTGGGAAGTAGTGCTCGATTTGTATATAATTTACTTATGGTTATTGAGTAAACATCTTGAGAAAATATAGAGTGATATTGGCTCTACAAATATAGGGAGTTTTTTAGTGATCCCAAAAATACGGTGGCACATAGGGATGCTCTTTGAGGGTGTTATTGAAAGGAGTGCTCGATTAATATATAGTTTATTTATGGTTGTCGAATAGCTATCCTGAGAAAATAGGGAATGATTTTGGCTCCCCAAAAGCAATCCAAAAAATAGAAAATCACATGACGAGGCTCTTGATGGGTGTTTTAGGGATGAGTGCTTGATTTTTATATAATTAATTTTGGTTGTCGGGTGCAGGTCCAGAGAAAATAGAGAGCTATTTTGACTTTCCAAATATTTGGACTCTAATAGTGATCCCAAAAATATAAAGCCACATGGTGAGGCTCTTGGAGATTGTTTTAGGAAGGAGTGCTCGATTTGTATATAATTTTCTTATGGTTGTCGGGTGAATATCCAAAGAAAATAGGGAGCGATTTTTGCTCCCTAAATATAAGGAGTCCAATATCGATCCTATATATAAGAGGGTACATGGCGAGATTCTTGGAGGGTGTATTAGAGAGGGTGCTCGATTTGTTTCTAATTTACTTATTATTGTCGAGTAGAGGTTGTGAGAAAATACAGAGCGATTTTGGCTCCCATATATAGGGAGTCTGGTAGCGATCCCAAAAACAGGGAGGTGCATATATAGCGAAGCTCTTTGAGGTTGTTATAGGGAGGTATGCTCGATTTGTATATAAGTTATTTATGGTTATCGGGTGGGGGTTTTATGAAAGTAGATAGTGATTTTGGCTCCCCAAATATAAGGAGTTTGATAGCGATCATTCAAAAAAAAGAGGCACATGGCAAGGCTCTTAAAGGGTATTTTGGGGAGTACTCAATTTGTATATAATTTACTTATGGTTGTTGGATGGGGTTCCTAAAAAAATAGGACACTATTTTGGCTTCCCAAATATAGGAAGTCTAATAGTAATCCAAAAAATAGGGAAGCATATGGTGATACTCTTGGAGGGTGTTTTGGGGAAGAGTACTCAATTTGTATATAATTTACTTATGGTTATCCAATGCAGTTTCTGAGAAAATAGGGAGCGATGTTAGCTCCCCAAATGTAGGAAGTCTGGTAGCGATTATAAAAATATGAAGGTATATGGCGAGGCTTTGGAGGGTGTTTTGGGAAGGAGTTTGTGATTTGTAAATAATTTACTTATAATTATCGGTTGGGGTCCTGAGAAAATATTGAGAGACTTTGACACCCCAAATATAGATAGTAGTGATCCCAAAAATAGAAACGCACATAGCGAGGCTTTTGGATGGTGTATTAGAGTGGAGTGCTCGATTTGTATAAAATTTACTTATGATTTTTCAGTATGGTTCCTGAGAAAATATGGAGTGATGTTGACTCCCCAAATATAGGGAGTCTCATTGCAATCAGGAAAAAAAAGACACATGGCGAGGCTCTTAGAGTATTTTTTGAGGAGGACTGCTGGATTTGTATATAATTTTATTATGGTTATCGGATGGGGAGGAGTGTTCGGTTTGTAAATTATATACAGGGAGTTAGGTAGCGATCCTAAAAATAGAAAGGCACGTGATGAGGCTTTTGGAGGATATTTTGGGGAGGAGTATTCGATTTGCATATAATTGACTTATGGTTGTCGAGTTGGGATTTGGAAAAAATATAGAGCGATTTTGGCTCCCCAAATATAGATATCCGGTATTGATCCCAAATATAGGGAGGCACTTGGAGGGTGTTTTAGGGAGAATGCTCAATTTGTTTTTTTTTTATTTATGGTTGTCAATTGGGGGTTCTGAGAAAATCGAGAGCAATTATGGCTTTCCAAATATTGGAAGTTTAGTAGCGATCGCAAAAATATGAAGGTAAAATGGCAAGGCTCGTGGTGGGAGTTTTGGAGAGATGTACTCGATTTGTATATAATTTACTTATAATTATCGGGTAGGGTGCCTGAGAAAATTTAAAGTGATTTGTATATAATCTACTTATGATTGTCGGGTGGGTGTCCTTAGAAAATAGGAGCGATTTTGGCTCTCAAAATATAAAGAGCCTAGTAGCGATCCCAGATATCAGGAGGCACAAGGTGAGGCTTTTGGAGATTATTTTGGGGATGAGTGCTCGATTTGTATATAATTTACTTATGATTGTCAGGTAGGGGTCCTAAGAAATAGGAAGCGAGCGATTTTGGCGTCCAAAATATAGGGAGTCTGTTAGTGATCCCCAAGATATAGAGACATATAGTGAGACTCTTAGAAGGTGTTCTGTAAAAGAGTGCTCGATTTGTATATAATTTACTTATGTTTGTCGGGTATGGGTTCTATAAAATAGGGAGCAATTTTGGCTCCCCAAATGTAAGGAGTCTGGTAGCGATCCCAAAATAAAAAAAGTCACTTGGTGAGCTCTTAGAGGGTATTTTGGGGAATAAATACTCGATTTGTATATACTTTTAGTTATCGGGTGGGGGTCCTAAGAAAATAGAGAGTGATTGTGGCTCCCTAAATATAAGGAGTACGATATCAATCCCTAATATAGCGAGGATCCTGGAGGGTGTTTTGGGAAAGTGCTCAATTTGTATATAATTTACATATGGTTGTCTAGTGGGGGTCCTAAAAAAATAGAAAGCGATTTTGGCTACCCAAATAGAGAGAGTCTAGTAGCGATCATAATTATAGGGAGGCTAATGGCTAGGCACTTGAAGAGTGTTTTGGGAAAGA
The DNA here is from genome assembly GCA_947650365.1 of Chamaelirium japonicum. NCBI lineage: Eukaryota > Viridiplantae > Streptophyta > Magnoliopsida > Liliales > Melanthiaceae > Chamaelirium > Chamaelirium japonicum. Next base: position 10,873,868 of record OX393559.1, on the reverse strand, counting down.
GTGTTGGATCTGTATATAATTTACTTATTGTTATTTGGTTGGGGTTTTGAGAAAATCGGAAGCGATTTTGGCTTCCCAAATATAGGGACTCTGGTAACATCTCAAAAAATAAGAAGATAAATAGCGAGACTCTTAGAGGTTGTTTTGGAAAGGAGTGCTCGATCTGTATATAATTTACTTATGGTTGTCAGGTAGCGATATTGAGAAAATATGTAGTGATTTTGGCTCTCCAAATATAAGGAGTCTGGTAGCGATCCCAAATATAGGGAGGCACATGATAATCCTCTTCGAGAGTATTATGGGGTGGAGTGCTAGATCTGTATATAATTTACTTATGGTTAACGGATGGGTTCCCTGAGAAAAGACGGAGCAATTTTGTCTTCCTAAATATTGGGAGTATGTTAGCGATCCCAAAAATAGGAAGGCTCATAGGGAGGCTCTTAGAAGGTGTTTTTGGGATGAATACTCAATTTGTATATAATTTACATATGGTTGTCAAGTTGGGGTCCTAAAAAAATTGAAAGCGATTTTGATTCCCCAAATATAAGGTGTCTGGTAGCAATCAAAAAAATATGAAGACATATGATGAGGCTCTTGGAAGGTGTTTTGAATAAGAATGCTCGATTTATATATAATTTACTTATTGTTATTGGCTAGAGGAAAAATATGGAGCATTTTTTTTTAGAAATAACTCTCGGTGAGAAGGGGATTTCGGCCTAGACCCCTACCTGTTTATTAAAATAAATATATATACAACCTATACCCAAATGGCACAAATTACCTTATAGGAATCCCGACCAAGACGGGCTATCTAGAAAAGCCCAAAAGCTCTAAATAAAAAGAAAAATCACCAAAGGTCTCAAGACTTTGAAGCACTTAACCTTTCTAGCATCTAGATCTTATCTAAAAAGGACTCCCTTACGAGAGAACCCCATAGCTGAAGGTAAATCGCGAATGGTGTTGTCCTCTAACATATTCAAAGGTAGGTTTGGCTTCGTATCATCAAAAGTTGATAATTGATCCCGAAGATTCTGAATCAGAGAATCATCAGATTTTGGGCGGGGAGGACGGTTGTGTGAGTTTGGTTCAAGAGCTCTAGATTTGGCTCGTAGTGCATCCCAAACTTCAATCGAATCTGTCCCAAGATTTGCCGGATGAGGACTACGACGTAAAGTGGACTTGACGGCCCGAACGACTCTCCGATCCACCAGGTCTTCCTCTTGAAAAGTTCCATCACCCGAGGAAGAGATTGCATCTGGAGCTGAAGTCCCATTGTCAGCTACACCTTACTGTTGTTCTTTAGGCAAGCTATTCTCTAATGTAACTATCGGAGCTTCAATGTAATCTTCTGCTATCACCTTATTCGTGATCTCCTCACATATACTCTCTACGGCTCTGACTATAGCCATATCCACAATTTCGGCCTCCGAAATAAGGACTCCATCCCCAGAAACTATCTCGCTAGTCACTGTATCTGAAACCCCCTTCGATCTCACCATGTGATGTAACTCGAACCCCAACTCCCTCACTGTTTTATACAGCAACAGTCTCTACTACTTTTGTATTAGCTGTTTGAACAACAGCCATACCCATACCCAAGACTTTACTGTTGTCTCCACTTTTTACTATATTAACTGCCCTACTATCTCTCTGTCCACTGCATCGGTAACCCTGACCTCCAGCTCATTCTCAACCAAAAAACTCATCGCTATCACCCCAAATCTGTTACCCAAAGAAAAATCTTCTAGAGAAACATCAAAAGCCAACCCTACTAACCTTTCTATGGTGACAACCAATAACCGAGATAAAACCATCACCATCCAATTGGGCTTCAAAGCTCCCAGCTCTAGCACACCTTGTAGCACTAGCTCACAAAGGCATCACATCTGCAAGATCCCATATCCCCTCTACTCCAACTAGCCTGTGACCCTACTGCTTTCTCCTCGTAGGGTTTACAGACCCAAGCCTTTACTTGGGGTTTGTCTGCCTAAGGCTGCTCCCCTTGAAGTCATCACCTTAGGTCTCGCTCTTTACAATTCATGGAAAATGACCAAAGATCCGGCACTTGGAACAACTCGTTGGCATCCACTCATAAGGAACCTTCAGCAAGAACAAAACTTACTCATCATCTCCCTTACATGAAACTTCAATAGGTAATTCGTCCCCGAATTTTACGTCAATACAACACCTCGCATAATTTCTTTTGATCCATAGGTAATTGCCCAATCTCGGGTTATAGGATTACCAATCAAACTTGTTAGGCGACTTATACTATCTTCGGACCACCAGCCAATAGGCAGATTAGGAAATCTAACCCATATGGGGATTTTATCGAGCAGGTCTTGATCATATTTCAGATTTGTACTCCACTGCTTTAGGACAATTAATCGCCCCTCAAAATGCCAAGGTCTGCTCTCTAACATCATATCACAATCACTCCCCTATATAAACCTGAACAAAAATAAACCATTCTCTCTCAAGAAGATGTCCAAACCTCCCTGCGGTTTCCACAGCTTTTGCATCACCCCCTCGAACTTCGGAAATAAAGGCCTCTTGCCCAAAACTTAACCCATTATAGTATGCTTCCACCTTTTAAGGTTAGCTTCAATCTCCTTCTGAGGTATGATGGCGCACTTGACCCCGTACATAATTGAAGGCTCTACAAAGTGGAGTTGAAGATCCGCTGCATTGGATGAGGATCCTCCATAAATTATGCTCCAAGAAAGACCTCGAGGCTTGGTAGACTTACCAACAACATGATTGGTTTTTAGATTCGTAGAAATAGGTTCTACCCCTGGTTGAGATACTTCGTCAAACACCCGGTGTGCTATCTGATCAGCAACATCATTATCGATACCCACTGTCTTCTTTTCTCCCTCGTAACCCAAGGGTCTAGACTATGAGGAGAGTAGTGAAGTGGTGGGAAATCTCCAAGATCATCTAAATGCAAATCCTGATCCGGTCCACTATGCACACCTTCAATTCACCATCCCCCTACCTCTCCCTTAGTTAGATATTGATCCAGCGAGAATGAAATCTCCAAATATAGGAGCCCTTGGAGCTTGGATCCCTCCCTCAACAGCTCGATGTCCGCCACCAAAAAATCATATGGGCCTCGAGCCCCACCTTGAAAAGGACCACCCATGGGAGGTGATCCTCCCCTGCCCACCTCAGGTCGGCCCTAAGTGCCTGGATCTCCCGATTCAAACGTTAGGGGGCTAACTTAAGGGGTTCGGGATCTCACCGGAGTGTTAGTTGCCCTAGGTGCCTCGAAAGGCGAGGCCCGGGTATTGGAATTCTAAGAATGGTTTTGACTCCCCAAATATAGGGAGTCTAGTAACGATCTCAAAAATATGAAGGCACATGGCAAGGCTCTTGGATGGTGTTTTTGGGAAGAGTGCTCGATTTGTGTATAATTTAATTATGATTGTCAGGTGGAGATCCTGAGAGAATAATGAGCGATTTTGGCTCTCTAATATAGGGAGTCTTGTATCGATCCCAAATATAGGGAGGCACATGACGATACTCTTTGAGGGTGTTTTGGGGAGGGTGCTCTAGTTATATCTAATTTACTTATGGTTGTCGGGTAAGGGTCTTGCGAAAATAGGGAACGATTTTGGCTCTCTAAATATAAGGAGTCTGGTAGCAATTATAAAAATAGGAAGGCATATGCCGAGGCACTTGGAGGGTATTTTGGGCAGGAGTGCTTAATTTGTATATAATTTACTTATAGTTATCGAGTAAAGGTCCTGTAAAAATAGAGAGCAATTTTTACTCTCTAAATATAGGGAGTTCGGTAGTGATCCAAAAATAGGAAAATATATGATGAAACACCTGAATGGTGTTTTGGGGAGGAGTGCTCAATTTATATATAATTTACTTATGGTTGTCAGGTGGTGTTTCTAAGAAAATAGAGCGTGATTTGGCTCCCCGGATATATGAAGGCTGGTAGCAATCCCAAACATAGGGAGTCATATGGTAAGACTCTTAGTAGGTGTTTTAGGGAGGAGTGCTAGATTTTTATATAATTTATTTATTATTTTCGGGTGGGGGTTCTGTTAAAATGAGTAATTTTGGCTCCCCAACTATAGAAAGTCTGGTGCGATCCCAAAAAAATGGAAGCACATGGCGAGGCTCTTTATGGGTGTTTTGAGGATAAGTACTCAATTTGTATATAATTTACCTATGGTTGTCGAGTAGGGGTCCTGAGAAAATATAGAGCGATTTTGGTTCCCCAAATATAGGGTGTCTGGTAGTGATCCCAAAAATAGACACATTATAAAGTTTTTGGAGAGTGTTTTAGGGAGGAATACTCTATTTGTTTATAATTTAGGTTGTGGAGTAGGGGTCCTGAGAAAATAAGGATAGATTTTTGGCTCCCCCAATGTAGGGAGTCTAGTAGTGATCCGAAAAATAAGGAGGCTCTTGGAGGATGATTTGAGGAGGAGTGCTCGATTTGTATATAATTTATATGTGTTTGTCGGGTGGGGGTCCTAAGAAAATAGGGAATAATTGTGGTCCCCAAATATAGGGAGTCTGGTAGCGATTCCAAAAATAGAGAGGCATATGGCGAGATTTTTGGAGGGTGTTTTTGGAAAGAATGCTCGATTTGTATATAATTTACTTATGATTATTTTGTGGGGGTCTTGAGAAAATAGGTAGGGATTTTGACTCTCCAAATACAAGGAGTTTAGTAGCGATCCCATAAATAGAGGTACATGGCAAGGCTCTTTATGGGCGTTATGGGAAGAGTCTTCGATTTATATATAATTACTTATAGCTGTCGGGTGGAGGTACTAAGAAAATAAATAACGATTTTGGCTCTTCAAATATAGGGAGTCTGGTAGCGATTCCAAAAATATGAAGCTCATGACGAGATTTTTAAAGGGTATTTTAGAAATGAGTGTTTGATTTGTATATAATTATATATGGTTGTCAAGTAGGAATCCTAAGAAAATAGGTAGTGTTTGATTTGTATATAATTACATATGGTTGTCAGGTAGGAGTCCTAAGAAAATAGGTAATGAGTTTGACTCCTCAAATATAGGGAGTTTAGTAGCAATTTTGACTCCCTAAATATAGGGAGCGATTTTGACTCCCCAAATATAGAGAATCCATTATCAATTCCAAATATAGGAAGGCACGTAGCGATACTCGGGGAGAATGTTTAGGAAAATGTGCTTGATTTATATCTAATTTACGTATGGTTATCGGGTGGGGGTTTTTAGGACTTTTGGCTATCCAAATATTAGGAGTTTGGTAGCGATCACAAAAATTAGGAGGCAAATGGCAAAGCTTTTAGAGGGTATTTTGGGGTAGAGTGCTTGAGTTGTGTATAATTTGTTTATAGTTATTGGGTGGGGATTCTGAGAAAATTTGGAGATATTTTGGCATCCCAATTGTAGGGTGTCTGGTAGCAATCCAAAAAATAGGGAGACGTCTTGCAAGGCTCTTTATAGGTGCTTTAGGGAAAGTGCTCGATTTGTATCTAATTTAGTTATAGCTTGTTGGAGGGTGCTTTAGGGAAGATACCCAATTTATATCTAATTTAGTTATAGTTGTCAGGAGGAAGTCCTAAGAAAATAAAGAGCAATTTTAGCTCCCCAAATATAGGAAGTATGGTAGCAATCGTAAAAATTGGGAGGCAAGGCACTTGGCTGGTGTTTTGGGAAGGAGTGCTAGATTTCTATATAAGTTACTTATGGTTGCCTGGTGGGGGTCCTAAGAAAATATGGAGTAATTTGGCTCCATAAATATAGAAAGTCTAGTAGTGATCCCAAACATTAGAAGGCACATAGTGAGGCTCTTCGAGGTTATTTTGGGGAGGAGTACTTGATGTATACACAATTTACTTATGGTTATCAAGTAGAGGTCCTAAGAAATAGGGAGCGATTTATGCTCACCAAATTAAGGAGTCTGTTAATGATTCTAATAATAGGGAGGCACATGGTGAGGCTCTTAGAAGGTGTTTTGTGAATGAGTGCTCATTTTGTATATAATTTACTTATGGTTATCGGGTATGGGTCCTAAAAAAATAGGAAGTGATTTTGGCTCACCAAATATAGAAAGTCTAGTAGCAATCCCATAAATAGGAAGACACATGGAGAGCTCTTAGAGGTTGTTTTAGAGAAGGTGCTCAATTTGTATATAATTTACTTATGATTGTAGGGTAGGGGTCCTGAGAAAATAAAAAGCAATTTTAGCTCCCTAAATGTAGGAAGTCTGGTAGCGATCGTAATAATAGGGAGGCAAAAGGCGATATCTTGGAGGGTGTATTGGAGAGGAATGCTCGATTTGTATATAACTTATAGTTATCGAGTTAGGGTCCTGAGAAAATAGTGAGCGATTTTGACTCTCCAAATATAGGGCTTCTATTCTAGTTACAATCCCAAAAATAGGAAGAGTTAGAATTGGTGTGTTCTAAACCTATAAAACTCTATTTTTGATCTATTAATAGAGGATGAATGTTATTACATGAGTTTCATGTTGGTACCTAATAGTATTGCATATTCTTATTAGAATAGAGAAACATGGCTACACAATAGTATACATGAGTTAAAGACTAAGTGGATTGGTCCTATATAACCTAAATTAGTTCATAGCTATAATCAGGTTGGTTGCCTCATCATGATAAGTTGTTGGGTAACAGAGCATGGGTGTCATCACCAGTGTCTGTAGCCGAACGGAATCCACAAGGTGCACAGATCGGTGATCAGGCACCAGTGCACTAAGTCATGTTTCTACTTAGGGTAAAACGGTTCTAAACCCTAAAGAACCACGACTGGTGAGCTAACTAGTTGTGTAGTGCTTTAACGCACCAATATATAAATATTCAATTATGTAAATCAAAACCACGGTATACTGGGTTACTCAGCTGGCATCGCATCAGCGTGTCACTTCTACAAGTCATCCATACCCCTGACAGGAAGTGCATTTCTTAGTCTAACTTGTGGCATATTAAACCCAGGCCTGATGGTTATCAGTTGGACTATTGATCGGATCTAATTACTCGGCAGGGTAATCGGAGGTACGACATACGTAGTCAACCTGGAAGGAGTCGAGTCATATAAACACTTAAGTTTGATGGTATTCTCCACCGCTTACGTCGCATCATGACACCATGTGGAGGGACATCAGATTTATCACTACTAAGCGGAGAGTAAGGGTATACGAAAAAATATAGTAAGTCTAGGAAGATTAGAGTGCAGCCTATGTCGCTCTCTGGGTAGCTATACAGGTTAACTCAAATTCAGATGATTGATAGTACACTAGGATTGTGTATCGATCGAGTCCAAGTTGGAAGCCATGAACCCTGGTCCCTGAAGGTTCCACTTTATCCATATTATGTACGGTCATTAAATCATCTCCTTGAAACATATGATGCAGTTAGAGGAAGCAGTGAGTCCAACCCTACGCTCCGTGTGTGTATCACACTAGTGCACGATAGATGCCTAATTTTATGTGAGTACTAAGGGGCAACCTTAGATTGGTACAAAGACATATGTATTTATCTCTTACCATAAGTGGACTTCACTATCTAGGTGCGATGCATAGGGACATGTTGCGAATTGAATAGTTGACTTTACTAGGGGCACCCTATGTGTTCACTAAGAGCACCCTAATGAATAGTGAAATCACTAGTGTATCCCACTTATGTGTGTTATGTGAGTTATCATACACATGGGATGACCAATTTGTGTCATGAGGGTATTTTAGGAAACCAAGCATCACCATGCACTAAGGGGGCCCGGCCCTATGCGTTGGGATACTAGCATGGCCGGCCCCCCTTGTTTATAGGAGTAGGGTTGTCCTTTATAAGGGTAGACCATAGGAAGACAAGTTACTTGGGGTTTCCCACCCCTACAAGCAAGGGGCCAACCCTAGCAAACTGCACATGCAACCTAGGGGGCGGCCCTATATATGGAGCATGGGGAAAGGGGAGGACGACCCTAGTGCAAGGTTTGCCCAACATCCCTCTCTCTATCCTCAGTCTCTCTCTCTCTCTCTCTCTCTCTCTCTCTCTCTCTCTCTCTCACACACACACACACACACACTTGTGGACTCGGACTTGAACGCGACTTCCTCGCGTGGTGTTTCGAAGATGGAAAAGAGCTAATGTAAGGGATCACTCAGAGACCCTTCGTTGGCGAACCGTGTATCGTGTGAGATCAGGTGAACGAAGAAGGCTTCCTCCGTTCACGTACTATTGGTTTCTTCGCGGATGATCTTCCGTCTCTATCGACAAAAAAGACAATTCTACTCGATTAAAAGATCCGCATGAAGGTATGCAATACTCTAGCACATAGATCTAGCTTAGATTTAAATGGCATGAATACTAGATATTCACACTACTATATTGACCTTAGCGATTTTGGCTCCCCAAATATAGGATGTCTAGTATCGATCCCAAATATAGGGAGGCAAATGACAAGGCTCTTGGAAGGCATTTTGGGAAGAGTGCTCGATTTGTATATAATTTACTTATGGTTGTTAGGTGGGGATCGTAAAAAAATATGGAGCGATTTTGGCTCCCCAATTGTAATAAGTCTGGTAGCGATTTCCAAAAAAAGGAAGCACATGACGAGGCTCTTAAAGGATGTTATAGGGAGGAGTGCTCGATTTAAATATAATTTACTTATGGTTGTTGGGTAGGGGTCCTAAGAAATTAGAGAATGATTTTAGCTCCCCAAATGTAGGGTGTCTTGTAGCAATCCTAAAAATAGGAATGCATAAGGCGAGGCTCTTGGAAAGAATACTATGCATTTACGATGAGGCTACAAGATCTGAATTGATTTGTCTACAGCTCATGTGTTGTGTGTAATTCTATTGTAATACACTAAACAAGTAATATAATCTAATTTTCACTATAGCTTCATTTCCACCCCTCATAATTGCCATTATGTTCTTACATGGCTTCTAACTTTGTCTTATATTTTTAACACCATTTTTTTTTCTCTTTAATATCATGTTCTGATTTTGGATATCAATTTATGACTTATCGCTAGTTTTCTTTTACATGTTTCACCCAAAAAACATGATTTATGGTTACAAAATCTTGCATATCCACTTCTCATTCTCCACGGTCTTTCAACTGTAAGTGAGACTACAAAGGTAGGATGAAGCAGGTTGTTGTAGGGAAGGGACTGAGGATGACAAAGCAATATAATATACGGGACGGACAATAGATGAGGAAGAACTTGCTATAGTGGCTAGCGCCATAGGTGTTGGAATTAAATCCTATTATCAGAGTCGCAGCGAAAGCAAAAGATAGATCCGAAGATCTTACGGTGTATGTTTCATTATAATTAATTCTACAAAACAATCTACATGAAAATCTATGATCTTAGCATATGTGTGGACACCCTAGAGGCATACTACGATCTACGGAAGACATGCATGCATCTAGTTAAGTGTTTAGAATCATCATACCGTATGGATCTATGGTCCAAAGAGAATGGAACGATGATGAACTACACGGGAATCACAAGGGAAGCTGTCGGATGGCACCTTGTCTTTTGCGAATGGAGGAATCCTCGAAGTCCTATCTCTGAGTGCAAGGACTACGAGCCGACGGAGGAATTCATTACGAAAACAACGACGAGCCGCGAGATCTCCTCCTTCTCTTTATTTATTCTTCCTTCTCCTTCCTTCCTCCTTTTTCTTCCATCTTCTTCCTATTTCTTCCTTGGCCGAAACCACAAATAGGGATAGAGGGAGAGGAGGTTTGGGTTTCAGGAGAGGGGGAGTGCTTGGGCCGGCCCCTCCCTCTTTTTTCCTTATATAGGGCCGGCCCCCTACTGCTCTACGCAAGCTAGGGCCGGCCCTATAGGGATTAGAAAGAGGGGGGGTCGGTTTTAGGGTTTCCACATGTCTATCGTGAAGCCTGGATGAAAACACCCTTCACGAAAAGTGAAACTCTGTAAAAGAGATTGAGTGAGGTGCGCTACTCGGAATCGAGTTCCGTCAGCGCCTATGAGTTCCTGGAATTATTCCGCTCATTTTAAGATTCATATTCAATATGTTCTGAGCCATATTTTAGTATTTATCAAAATACCCTGATGGCCCCTAACACATGTGAATTAGGTTTTTAGGCTCCGTGCTTGCGCTCCATCGCGCTACTTCGCATCCAACGTATCCAACCAGGTCGGGGAACAATTCCTATACGCAATAACAGGGTGGAGCCTTCAGGATTCAGGATCTCTAGCTCCAATCGGATCCCTGATTAACTGTTCCGGTGACATATCAGAAGTTCCGTTAATCAGCCTTAATCCGATTAACCTGCGTAGCCACCCAAAGTGTGACGCAAGTTGAACTCTAGTGATCCTAAACTTATGTTACTCCCTCATAACCCTGTTCTTGACTATACTCTGATAATCCTTAGTCTCTTCTATTACTGGTGCCATGATACGACTCGGGCGGTGGGGAGTACCGTCAGATCCCGATTGATCATCTGACTAGGATTTGATGACTTGTTATCTATAACACCACATACCTTCCGGTGCTATGCCTACCATCCGGAACGTCGTCACTTATACTAACAACCACCAGGCCTAGGTTAACTGTATGGATAGATTGACTCATCAAAATATACCCATCCAACACTGGACTTCGGATAACCTATAGGGATTTGCATGCCACTCAAGCACCAGCCGGATAACCTAACGTACCGTGGTATTGAACTATGGAAGGTCCGCACACGTTGGCACATCAAAGCACCACTCAACTGGTTGGCCTAGTGTACATGGTCCCTCAGAGTTAAGGACATATTATCTATAATAGTAAGACGGTTTATGCACCAATGTCTGAATCACTGAACTGTGCACCGTCTTGGTTCTTGTTCAACACGATCATCGTGCTTAGTCAGGTGAATGGGAATCCCATGTTCCCGTGGTGGAGACTTCACCACATCCTCTACCTGCCAACAGCTTATTCTCGGTGAAGCGATCGGTATCACCAAAGCTATGAACTAGTTCTAGGTCTACACAGAACTGGTCCACTGGGTCTCCCAAGCATGGATCCACCATACGCCTTAGTGGCCTACTGTGTTCCCTAGGGTCCTTTATTATATGTGTATTAACATATACCAAAGTAGTATTCTAATTAAAGTGATAATTAAAGTCATCTTTATTAATGTTAATGCAGAAAATCCACACTCAGGATACACGAGCTACAACAATCTCCCACTTGACCTAGCGGGGAATAACAGTCTTAACTCCCATGGCATCTACGTGCTTCTCAAAAAGCCTTGGTCGGTAACGCCTTTGTGAAAGGGTCCACTATGTTATCTGCCGACGCCACCTGAGTCACTGCAACCTCCCCATACTTCTGTAAGTCCTGGATAATGTAGTATTTTCACTCGATATGCTTACTCTTCTGGTGATATCTTGGCTCCTTGAATTATGCTACTGCTCCACTATTATCGCAGTAAAGGATAATAGGATCTTGAGCTCCCGGTACATATCCTAAGTCCGTGAGGACCTTCTTAAGCCACACCATCTCCTTGGCTGCTTCGCACGCCACAACATACTCAGCCTCTGTCGTCAAATCCGCGATGCATCCCTAATTCACGCTCCTTCAACTGACAATTCCTCCTCCCAATGAAAACACAAACCCTGACATCGATCTCCTGGATTCTGGATCTGCTGCAAAGTCGAAATCTATATATCCAATCGGTATCAGTTCCTGTGAAGAGTAAACTAACTCATAATCTCTCATCCTACGGAGATACTTGAGTATACTTTTCACAGCAGTCTAGTGCCCTGGACCTGGATTTGACTGATACCTGCCCATCATGCCTACTGTATAGCATATACCTGATCTCGTGCACTGTATAGCATACATCAGACTTCCTACAGCCGAAGTATAAGGTATCTTCTGCATCTCTGCCCTCTCCTCAGGAATCTTAAGATCCTGATCCTTGGACAATTTCATTCCATGTCTGAATGGAACTAGTCCCTTCTTGGAGTTGTGCATACTGAATCTGACCAAAATAGTATCTATGTAGGCTGACTGTGACAGCGAGAGAATCTTGTGAGACGGTATTACAAGTGTCCAGACCTAGTTTTGAGACATCGATGTCAGTTCTGCCTCCATGGCTTTCTGCCATGCTGCATGGTCAGAGGATACCATCACTTCGTCATAGTTTAAAGGATTATCCTCCTGAAACTCTGGATCTACCAAGAAGGCTTCTCCAATGTATCTATCAGGAGCTCTTATGGTCCTGCCACTGTGACGAGCCTGCGGTGGTTCCGTAGGAGTCGATTCTACAGTATCGTTTATCTTAGTGGTATCGGCTCCCACTATGTTTTCTGTCTGCGTACTTCCATCAGTACCAAGCAATTCTTCAAGAACTACTTTACTGGTGGGTTTATGGTCTATTAAATAATCGTACTTCAGGAATACGATGTTCGTCAAAACGATAACCCTTCTATCCTCAGGATCATATAATAAACCACCCTTTGTCCCTTTTGGATACTCAACGAATAGACATACCTTAGTCTTTGACTCCATCTTATCTTGCTTGTCCTTCCACACATATGTTGGACAACCCCAAATCCTAAAGTGTTGTAGGCTTGACTTTCGCTTCAACCACAGCTCCCAAGGAGTTAGAGATACTGACTTTGATGGAACAAAGCTCAAGGTATATGCTGCCGTCTCTAGGGCATATCCCTAAAAATTAGATGGCAATTTTGCATAACTTATCATAGTCCGAACCATGTCTAATAAAGTTTGGTTTCTCCTCTTAGATACATCATTTTGTTACGGTGTTCCTGGTGCAGTCAACTAGGATACGATCCCATGCTCACACAGGTACCCAATAAACTCATCCGATAGGCATTCGCCTTCTCGATCCGATCGAAGAGACTTGATACTCTTACCCGTCTGCTTTTCTATTTCAGCTCTGAACTCCATGAACTTATTAAAGGATTCAGTTCGCCGCATTAGGTATATGTATCCAAACCTCGAGTGATCATCCGTAAAGGTGATAAAATACTCGAAGCCTCCTATGGCACGGACACTTATGGGCCCACACACATCAGTGTGTACTAACTCCAATACCTCCTGAGATCTGCTACCTTTGGCTTGGAAAGTTCTTTTAGTCATTTTGCCTTCCAGGCAAGACTCACACGTTAGTAGGCTTTCTGAAACATCTAGACTTAAAAGTCCTACCTTAACTAACCTGTGAATCATGTCTGAGGCATGTGTCTAAACCTTAGATGCCAAAAGAGTATTGGATTATCTAAGGGATTTTTTCTTTTAGATGAATTAATCACACAGGCTTTAGTTATGTTATCCTGCTTATGATTGGAGTTAATTATATAGAGATCATTCTATGTCTTTTCCTTACAAACAAAAGAACCATTCAATTTAATTGACACACCAGAAGTATTAAATAAAACTGAAAAACCTTTATTATTCAATAAGGAAACAGAAATTAAGTTTCGTCTCAAGGACGGTACATAAAGTATGTCTCTAAGAAATAAATTTCTTCCATCAAGAAACTGCAAGACGACATCTCCAACTGCTTCAGCCTCTGCCACGGCCTCAGTTCCCATGCTCAGGATAATCTCCTCATCACCCAGTTTTCTATCTTCTTGAACCTCTGCAAATTATTGCATGCATGGTTAGTGGAACTAGAATCCATAACCCATGAGACTAGAGAATAATTGGATGCTATAAGGGATTCCACTATGTGGATTTGAGATATACCTGTCTCAGTCTTCTTGGGAGCTGTGCAGTAGTCACTCTTTCAGTGCCCCTTCTTGCCGCATCAAAAATATTTTCCTTTGGGCTTCACCGAACCATCCTGCTTAGAAACCTGCAACTGTACCTGGCCCATCTTCATGGGCTTCTTAGACTTTCTTTTCTGAAACTTGTCTTTGGCTTTCAGAGAAGACTTTCGCTCTACTTTCAGGGATTGGACTCATACCTTCATCACGTCCTCTGCCACTTGGAGCGCCGTTAGAAGCTCTGCGTTAGTTATCACCAACCGGTTAAAGTTAAAGTTGGTAACAAAGTCCTCAAACATTCCTGATAGAGATGCAAGGAAAATATCGGTCTGGATCTCTACATCCAAGATGACATCGAATGAACCAAGTTTATTCACATATCCAAATAATTTCAGTATATGATCCCGAACTAAAGTCCCCTCTGACATCTTCGTGGACACCAATTTCTTGATGGTCAAGTAACGAGTTACCCGACTACGGCCCTCGAATATTTTCTTTAAATAGATCATCATGTCTGAAGCGAAGGCCATGTCTTCGACTTGCTTCTGAAGGATAGTCTGCAAGGATGATACTATGTAGCACTTACACATCTCATCAGCATCTAGCCAGTCTTTCTATTCCTTCAATTGGGCCTTAGTAGCACTTGATCCCGGCATGGCCGGTTGAGGGATACTTAGGGCAATTGAGTGTTTGCCAACCCTTAGGACGAGCATAAGGTTACGCTTCCAGTCCTCGTAGTTTGGTCCCGTAAGTTTGTTATCATTAAGGATGAAGGCAAGGGGGTCGAGCTTGGTCATAATTTCTGTAAACAATGGTTTAAAGCAAAAATTAGGGTCTACTACAATATATTTTATGGAATTTAAAAATAGATAATGTTTACTCCAGCCGCTATGTCTTCACTACCTCAAGTGGAGACATCCAGGAATCTAAATTCCCTGGGCTCGAGCACTGAGACTATCAGCCTTGAATTGGAGACAGCATCTCAATGAGAGCATGCAACCGCTTCTACAACGGTGGTGTTTACGACCCAGTATTCATCAGAATTATCCATGGCAAACTAAAAAGACCTCTCAGTCTCCTTTTGGCCAGTTTTATATGACCCGCCATGTGCAGCAATGGTGGCTTTACACAAGCTTTCAGATACTTCCCACAAATCTAGGTGGTGATGGCAGGGAGGTTCATAGGCTCCCGCGGTGCAAGAAAAAATCGTCACCTACTGCCACCGGCATCCTCCATATCCTGAAGGAAACCACTAGGTGAACCAGCATGGAAAAAACACAGCTCTTATCCGGTGGGAATATCGAACTGTGTACCTCCCACCCAGACCCTTAACCGGTTGATTGTGGAGGCCAGGGGCTCCCCTTTGGAGGGAACCTTTTACATATCCCTTCTTTATGAGGTTTTATGCATATCTAGAAAGGTCACAACCTCCTAGACCTAGACCCTGGTCTACCACGCTCTCATTAGGATTACAAATCTTTCTGCAAAGCATTAGTATCCTTGGAAAATATCACAGTCCCTGTATTGAATACTCAGCTTTCGCCTTTCTTGCAAGGATCACATTACATAGATTCCAAGGATCTCGATACTTCACTAGTTTGCCCATAATCCTAAGATCTAGAGCCTAGCCTAAGGTCAACATGGAAAGGACTCCCACTAGAATGATGCCTCGTTCATAATTTGATGCCTGATGTCATAGTAGACCTTATCCCATTATAGGTTTCGATACTGGCCAAATAGGGACATCCGACAACCTCCGCCGGACCTCAACCTAATGGTGGCATAACCAAATCGTGATGAGTTCACACTACCATCAAACATCAACTAGAAATGGGTATCACTTAGTGGAATCCTAACCTAACTTGGTCGCTAGAACCATGTGAGAAAAAGGCATCCCACTAGGGTTATCATACTTCTTATAGGGACATTAGTTATCTCTAAACAAATCTAACACTGCGTCTATCTCGATGCACAATACTTGGCTACCTAAACTATCACGAGGATGGTTACCATCTTTCCTTTTAGTTAGCCACCGGATTCGCACGTGTTAGAACCATATAGAGACACCGATGAATCCATAAGCTAAGTACTAACCCTAAGCCTGATCTGGAAACTAACTCACAAGCAAGATAGATAATTAAATTATCATCAGGGTTTTCTAAACACTAAGTAAAGAGAATAACAGAAAAAATATCCAAACTGAATCAAGTCCAAGGTCCGACCCTTGAAGCTGAATAGCATAGCCAAGATATCCTGTTCTTCTGTTCTATACGATCTCCGACGACGATCCCAATCATCACCAACGTGTACGCTTTCGCCGGGTCTTTGCACTCCATGGTACCGCTTGCCCGAAGCGTGCTCTGATGCCAATTATTGAAATTAGATCCTATTATCAAAGTCGCAGCAGAAGCAAAAAATAGATCCAAAGATCTTACAGTGTATGTTTTATTACAATTAATTCTACAAAACCAATTACATGCAAATCTATGATCTTAGCATATGTGCGGACACCCTAGAAGCATACTACGATCTACAGAAGACATGCATGCATCTAGTTAGGTGTTTAGAATCATCATACCTTGTAGATCTATGATTCAAAGAGAACGGAACGATGATGAACCACATGGGAATCGCAAGGGAAGCTGTCAGATGGCACCTTGTCCTTTGCGAATGAAGGAATCCTCGAAGTCCTATCTCTGAGTGCAAGGACTACGAGCCGACGGAGGAATTCGTTGCGAAGACGATGACAAGCCACGAGATCTCCTCCTTCTCTTTCTCTCTTCTTCCTTCTCCTTTCTTCCTCCTTCTTCTTCCTTCTTTCTCTTTTTTCCTTAGCCGAAACCACAAAAAGGGACAGAGGGAGAGGAGGTTCGGGTTTCAGGAGAGGGGGAGTGCTTGAGCCGACCCCTCCCTCTCTTTTTCTCATATAAGGCCATCCCCCTACTGCTCTACGCAAGCTATGGCTGGCCTCATAGGGATTTGGATGAGGGGGGTCGGTTTTAGGGTTTCTACATTTCTATCGTGAAGCCTGGACGAAAACGCCCTTCACGAAAAGTGAAACTCTGTAAGAAAGATTGAGTAAGGTGCGCTATTCGGAATTGAATTCCGTCAGCGCCTATGAGCTTCTGAAATTATTCCACTCATTTTAAGATCCATATTCAATATGTTCTGAGCCATATTTTAATATTTACCCACATACCCCTACGGCCCCTAACATATGTGAATTAGGTTCTTAGGCTCCGGACTTGCGCTCCATCGCGCTACTTTGCATCCAACGTATCCAACCAGGTCGGGGAATAATTCCTATATGCAACGACAGGGTGAAACCTTCAGGGTTCAAGATCTTTAGCTCCAACCAGATCCCTGATTAACTGTTTCGGTGACATACCGTAAGTTCCGTTAATCAGTCCTAATCCGATTAACCCGCGTAGCCACCCAGAGTGCGACGCGAGTTGAACTCTAGTGATCCTAAACTTATGTTACTCCCTCATAACCCTATTCTCTACTATACTCTGATAATCCTTAGCCCCTCCTATTATTGGTGCCATGATACGACTCGGGCGGTGGGGAGCACCATCAGATCCCGATCGATCATCTGACTAGGATTTGATGACTTGTCATCTATAGCACCACACACCTTTCGGTGTTATGCCTAGCGTCCGAAACATTGTCAGTCATACTGACAACCACCAGGCATGGGTTAACAAAGTGGACAGATTGACTCATCAAAACGCACCCATCCAACACTGGACGTCGAATAACCTGTAGGGATTGCATGACACTCAAGCACCAGTCGGGTAACCCAACGTATCGTGGTATTGGATTATGGAAGGTCCGCACACGTTGGCACATCAAAGCACCACTCAACTGGTTGGCCCAGTGTATATGGTCCCTCAGGGTTAAGGACATATTATCTATAGTAGTAAGACGGTTTATGCACCAGTGTCTGAATCACTGAACTGTGCACCGTTTTGGTTTCTGTTCAACACGATCATCGTGCTTGGTCAAGTGAATAGGAATCCCACGTTCCCGTGATGAAGACTTCACCACATCCTCTATCTACCAACAGCTTATTCTCGATGAAGCGACCGGCATCACCAAAGTTGTTAACTAGTTCTAGGTCTATACAGAACTGGTCCACTGGGTCTCCCAAACATAGATCCACTATGCGCCTCAGTGGCCTACTGTGTTCCCTAGAGTCCTTTATTATATATGTATTAACATGTACCAAAGTAGTATTCTAATTAAAGCGATAACCAAAGTCATCTTTAGTAATGTTAATACAGAAAATCCACGCTCAGGACACACGAGCTACAACAGTAGGGTATGGCATGGGTCGGGTCTAGTCGTGTTGAGACACAGGGATATGGGAAAAACACTCAACCCGACCCATTCAATAAATGGGTACAATGTCAAACCCGAACTAGACCCGCTAAATTACTAGGTAACCCGACCCGACCCATTTAATCCAATTATAAATAGGTCAGGTAGGTCAAGTCGACATATATATAATATGGCACGGTGGTCTACAAGCTAACTAGACAAAATGGAACAACAAGCTGACTAGACAAAAACAAACAAGTTGACTAGACAAAAAAGAACGGAATAGAAGAGAGAGAGAGAGAGAGAGAGAGAGAGAGAGAGAGAGAGAGAGAGAGAGATCTTGGCTGACCATTAAAATATTTTAAAATATTACTTACTAAAATTTATGACCAGGTTTTAGGAAAGAGAGGACAGAGTGATGAAGGATGGGATCCAAGAGGCCATGCATGGGATCTAGATGGTTGTAGAATAAGAAAATAAAAATAAAAAAAAAGAGTAAAAAAAGAGAGAAAAAATGAGAAAAAGAGAGGGAAAGTTATGACCAGATTTTAGAAAAGAAAGGTGTAGTTATTTCCGGGTGTAGAAAAGGGAAAGAGAAATAAAATTAAAGAGTATAAAGAGAAAGAGAAAAGATGAGAAAAAGAGAAAAAGTTATGACCAGATTTTAGGAAAGAGAGGTGGAGTATATTTTGTCTCCCCATCAATGTGCCATTGCCACCGTCATTGCCTAAAAACTTGAACATCAAGTAAGCTCTCGATTTTATTATAAAGTTCATGAGTTCTTGAAGAAATGAAGTTTGTTGCCCCCCCTAATATGCCTTGCCATCAAAGGCGACCATTGCAGTACCAAAGCCGCAAAAGATGGCTGGGGGGTGTTGCCGCCAAAGGTGGCTGCCCGAGTGCTGACAGGGACCGGTATGCATTTGCTGCCCTCGCCGAAGGCGCCATGTGTGTGTTGCCGCAAAAGATGACCATCCAAGTGCCGACAGGTACGGACATACACTAGTGTGTAAATAACCCATGTAATGTATGTTATGACCCATGCAAATTTATGGAAAGTGGGTTTCAAACATGGAACAAAAGAGGGATGCTCAAAAAAAAAAACATGGAACAAAATGTGTTTGAGACTAAAATTTAGGCTATGTTAGGGGTTTACCACATCATCCGATTCTATTGACTCTCGTTTAATTTTCTGATCCGGCTCACAAAGAACCGTTTCAACCAGGAACCGGGTTAATGGGTCGAGTGTCTTGCCAGGATGAGACGACTCGCCAAGCTAACATGTCAAGTCAGGTCAATCGTGTTTTACACATAAATCCGGACCTGGTCTCTATGTAATCGTATTACTCAGTCAACTCGTTTCTGACCCAAATCCGATTAGGTCAAACCCAAATCCACTAGCTCTGTGTCGAGGCTCACTCTGATGACCTGTAAAATTTGAGGCTATCAGAGAAAGGAATCATGAATAATCACTATAGTTATTGGTATTTTAGGGTTTAAATTCACACATAACATATCACCTACTAGTGCATGTTTGTGCCTGTCGGCATTGCAGCGAGCCGTCGAGGGTTTAAATTCACACATAACATATCACCTACTAGTGCATGTTTGTGCCTGTCGGCATTGCAGCGAGCCGTCTTCGACGGCAACACATCTGGCGGCACTACAGCGGGCCATCTTTGGCAGCAACACATTCGTTGGCACTGTAGGGAGCCGCCTTCGGTGGCAACACATCTATCGACACTGCAGTGGGTTGCCTTTGGCGGCAACACACCTGAGTGCCTTCGGCAACAAAACACTTTCAACGACAACACCGGTATTCATAGGGATACCCATTTCCTCACCCGTGCCGACTAGCACGAAGCAGGAGCCTTCGGCGCAACCAACTCCCCCCCCCTATAATCGATCAATCACAGCTGTCTCTATTCGAACAGATTCCTCGAGATCGACCCAATGGTTTGGGGCGGCCGAAATTTCAGTAGGCGGGTTTATAACCGTTGATGCGAACAACGATCACAGGATGAATGGTCGGGTTTAGTGCAATTTAAATGGACCAGGATTTTAGGGGTTTAGTGCAGTTTAAATGGGTCGGGATTTGAAACCAAGGGGAGGGAGTTGGTTGATGGGAAATAGAGATCGTGCGTTGATTTTTGAACGAATGGTTAGATCTATTCGGTTCATTTTGTTCTAGTCAGCTTGTCCTAGTCAGTGGTTCCGTTTTGTCTAGTCAGCAGAGAACCGATGTCCCTTGTTATATAGATAATCCATTATCTTAGAGAATGTTAGATACCCTCTCGCTCCAAAACCAGAGTTGTAAGGGGAGGACCACAGAGGATAAATGAAGACACCACAGCCCAACTCCCTAGCCGATGTGGGACTAACCCAACAATCTCCCCCACACAAGGTTAGGACTGGAAAAAAACAAATTGTCCACACTCGGCCCAACTAATCTAGTTGGGCAGAACTTCGCTCTGATACTACTATTAGATACCCTCTCATCCCAAAACCCGGGTCATAAGAGGAGGCCCACAGAGGATATATGAAGACGCCTCCACCCAACTCCCTAGCCGACGTAGGACTAACCCAACTGAGAAATGCTATTCATCCTGAACATTTTACTCATTCTTTAAACCGAATCACAAAGCCCCTTTGCCTTCTGGTCAGAGCCGAGTGTGATTCATCGGTCAAGGCTGTGTGCGACAGACGATTGTTATCTAGACACACAGGTTTATCTTATGGGCAAGGTTTAATGAAATAAAAAAATAGACCACAGGTTTAACAATTCTCAAATACTCAACCGATGATGATATCGCGTTTGTTAGTCACCTAATTGGATGCTTGAGTTGTAGTCAACCAAAATCTTTTTAAAAAAAAAAAAAAACTATCCCAACGAATCAGAGATTACAATGTTTTAGATAGATGTATGGATGGTGGAAGAAAGACCATTCTCTGAATGCAGAGTTGGAGAGGTCAAGTTTGGCGATGGTGTGGCCTACTCCATTGGGACTCTTCAGGGGGCAAATTTTCAGCACATCATCCTGCTTACCATACAACCACGGGGCCCACTGTTTTTAGAGCCTATAAGCAGGGATGCGCTATTTGCACCCATGAATTTAGTGTTGGCACCTGGATCTGTCTAGGCCCTCAACCCGTTTCGGATTTTTAGTATTGGTACCTGTTAGTATTATAGTCCCACCTTGGTTGTGGTAACACAATGATGTGCGTTCTCTCTCTATATATAGAGAGGTAGTCTTATGTAATGGGAGAGATAATTGAGATAATATATTAAGTTTTATTTTCTCCGAATCTACTCTATACGTAACATGGTATCAGAGCCGGATTCCTCCAGGCCTTAGCCCTTCTCTCTCTCTCCCTCTCTCTCCCGGTCTTAGCCCTTCTCTCTCCCAGCCTTAGCCCTTCTCTCTTTCTGTCCCGTCGGCAGACGGTCCGGCCGGATCTGGAACCGCACCTCCGGCCCCAGCACCGGAGCCGAATACGGCACTGCGCCCGTCTCCGGCACCGGCCCCAGCCTTGCACCGCCCGTCTCCGGCACCGGCCCCAGCCTTGCGCCGCCCATCTCCGGCTGCGCCGCACGGTCCGCTGCGCCCGTCTCCGGCGTTGCGCCCGGCCGCTGCGCCCGTCTCCGACTGTACCGCACGGTCCGCTGCGCCCGTCTCCGGCTCTGCGCCCGGCCGCTACGCCCATCTCCGGCTGCGTCCCCCGGCCGAACACGCGCCCGGCCGATTATCCCGCACCGAGTCCGAACCGAACGCCTATCCCGCACCGGACGCGTATCCCGTACCGAGCCTATCCCGCATCGGACGCGTATCCCGTACCAGCACCTATCCCGCACCGGACGCGTATCCCGTACCAGCGCCTATCCCGCACCAGTGCCTATCCCGTACCAGTGCCTATCCCGCACCAGTGCGTATCCCGCACCTGTGCTTATCCCGCACTGCTCTTCCTACCTGCGCTGCGCCCTATAACTCATGGCCTTTTCTGATCAGTCCTCTGGAGTGTCCTCAACCCAGTTCTCGGTGACACCTATCGAGCAGACAAGGGATTTCCTTCCAGTTTCTACGGACTTTCCTCTTGTGACAGTCATGGATTGGACTGCGTGGTTGGCTACAGTCCGGAGTATTTTGGATGGCCGTGCATTATACGGTCACCTTGACGGCTCAACTCCTGCTCCTACAGCAACCTCTCATCCCGTGGCCTCTGACTCTTGGAGTGTTCGTGACCGCCGCGTTCGTGCCTTTCTAGTTGCATCGGTCGATCGTTCTCTTCGTGCAGATCTTGTCACTTTCTCTACTGCGGCAGAGCTCTGGGCCCACCTTACTGAGCGCTTTGTGGAACAAAGCGGGGCCCGCGAGTATCAGCTCTTATCTCAGGCCCAGTCTGCTTAGCAGGGAGAGCAGACCATTCAACAGTTTCATAGCCTTATGCACGGCTATTGGCGTGAGCTCCAAGCCTTGGAGCCCCCTCTGTTGGAGGTATCCAGAGTCAGTACCTCCTGGCGTGAGTTACAGCTTTTTCGGGAACGGCGACAACTTTACCAATTTCTGATGGCTCTTCGCCCCGAGTTCTCTCCTTTTGCGGGTCAACTGATTCATCGAGATCCGCTTCCTCGTCTCGATGCTGTCATCGCTGAGCTTCTTGCCGAGGAGACACGTCTGCGCACCGTGGCTGCACGTAGGGCACCTGTACCCTCTAGCTTTGAGGGGGTTTTAGCGGCCACTCACCCACCAAAAATTCCTCTTTTTCGGGGTGGATCTCGTCCCGCCGGTCTGCCTGATACTCGGCGATGCACCCACTGTGGCAAGACGAGGCACACGATTGACTCCTGTTGGTTTCTCCACCCAGAGAAGCGTGCAAGCCCACCTCACCGTAATCGACCTGCAGTTGCGTTGCTAGCACTACTATTCCTGCCCCCTCTGCTACCTCAACTACTACGATGGATCGCCTTCAGCGTCTCGAGATGCGTCTTGAGCAGCTCCTTCTACAGCCTACTGTTGGTCTTTCTGGGCCCCCCTCCGGTCTCTCTGCCTTCTCTGTCACCTCGGGTACCTTTGCATCTTGGATTATGGACTCTGGGGCCTCTCACCATATGACCCCTGACCACTCTATTCTTACTGCATGTTCTCCCGCCCACCGTATTCCTCCGATCCACACTGCGGATGGCTCTCTTATTGCCATCTCACAGACTGGGTCCATCACTTCGGGCTTTCTCTCTTTACCATTTGTTCTACATGCTCCTCAACTTCGCATGAACCTGATTTCTATTAGCAGCCTTTGTGATTCCGGTCTGACAGTTGCTTTCTCTTCCTCTTTTTGTGTTATGCAGGATTCACGCTCGGGACAGAGGATTGGTGCTGCTCGTAGGGTTGGTGGCCTATATCACCTGGAGTATCTTCATTTACCTCTTGTCTCTCATTCGGTCATCTGTAGTGCTGTTTCTTCTGATGCCGACCTGTGGCATCGGAGGCTAGGTCATGTGTCTGAACCGTGACTTAAAAGTCTTTTCCAATCTGGTGTTTTAGGTCGTGATTCATTCTCTCGTCTTTCTTTTTGCACCGGATGTCAGTTGGCTAAGCATTCTGCTAGCCCCTTTTCTACCAGTTTGTCGCAGTCCTGTAATCCGTTTGATCTAGTGCACTCAGATATTTGGGATCCTGCACCTCTTTCTTCTATGAATGGCTATTTTTACTATGTTAGCTTTATTGATGACTATTCTCGTTTTACATGGGTGTATCTCCTTCGTCAGCGCTCTGACATTCCCGACGTCTATCAGACCTTCACCAACATGGTTCATACTCAGTTTCATGCCCGTATTAAAACTTTTAGGTTTGATTGTGCCCGCGAATATCTCTCTTCTACAATACGGTCTCTCCTTCAGTCTCATGGGACTCTTTTTCAACAATCATGTCCTCATACTCATGAGCAGAACGGTGTTGCAGAACGAAAGCATCGTCATATTCTTGAGACAGCTCGTGCTCAGCTTATCTCCTCGTGCGTTCCTCGCACCTTCTGGACAAAGGCCATTTTGACCTCTGTTAACCTTATTAACATCACCCCTTCCTCTGTCCTCGCAGGTGTTTCGCCTCATGAGCATCTCTATGGCACTACTCCTGATTACAGTATGTTGCGTACTTTTGGGTGCACATGTTTTATCCTCCTTCCTTCTCATGAGCGTAACAAACTGTCAGCTAGGTCCACTAAGTGTGTACTCTTGGGCATCAGTTCTGAGCACAAGGGGTATCGTTGCTATGACCCCCTAGCTCGTCGTCTTCTCATCTCTCGACATGTCACTTTTGTTGAACATGTTCCTTACTACTCTCATGCGTCTCAGGATCTCTCCTTCCTTGAGATGCCTCATTCTCTTTCACCTTCTCCTCCTTTCTCCGCTCCTCCTCCTGCTCCTGCTCTTGAGTCTTTACCTCCTACTCCCGTCGTCATCCCTGCTACACGCTTGAGTTCTTTATCTCCTTCGGATCCCTCATCTCCTAGGTCTGCTTATCCTCCATCCGACATTCCACCTGTCCCGTCTTCGTCTATCAGTGACTCCTCTGGTACTCCGTCCACTTCGAGTAGCCTACCTCTACCGAATGCGGATCCTCACAGTCCTCCTCGCTACCCCCAGCACGAGTATCGCCCACCCGACCGCTTTGGCTACTCCCCTGATCGCTTTGGTTTTGCAGCTGTCACTTCCTACTAGCCTCAGTTCGTTACCTACCTTACTGCCCTTCACACAGACAGAGAGCCTAGGTCTTATAGAGAGGCATTGCAGTACCCTATGTGGCAGCAGGCTATGGCTGAGGAGTTTCAGGCTTTTGCGCAGACTCATAGATGGGACGTTGTGCTTCTACCTCCTGGTATTGCGCCTATCAGCTGCAAATGGGTCTTCAAGATCAAGCATC
The DNA here is from genome assembly GCA_947650365.1 of Chamaelirium japonicum. Lineage (NCBI taxonomy): Eukaryota > Viridiplantae > Streptophyta > Magnoliopsida > Liliales > Melanthiaceae > Chamaelirium > Chamaelirium japonicum. Next base: position 10,848,898 of record OX393559.1, on the reverse strand, counting down.
GCCCAGATGGCTCTATTGACCGGTACAAAGCCCGTCTTGTTGCTCGTGGTTTCACTCAGGAGTATGAGATTGATTATGATGAGACATTTGCTCCAGTAGCTCAGATGACCACTATTCGGACTCTTCTCGCTGTTGTTGCGGCTAGGGGTTGGCCCCTATTACAGATGGATGTGAAGAATACTTTTCTTCACGGTGATCTCTCTGAGGTTGTCTATATGCAGCCTCCTTTGGGCCTCAGCACACCTCCTCAGCATGTATGTCGTCTTCGTCGAGCTATCTATGGCCTCAAACAGGCTCCTCGTGCCTGGTTTGAGCGTTTCCATCGGGCAGTTACTGAAATCGGCTTTGTAGAAAGTTTTCAAAACCATTCTATGTTTGTGCGGACTTCCCCCCACGGCCGGGCCATCATCCTTCTCTATGTCGATGATATGATTCTTACCGGTGATGACATCCGTGCCATAGCCTCCCTTCAGGAGCATCTTCGGAGCCAATTTCAGATGAAGGATCTGGGTCCTCTGCGTTATTTTCTTGGCCTGGAGGTTGCTAGGAGCACTAAGGGAATTCTGCTTTCTCAGCAGAAGTACACAGCTGACATTCTTGCTCGGGCTGCACTATCTGATTGCCGTACAGTCGACACTCCTCTTGAACTTCATGTGAAACTCCACCCTACTGACGGTGAGCCCCTCTCAGATCCTACCAGGTACCGCGAGATAGTTGGTCAGCTCGTCTATCTCTGCATTACCAGACCGGATATTGCCCATGCTGTCAGTATTCTCAGCCAATTTGTGGATGCCCCTCACTCTGTTCACTACGCTGCTCTTGTTCGGACTCTTAGGTACCTTCGTGGCACTATCACTCGGTTGCTCTTCTTCTCAGCATCCTCCTCTCTAGCTCTTCGTGCATACTCTGATGCCGACTGGGCAGGGGACCTAACTACTCGGCGCTCGACTACTGGTTACTGTCTTTTTCTTGGTGACTCTCTTATCTCCTGGAAGAGCAAGAAGCAGAATGTGATTTCTCTCTCTAGTACTGAGGCCGAGTTTCGTGCCATGGCCACTGCTACAAAAGAGATAGTTCATCTCCGCCGTCTTCTTCGAGATCTTGGTGTTGATACCTCGGGTCCCACTGCTCTTCATTGTGACAACAAAAGTGCTATTCAGATTGACAGTAATCCGGTGTTTCATGAGCGGACCAAGCACATTGAACTAGATTGTTATTTCTCCAGAGAGCAGTATGAGGCTGGGACCATCTCTTTGCCCTATGTCTCTTCGACGGAGCAGATTGCTGACTTATTCACGAAGTGTCATCCATCTCATCATTTCTGGTTTCTTATCCGCAAACTCTCAGTGGTTGACCCACCGTGAGTTTGAGGGGGGGTGTTAGTATTATAGTCCCACCTCGGTTGTGGTAACACAATGATGTGCGTTCTCTCTCTATATAGAGAGAGGTAGTCTTATGTAATGGGAGAGATAATTGAGATAATATATTAAGTTTTATTTTCTCCGAATCTACTCTATACGTAACAGTACCCTTAAAACCTCCAAAATGTCCCCCCTTATAAATCCCTCCTTCCTCCCCCTCCTCCTCCTCCCACCCCGATGTCCCCTCTTTGTCATCCTCCCTCTTTCCCCTTTTTCTTCCTCCTCTTCTTCCACGTCGAAGCCCTAAGCCACTGGCCTCCCTCATCTCCTCCTCCTTCCTCCATTCCCTCCATGCCAGAGCCCTAATCGTTGGTCCTCCTTCTTCCTTCTCTTCCCTCCATCTTCCTCCTCTTCCTTCCTCCATCTTTGCGCCTAAACCTTAATTCGTTGGCCCACCGACACCGAGCAAAGGATTAGGGTTCTAGCAGAAAGATGGTGTAAGAAGGAGGAGGAGGAAAGGCAAGGAGGGCCATCGGATTAGTGTTCCGGGGTGGGGAGAATGGAGGAGGAGGAGGTGGTGGAAAGAAGGAAGGAGGAGGGAGGAGAGAGATGGAGGAGGGGGTGTCATCGAAAAAGGAGGCGATGGAGGAGGTTGGAGTAGCGGTTGAGGCGGAGAAAGATGGGGGAAGTAATAATGGCGACCGGGTGCAGGTTTGGGTAGGGGGTGTGCAGGATTCAAACAAACCTGACTAAAGCAACCAAATCAAACCAAACCTAACCAACCGATTTTAATCAGTTTCGACATACTCAATGGATCAAATTGGATTAAACCGACATGATTGGATCTGTTGACGGAATTGTAAATTTAAAACCAACCTAAACTGAACCGAACCGACATATGTATATACATATAATACTTTATTAAATATACCATATGTCCTCATATACCCTTGCTACCAACAACCTTTGCAATACTGTAGGATTACTCAAAATCAGTTACAAATTTTATTTTGGCCTAATAATTTGACAACAATTATTAATTTTTAAAGTTAAAACTATGTTCTAATAGAAGGAGGAAAAAAAAGCCCAACATGCATATGGGTCAAAGGCTAAACCGACCATCTAATCCAAGCCAAACCAAGTTTAATTGGATTGGATTGGATTGGATTCCAATCTCAGTTTGGTTTGGAAACCTTCCATGGTTGGATTGGTTTGGGTTTTGCCTAAATAGGTTGCTTTCGATCTGGTGCACACCCGTAGGTTTGGGATAAGGATAAATAGACTATTAAACAAAAATTAAAAGATACATATGCCAAAACTAAGTCAATGGGCACGAATAGACGCTCACCTATCAGCGAAAAAATTTTCAGCACATCTTGTGTACGCTACAATCGTTGCCCAGAGCCTATCAACACGCTCCAAGTGCTCAGGGCCACTACCCCATTTGCTGAGGTCTGCTACTCCATGTCTCTTGATTTATAGTGGGCACCGCGGTTGTAGCGTGTACGTAGGATGTGCTGAAAATTTTCCCCATATCATAATCTTGAGTGCTGTGGGCCACTACCCCCATGTACTGGGGGCCGCTACACTATGTCTCTTGAACCGCAGTGGGCCCCCAGTTGTATGGTACGCAGGATGTACTGAATATTTCCCCCCTCTATGGCCAGGGGCATATAGAACTGCGACTATACTTCCTTGAAAACAAGGCCTTGATGAGCCGCCATGGAGGATCAGGTCATGGGCGGGTTGAGATCGAGGCTTCTCAAACAGATTGGAGCTGGCCTTCCATGAAGCGGGGCCGACCATTGAATCCGACCAAGTCGGCGGAAGGCGGCCGCGGGCCGCCTCAGCGACGAGAGAGGAGGATCATTATATACCACCAAATCTTCACTTGCAATACACGCCAAACAATTGGATTATTCCCAACAATGAGAGAAGAGGAAAAAGTTTTTTTAAAAAAAATGACAACTGATATTTGAACATACTTCGGGACATACTCACCGACATACTGCGGTGGTGGTGCTGACTCATATACCCTGACGATGTGAAAATTTTCAGCACATCCCGAGTAGCGTACAACCGCATCGCAGTGCGACGGTGTCACCGTATTATACGGTTTACTACAGTTTTTGACTTTAAACTACAACCCTGCCGCCCCTATCTATCAGCATGCTCTGAGTGCTGGGAGCCACTACCCCCATATGTTGGGCTCGATACCCCATGTCTTTTGAATTGCATTAGCAGTTGTATGGTAGGTAGGATGTGCTGAGAAATTTTCCATAAAGATGTCTCCTCTTTCCATCTATATAAATGGCACATCGGTTTTGTGTTTACTAGACAAAACAGAAGCTGATTGGACAAAAATAAACCAAATAGATCTAACCATTCGTTCAAAAATTAACGCACGATCTCTATTTTTCCGTCAACCAACTCCCTCCCTAATCATTTAAACTGCACTAAACCCCTAAAATCCTGACCCATTTAAACTTCACTAAACCTGATCATTCATCTGTGATCATTGTTCGCATCAACGACTATAAACCCACCTGCTTAAATTTCGGCCGCCCCAAATCATCAGATCAATATCAAGAAATCCAATCGATTATAAGGGGAGGGGGAGTTGGTCGCGCTGAAGGTGCCCGCTTCATGCCAATCTGCACGAGCGAGGAAATTGGTGTCCCTATGAATGTCGATGTTGTCGTCGAAAGTGTTTTGTTGCCGAAGGCATTCAGATGTCTTGTCGCCGAAGACGGTCCGCTGCAGTACCGACAGAAGTGTCGTCGTCGAAAACGGCCCGCTGCAGTATCAACAGACACAGGCATGCACTAGTCACTAACAATTTGGGAAGCAACATGTGGTGATACTAATTTCAACGACCATGGTCTATGGATCATGGTATGAAGATGCCACCACCACCACCACCACCACCATTGGCCCCAAACACAGCCCTCGCAACCACCGTCTGGTCGATCACCATCCGAACCACCACGGACCCCTTAGGATTCATCCCATGGCCTGTAAATCAGTCATTGAAATTGGGATGGCCACGTGCCGCTTTTAAATCGACAGCGATTAAAAGGGATACGTTCCTTAGTGGAAGGAGTACGGTTGCGGCGGTGGTGCGGGGGATCAGCCGGCACTCAGTACATCGGAATTCGCACAATGCACTCCACCACCGCAGTATGTCCAGTATATCCGTATGTATGTCCCATAGTATGTTCAATAGCATTTTCCAAAAAAAAAAACACACTTAACATTCTGTACTGCTACTGTCAGACTTTGGATTTTTTTTTCCTCCTCTCTCTCCTCTCTCTTCTCTCTCCTCTCTCTCTCTCTCTCTCTCTCTCTCTCTCTCTCTCTCTTCTCTCTCTCATCCCCACCAACCTCCATGACCCTACAGGCGACAGCTATTCATCTTATTCCACAGAACCTCATCTATTAATAAATAGGAGAAAAAGGAAAGGAAAGTGTAAAGGCGAACTCCCACCGGCAGTGATGGCTCGCCTCTTGAGAGAAAGGGGAACCCTAGGGGACTCCAAGAGAGAAGCGAGCGGCGGCAACTCCCACCGAATCTCCACCGCCATGGCCTCCGCCGCCGCTCCCTCCTCCGATCTCCCCTCCCCCTTCGGGAAGCTGGGATGCGCACTCTCCGATCCGGATCTCCGCGAGACCGCCTACGAGATCTTCGCCGCCGCCTGCCGCTCCACCGGCGGCAAGCCCCTCGCGTACATTCCCCAGTCCGAGCGGACGCCGCCCTCCGCCGAGGGCGGCCGGTCGCAGACCCCGTCATCGCCCCTCTCGGCCTCGCCGTCCCTCCAGAGATCCCTGACCTCCACGGCAGCCAGCAAGATGAAGAAGGCCCTCGGCCTCAAGTCCTTGAAGAAGAGCCCCGGGAAGGAGAGCAGCCCGTCGAAGCCCTCCAAGAGGCCGCTGACTGTCGGGGAGCTGGTTAGGGTTCAGTTGAGAGTGTCTGAGCAGGCGGAGTCCCGGATCCGGAGGGGCCTGCTTAGGATCGCTGCTGGCCAGGTTAGCTATAAAGTTAGGGTTTTTCTTCTACTTCTACTTATAGTTTATTTTTTCCCCTTAATTGATTCTGATTCATACTCTGGATCTCAGTAGGAAATTGATGTGATTGCTGAATTGATCGATAGTTCAACTGGATATGCATCGGAAACTTATTCTCTGTAATTGTCATCTAGATTCAGTTGGTGCCATTATCGAAGATTTTTAATCGGTGGAGTTGTTACCAATTTGTCATAAATTATAGGTCCAGTGTAATTTAAGCTTAAAGTAGGTAGCTTTTTCTTCCCAAGAGTTCATTTTGCACAAGAGATTGACTCAATAGTATAAAAAGAAAAAATCCACCAACAACCACAAACAACATCAATAATGTTAATTAAGTGCAATCATTCTATTCCGGTTGGAGTATGGTAGTTGGTATGTAATATCAATTATGTTGGTTTCCTTCACATGGTTTGTTGCCAGTCAGATAACCTGATCATTGCACTGTTACACTTCGAATACCATAAAAAGTCTTTATGGTATATCGCAAAAATAACAGATCATAGTCCACCTTTCAGCTGATCGATAATCTTTCCACCGTAGCAATACTTCGTTTTTTTTCTTTAAAAAGGCTGAATGAGTATAAAGATTTTCCTTTCGGAAGAAGAAAGTGACTGATTTGATGAGGCTATGGCATGGTTTCAAAATTCGGTCGAAATACCGAAATTCTGCCAAAATATTTCGGTTTCGGCCAGGACCGAAGCAAAATAAGGGTCGAAACCAGGGGGATTGGCCATTTCGGTCAATTTCAGTCAAAATTTTGGTCGATTTTGGTTTCAACTTTCGGAAATGGAACTATAAATTTCTGTCAAAATTTCGGCCGTAATTTCAGTTTAGGCTTGGACCGAAACCTGACACGAAACCGGAATTTAAAACCTTGGGCTATGGTTTCTTGTTCAATGTAGTAATGAGAATTCTGGTGAGGTAGTTTATTATTCCAATATGAGGCTTATGATATTATGGTTAGGTAGTTAACTTTTGGCAAGTAATTGTGTTATTAATGATCACTATTGTGCTGGCTTTGGAACTCTTTACGATTTTTATTAGCTTTGTTGGATTGTTGCTACTCAACAATTAATATCATGTTGAAAAGAATCTCTTGGTTCGATTTGTGTGGTTCCTTTCCTATAATAGCTGTTGTATTTCTTCTCTAGTGTGATGAATATTCTGTTGCAGATTGAAGTTGTATCAGTATGAATTTCTTGTTTCTTGTTTGTGTTGCCACTGTCGTCAATCATGTGATAGTTCTAAGGGATTTCATGCTTAAGTTTTCTTGTTCGTTCTTGTCTTCAAACAGATTCAAAGACTTCCACATTCCTGTTTAGATCTTTAAAACTTTGGTTTGGGTTATTAGCGGTACCATGAATCCATGATGAGATTTCACTCTGATTACTTAGACTTGCATCTTTGTTAATGGTAAGTTTTTCTGCATGGGTAATTCAAAGACTGATTTCACCGTGACAACAATGCTCGATGTCTTCATTTTCTTAAGTGTTGGTCTGCTTCTTTTTTGTCTGACAAATGGAACCTATTTGCTCGTAAATTTCTTCTTTACCACACCACTTACTTGTATGGAAATGAGAATGCATGCTAGTGATATTACTAATTGTTATTTGTCTGTAGATCATGTTTTGACTATTTTCCTGCTGTCAGCTCGGGAGACGTGTTGAGTCCATGGTTTTGCCGTTAGAGATGTTGCAGCAGTTCAAAGTGTCAGATTTTCCTGATCAGCAAGAGTATGAAGCCTGGCAGATTAGAAATTTAAAGCTCCTTGAGGCTGGCTTACTCCTACACCCCCGTAATCCATTAGAAAAATCAGATGCTACATCACAACGGCTTCGGCAAATCACACGTGGTGCTTCCGAGAGGCCAATTGAAACAGGGAAGAATTCGGAGTCGATGCAAGTTCTACGCAGTGCTGTGATGTCTCTTTCTTGCAGATCCTGTGACGGATCTGTTTCTGAGACATGCCACTGGGCAGATGGCTTTCCACTGAATCTCCATCTGTACGAAAAGCTGTTAAAAGTTTGTTTTGACAGTAATGAGGAAGGATCAATTATTGAGGAAATTGATGAGGTTTTAGAGTTGATAAAGAAAACTTGGATAATCCTCGGAATAGACCAGACGCTCCACAATCTCTCCTTTTTGTGGATATTGTTTGACCGTTTTGTGGCAACTGGTCAAACAGACACTGATCTGCTACTTGCAGCTGATAATCAGTTAGCTGAAGTTGCAAAGGACTCTAAAGCAACAAAAGATCCAGTTTATTCTAAGATATTGAGTTCAACATTGAGTTCCATTATGAGTTGGACAGAGCAAAGACTTCTTGCTTACCACGATACATTCGATCCTAGTAATATTGAATCCATGCAGAGTATGGTCTCTTTAGGTGTATCAGCTGCCAAGATTCTAGTGGAAGATATTTCTCATGAGTATCGTCGCAAGAGGAGAGAAGAACTTGACGTAGCTCGCAGCAGGATTGATACGTACATTCGGTCATCGCTCCGCACTGCTTTTGCTCAGGTAAGACCTCATGAGAAGTTAAATTTTTCGTGACGTAGTGTAGTCTCACATGCATTCATGATTCTTAGAAGGATGGTCTAGATCAGTTTTGGATGTTTTTTTTAATATGTCAACAGCTTGGATTTATCTAGCATATGGTCAATAATCATGCTTAAACAAAATATGGCTGAATACATTATTGGGTTGTACAAATAGTATATATATTTGTTTCTCTATCACAAATGGACTTTACTTGTATACAAGTAGCTGTTTCGTGTTAATTCCATACATTCAAATGGGCCCTACTGTATTTTTTGGGCTTTTTTCATGTTAGTTTTCAGCCCTCGATAATAGTTGATCAATGATTGATATACTTTCACCCTGTGATAGAGAATGGCTAATACGGACTCGAGTAGGCGGTTGTCAAAAAACCAGGATGTTCCTATTCCAGTTCTTTCTATCCTTGCAAAGGACACCAGTGATCTAGCAAACAAGGAAAAGGAGGTATTCAGTCCAATATTGAAACAATGGCATCCTCTAGCTGCTGGTGTTGCTGTTGCTACCCTTCATTCTTGTTATGGAAATGAAATCAAGCAGTTTATATCTAATGTCACCGAGCTGACACATGACTCTGTCCAAGTTCTGAAAGCTGCAGACAAGTTAGAGAAAGATCTTGTGCAGATTGCTGTTGAAGATTCTGTTGATAGCGAGGATGGTGGTAAGTCATTAATTCGGGAGATGCCTCCTTATGAGGCTGAATATGCAATCGCCAATCTTGTGAAAGCATGGATAAAGACAAGAGTGGACAGGCTAAAAGAGTGGGTTGACAGGAACTTACAGCAAGAGGTTTAATTCTACTGCCTTTTGTCTTAACTTGTCTCCATACTTGTTTCACTTATAGAAGGCATAACAGCATAGGTTTGCACAATATTTGACTGCGGCTTACCTTTAAAATACGTAACGGTATTCCATTGTCATACTAACAGATAATGCATGCAATATATCTTCATGACCAACATTGATATTCATATCTTATTTTTTTTACGGATGATACCTTATGATATTTATGTGGTAGAACATGAACAATTCAAATCATATGTTACATTTGGTCTTATAATATGAATAGAATCACTTCCTATACAAAGTTATATCATATACTCTTCTTATTTGAAACTTAATGCAATGGAAGCGGTGGAAGATGAGATGGTCTTTTTACTAGCAAGATGTACTGATGAGGCTGAAAGTAGAACATTCAAGCAGAAATTTATTCACAGGATAGAGTCTTATGGGTAGTGACTCCAAGGGCCCTGCCTTTTTCCTATTATGCAGAAAGTTCACATTGCATTCACAAGGGACATTGATGATTACAGTAATGGTAATGGCAAGCAGCTATAATTTAGTAGCATACTTGGCCTAGGAAATGACATTCTTGGAGTCTTTTTTGCTCTTTTTAGCTATGCATGTACTTTACCGGTTACTTTTGTTACTTGGATTTTACCGTTAGTGTGATACAAATTTCTATCATAGCTAGGAACTGTCCAAAGGTCCAACACTATGAACTACCATCGTCCACTGTTAACCATATGAATATTCAAGCTACATGATGAGGCATGTATAATAGAATGAACATAGATGGATACTGGTTATATTATATGCTCACATTTTTTCAAACATATATATATGTCTCATTTTTTGAGTCATTCAATTTCTGTGACCATTAGTATACTTTATCAGTCACCTATGCACATTGTAAAGGGCATTAGTGCGCATAATGGCATGTGAACTTGTATATTTGCTCTCTCTCTCTCTAATGCACATCCAAAAAAGGTGAATTGTGCATAATGCATATCCAGTGTTCTAAAAAGTGGCCGCCTAGGCACTAGAAGGCCCCCCACCGCCTAGCCTAATCCTAGGCGGTGTAGAAAAGCGGCCCAGACTGCTAGGCAGCCGCCTAAGCAGTCTCAGACAGGGCTAGGCATCCGCCTAGGCGGGCCTAGGTACTAGAATGTGTATAAATGCTATCCTATCGTTAGTAATCTTGAATTTATGGTTTGGAATATGCTAAAATTATGGATATTATGATATCATCTGATAATAGCATGCTTGCTTTTATTCTTGTTAATCTTGAGTTTATGATTATGTAAATGATACCTGCTCTTTAAAATAATGATTGGGATAATCTTGAATTTATAGTAAGTTAAAACATATATACTATGTATAATATCAAAATAATAATTAAAATAATAAAAAAACGAAAATGCCTAGGCGCTAGAAGGCTCCCCACCGCCCGACTAGCGCTTAGCGCTTTTTAGAACATTGTGCATATCTATTCCTAGAAATATGCAAATGACCATGTAATTTGAGTATAGATGGCTTTTGAGGTTTGTGCATAGGAGACTCCAAAAGACTCACATGCGATTGTGTTTCATTTTTTGTGTGCTTCCTTTTGAGCATCATTGAATTCTTTCGGATAAAATTTAATTTTTGGATCATCTCTTTCTTAGGTCTGGAATCCAAGGGCAAACAAAGAGAGTATTGCTCCCTCTGCAGTAGAAGTTCTACGCATAGTTGACGAGACTTTAGATGCATTCTTTCAGCTGCCTATACCAATGCACCAGACATTGCTTCCCGAGTTGGTGATTGGTCTCGATAGAAGCTTACAACACTATGCATCCAAGGCTAAGTCTGGCTGTGGTAAGTTCCAACCCCACAGACTTTTGCCTTTCCAGTGTCACAAATCATATTCGATCTCTCGTAAGTCATAACGAAACTTTATTTTCTTAGGGACACGAAATACTTTCATTCCTGCATTGCCAGCATTAACCCGATGTGAGACTGCCTCAAAATTGTGGAAGAAGAAAGAGAAACCACAAAATTTGCAGAGGAGGAGGCCTCAGGTTGGAACAGCGGACGGGGATAACTCTTTTGGTTTGCCGCAGTTATGCGTCCGAATGAATTCCCTTCATCACATCCGAACAGAATTGGAGAACCTGGAGAAGAAGATGAGAATCTGTTTACGGAATGTTGAGTCGGCCCAAGCCGACATTTTAAGTGGGTTCGATGCCAAGTTTGACCTATCCTTGGCCGCTTGTCAAGAAGGAATTCAGCACTTGTGCGAAGCAACGGCGTACAAGGTGATATTCCGTGATCTAAGTCATGTTCTGTGGGATGGCCTGTATGTCGGTGGACCGGCTTCTTTGAGGATAGAACATCTGCTGAAGGAACTTGACCCTAATCTGGAGACGATATCGAACACCGTGGATGGCAGGGTGAGAAATCGTGTGATAACGGCTTTGATGAAAGCATCGTTCGACGGGTTCTTGCTAGTGCTTCTTGCCGGTGGCCCCTACCGTGCTTTCACTCGCCAAGATTCTCAAATATTGGAGGATGATTTTAGGTCCCTGAAAGATCTTTACCTGGCTGATGGTGATGGGCTGCCGGAGGAGTTGGTTGAGAAGGCTGCAACTCAAGTGAGAAATATTTTACCCCTTTTCCGGGCCGATACAGAGAGCTTGATCGAACGGTTCAGGCGTATGATCATAGAGACTTACGGCTCTGTAGCCAAATCCAGGTATCCGTTACCTCCGACTTCGGGTCATTGGAGCCCAACGGAACCAAACACAATCCTGCGTGTTCTGTGCTACCGTAATGATGAACCCGCTTCCAAGTTCCTCAAGAAAACGTACAACCTTCCGAAGAAGCTTTAACAGCATGAGGCATTACATTAACTATTACAGAAGACAGACAGGACAGGAATCACCTTGGCAGGACTTGATTGCATTCGCTCTGCATCTGTGTTCTCTCTCTATACATTATCCACCATGTGAAACACCCTCGCTACTGTTCTAAAGTCATTCAGCAGAGTCCCCGATGCTTTCTCGATGTCGGCAATGGGTGAACCCGGCGGATCAACACAAAATCTTGTTTTGCTAGTAGGAATCGTGGTCACTGATGAAGCATCTTTCCTTATTTATAGAATCGGGGTCGGGTGAAAGATCTAGGTGTTACTCCCACATTCAGGAAGCACACTTGAGGTTAAGTGAGGCAGCATTTGGGTTCCTTCATTTATTTATTCCATCTCTAGTCTCTTATCACTAGCTATTGTATTGTGCTGGAAATTAGTTGTGAATAATTTCCTTTACCCTCAAGATGACCTTTTTTATGATCAATGTTAAATATCCGAGAGTTTTAGAATCAAATTTTGTCACACTTTTTCAATAGAATTCTTCCATTCGAGCTGCGGGTTTTTATTTCCATGGAAACTAGGGATCTCTTCAGCTGAAAGTCTTGATCAAACCTTACCCAGAAAAAAAGAAGGGCAAATTGCAAAAACGTCCCTGAAGTCTACACCTCATTTCATATTGGTTCCTCAACTACTTTTTTGAACAATTTGATCCCTGAACTATGCTCCGTGTGCATTCAGCCCCCTCTATCAACTTTTTATCTCAAAAATACCCATATCTATTTCCAATGTCTCAAAATTGTTTTAAAATATTGAATTTATGCTTACTAGAACAAGAGTATTTTCGGAATAAAAGTTAACGGAGGGGGACTAAATGCAGATGGAGCATAGTTCAGGTATCAAATTGTTAAAAAAAAAAAAAAAAAGTTGAGGGACCATTATGAAATGAGGTGTATAGTTCTGGGAAGGTGTTTGTAATTTTCCAAAAAACGTAAACTAATCAACCACCGAGCTGCCATTGAGACCTGATAGTGTCTAGAGAGCAGCTCAATCTGTATGTGACCAAAGATTCATATTCTTTTATGGTCTGTTTGGCTGGGAGGAGTTGCAGCCCGTGTGGCCAAACCCCCCACTGTTTGGTTGGGAGGAGATGCGACCAATGTGTTGCAAATTCTGAGTTTTGGCCAAACCCCACTGTTTGGTTGGGAGTTGTAAGTTGTAACACATGTGTTGCACCTCCTGCAACCAACCAAACATATGTATGTGCAGTTGCAACTCACCCAATTACACCATTTTTCAAGATTTTAGTAGTTGAAAAGCAGTGAAAACAAACCGCACCAATAGTTGACCCCGTTTATCAGTGACTGTCCACCGTACAAGACCACCGATCCCTGCTGCCAGTCGTCGATCTTTGCCACCGCTGGTTGCTGCCTCCACCACCGCACGCTGGCCACCGGTCACCACCACCACCATCTCCCACAATCAAACGGCCGTTTTGCAACTGAATTAGCGATGGTTTGTTGACTGTGCTTTTAAAACCAAACAGGTCATTAGTGAAAAAATAATAAATAATCGGCCACAAACAAGCAGTAGCTAGCAGACGGCGGCCAACGGTGGCAATGATCAGTATTGGTGGTGGCGGACGGTGTCATCAACCGGTGGTGGCTACGATGGCCAGGTCAATCGGTGCATTTTGTTTTCGCTGCTTTTTCAAACGTTTTCCAACTCATACTGAAATCTTGAGAAATGTATAGCTGAAACTCCATGGTCATGAGCTGCAACTACACAGCTGTTTGGTTGGTTGCAGGAATTACTACAATACACATGTTGTGACTCACAACAACCAAACAATAGGGTTCGTCCAAGACGTAAAACTTGCAACACGGGTTGCAACTCCTCCCAACCAAACATGCCATGCAGCAAAGGACGAAGGAATGTGCGTGCAGGCCCACAACTCTGGCTTCACAAAAGACCAGAAAGATCAAATGAACCAACACAGCACGATTAACGCCAGACTGGTAATTAGGGGGGCACAGCTTTGCAGCACATCAGATTAAGCAAATTACTTCTCTATCAACTCTGATAAGTTGTTAGGGTGACTCTCCCTTCTGTTTCTGTTAGAAATTGAAGCAAAAGGGGGAAAACATGCTGAACAAGAACAGCAAAATCTTTAACCAAATACTCCCTCTGTGGCAAAGGCCAACTGTTCATAAATGCGCCCCCGGTCTCCATCCCCCCCCCCCCTTTTTCAGTGTCTCATGCACGCATATATAGAAGCAAAGGCCGGTATCACGAATGCCTTGTAATTGATTCACTGCCATGGATTCTTCCTTGTACTTCCATCCCTCTTAAGACTGCTTGCAGAGCTTGTTTTCGAACTCTGCAAGAGAGAGAGAGAGAGAGAGAGAGAGAGAGAGAGAGAGAGAGAGAGAGAGAGAGAGAGGTTAATAGACTCGCGAATCCCTAACGGTATCGAAGAATATATTACGATTCAGTATCTGATTCCACGTACTGATTTGGACTTCTTCAGCTTCCCTCGGATCCTATTCTTCTGTGATTTCAATTTGTAAATCCGAACCATCCAATGATGCGTCGTGAATACCTGAATTAACAAGAAGATTTTCAATAACTGTAGTACTTGATAAAATTCTCAGCAGCTGTTTCTCCGTCTGATTCAGAAGCAGAGAATGGAAAGCATGAAACTACGTATAGCACATAGGGGTGCAACTCGGGTCGGGTTCGTATGAGTTTGAGCCAACCTGGAACCGAACCGAAGTAGTTTGGTTCTACCATATTGAAACATGAACGAATCCTAATTGGGCATCTACCCAAACCGATCCGACCCACACTAAGGTCGGGTCGGTAGTTTGTCTAAAAAAGTAATGGCTATTTACTAGCAAGCAAGAGGCGCACATTAGGCTTTAGGCTTAAGCCACATGTTGAGTTCTATTGGTAGTCGGTATAACGCTAGCATAAAAACTTGCTCTTGTGTTAGCATGATGTACCCCCCAAGTCAAAACCTGTGACATATATATGTGGACTTCTCACACTCATGGATTCATATATGAGTTCGGTTCTCGGGTTGGGTCGGGTCTACCCGAGCCCCAACCCAGAACTGACCAGTACTTAGTCAGGTCAGCAAAACTAAGAACCGAACCAACCCATTTGGTCAAAATATCTGAACCAACCAACCCATTTAGGTCGGGTTGGGTAGGTTGTCGGTTTTACCCGACCCAAGTTTGCACCCCTAATAGCACATGCTAAGAATCTTAACAGAGCGAAGAAATGATCTTACCTCCTCAAAATGGGTTAGCTTGAAATGTTTCTTCCCTATTTCCATCCTCCGCACTCTATCAAAACCTTTGCCATCTGTATCCACAAACCTGCAAGAGAAAGCACAGAAACGTAGGACAATCAGCAAGCCTGCCGAAAATTTGAAGTTTTTAGGTACAAAATATCGAAAGGTTCAAGCGGACCTGTAATAGGAGAGCTTGTACATGAGAGAATTCAGCATAGTTGGAGTGGCCCGAGAATCAACTAGGTACTGGCCATCCCTCTAATAGATGGAGAAGCATACAATTAAAGGAAGCATTACAATTCCAATCAACAGGTGGTGATAAGTCGCAGTAAAACTAAAATCCAATTATATTCTGTTAGCTGGTGCTGGAGTAGCTGCCATTAACAGTGGAAAATGCTATCCAGCCAACCCACTTTGCCAACCTGACGTGGCACAATCACAGCCGTCCGTTGCACCCAGCCTCAACCGATTAATCGCACTCAGACCCAACTTTGAGGCAAACAGACCGCTGGTGCCAGGCCAATTTGGCAACCAAAAGTCGGCAGAATAGCACTGCTCTTAATGGACTGATGACTGTAGTACCACTTATCCATGCATGCACATGCATAAATAATTTAAACCAGAAGGGATATTTCTCTTTTCTTTTTTTGTGGAGGGTTAGCCTGACAGCCGCCGGGCTCAGTCCCAAACCCACCAGGGACCAAACCATGTCCTATATATACGCCACACAGGGCGTCACCATATTCACTTTACCAAAAATGAAACCATGTTGTAAATTAAATAGCTCAGGAACTCACGAGATAATCGGGTTCCTTGATGTGCGGAAACACACCCCCTCCAATACGAACCATCCACAGAAACTTATTGATATCATCACTGGGGTAGCCAACGAGACCTGACCGTTAACAAAAAATAATAAAGTTAGAAATTCTGGAGCCATTTATTATTAGAAATTAATATGATGATTTTAAAAAAAGATACCTCCAAAAACGACAAGAACATATTTGACATCCAAGGAGTTGAAAATCTCCCAGGCTGGCTTCTCTGGGGACGACATAGCAGTACCAACAGTAGCAATGTGGGTATTATTCCAGGTGTTATTATCAACTATGACAGTGCGGTTAGCCATTGCAGTTGTTTGGTAACCATAATCCCACCAAGATGCAACCTGCAAGAAGTTCCATTAGTATCTATTCATCATCTTTTGACAACAGAGCTTGAGAGGCCTGGTTCTGCCCTTGTGGGTTATCAGGGCTTGAATTGAGGTAGAGTTGAGAGTTTTTTAATTAAATAAATAAATAAAAACTATACTCTAAATTGGTATGAATTGCTTTTGTAAGAGCATCTCCAACCGACTCCTAGCCCCGCTCCCTATTTTGGGAGCCAAATGGGTAACATGGTTTGAAATTTCGGTCAAAATACCAAATTTTGACGAAATATTTCGGTTTCGGCCGGATCCAAAACGGAAGAGGTTCTAGAACACCAAACCGTTAAGATTTCGCCAAAAATTCGGAATTTGGATCAAATTTCGTGAATTAAGGCTGAAAAGGGCAAGGCCCACCAGAATTTCGGATGTAACAGCAACACCTCACCAGAAACCAATGCATTTTTCTTTTTCGATAAGATTTCAACCGAAAGCAACAAGGACCCACCGAAATCAAGTGTTGTCCCCATTTCAGTGCTGATTTTGGTCAAATTTATTATTTATCCCTTTCGGGACAAGTCAATCATTTCGATTTTGGCTGATTTCGAGAGACTTGGGTCTTTCAAATCTAGTTTCGACTAGATTTCGATCGAAGCCATCGGGTTTCGATCGAAACCAATCACACTTCGCCAGATTTCGTCGAGAGCTCGCCAGATTTTACCAAAATCTCATCGGATTTCGCCGAAATGCTGAATTTCGTCATCGGACTTCGTCGGATTTCACTAAATCCCATCGAAATTTCAAATTTCGCCACCAGACCTAGCTAGATTTCACCGGATCCCATTAGATGTCGCCTGAATTCGCCGAAATTTACCAAATTTCACCGCTTGACCTTGTCGAATCCTACCAAAATATTGGTTTTCACTGCCGGACCTCGCCGGATTTCACCGCATCCCGCTGGACCTTGCTAAAATTTGTCGGATCCAGCCGCCAAACTTCGTCGGATTTCGTTGCATCCCACTGGACCTCACTGGAATTCGCTAGATCCCACCGCCGGACCTCGTCGGATTTTGTCGCATCCTGCTGAACCTTGCCGGAATTCACTAGATCCCGCCGCCGGACCACGTCGAATTTCACCACATCTTGATGGACCTCGTCGGAATCGTCCCGATCCCGTCGGACATCGCCGATCTCGACATATATCTTTTCCGCTAGTGTTCTTGCCGGGATTTGAGTTGTGGGATAAGCATGTACCCGTCATCCGCGTTGAAGAACAGAAACGACACCGGGTGGCGTAGGTGGGACAATCCGATTAGAATTAATCTTGTATGAGATGAGCTGTATTGTTTGGAATGGGATGAGGCGTATTGTTATATGGCGAATAAGGCCATACGCTAGGATCAATTGTCTTTTTCATAAAAATGTGGATGGAAATATTGTTTGAAGAGAAGCGTCACTCAATATAGGCATCATGTTGTCAAGAGAACTAATAAATGAAGCGAAAATATAGAGGAAAATAGACTCCGACTATTGAGGGAAAGGAAAAGGCAAATGAAACCATTAAATAATGAGACGAGATGAAGGCGACGACGTTAAATAAAACACGGTAAATATATGAATTTTTTTTTTCCAGTTTATTGGCATTTCATCTTAATTATCACGAAAGCGTACCCAAAGTTGCCCTCAAACTCCTCCCCAAACAATTCAACGGAACTCTGAGCTACAGTGTAAGAATCTAGAGTTTGCTGGACGAGATTTTTTCAATAAATACCTTTTTTTTACAATTTCAAAATTTTCCACCATTTCGACCGAAATTCCGAAATTTCGATTTTAGCCTAGACCGAAACCAGACACAAAACCGAAGTTTAAAACCTTGATGGGCAATAGCGAGTGGACTTTTGTAGAGCACTCCAACCGGCTCCTAGTTCACTCCCTATTATGATTTTTTTTTTTTTTTTACATCTTTCAAATTGTGTTTCACATCGAAAATCTACAGGGTATTTATAGAAAAAAATTTCTATTTTTTTAACCCCGCATGATCTAGAAGGTAATCAGTTACGGTACGTACACCAAATGAGCCAATGCCTATGTTGAAGTGCATTCATATGCTTCGAAGAAATAATACAATGTAGAACTTTAGGTAAAGGGATTGTGGATGAGATTTGGAGGTATCGACCAGGTCATAATTATTACTATTCACACACCTTTCCCTGCTTTCAGTTTCAGAAAAAGGTCCAGGTACTTTCATCTAAAGCATGTTACTCCAAATAGACTTATACTCTTCCGACTGGAACAAGTGTATGCCCATCTTGAACATGCTTTTCATTTAGGTAAGCCCAACACCATATGTTAAATGCCTTACGCCACAAATTCATTTTGGCAAATTTTTTAAATGTAGTAGTTCATATTCACCTGAATCAGGTTAATACAAAGGCAAAGGAGGCACCTACCCATTTTGCCACCCGATTTAGTTCAATAGGTTAACATATCAACTGATCTAGACAATCTGAAATCAAAAAAAGTTTATGGAGTACTCTACCAAGTACAGATGACATTCTACTTACCCAATAACATGATCCTATGTTGCAACCCTCAGCTCCTGCAACTCCTAAGGTTCGAAATAACGATTTTGAACCCCTGAAAAAACAGCATACTTTGCGAAATATTGCAAAATATCACGAAATATTGTATTTTGGTGTATTGAAAAAACAAAATATTTCATAAAATTTCACAAAATATTTTGATTTTTGTACCTCGGCATCTCCTTAACCAAAGAATCAATAAACCATTACAGTCTAATCCATTTCTACCGTTTGCACACAAAGCCACTACATTTGCTTCGTTGGAACAATGTAAACTAATAAAATTCAAACCTAAAGATTCAATCCCATGAATACCAATGGACACCCATGCCTGCATTCTGTAACATAATTTTAGCACAGACTGCGAGGGCAGAACTTTGCATGTCATAGGAAATAAGGAAATTCTGGTGTACATACGAGGTGGATCTCATGGTTAACTGAGTCATATGAGTCAACATGTCCAACTTTAGGCCAATTTGGTTAACTTTGAGTCCCATTATTCATTTTAGATGAGTGACTTAGTCAAGTTAGCCTATGGGTCAACCTTTGGGTCAAAAGTATGGGTGCAGATAACGTTTTGGGAGACTATTAGATGAGGAATGAGTTGTTTTAGGACAAATATGGCCTATTTTAAAATACATCAATAACTATGGCTGAATAATTGGCATTAAGGGATATAGCTGAAAGAAGAGAAAAACTAGACTAAGCGAAGGATATGGGATTATGATTCATGTGGCTTCTCTCCACTGTGCATACCCACACGGAGAAAAGCCACAAAAATATTTTCCACTGTGGCTCTCTTCTGTCAGACCCTCTTAATTCTAACAAATTCTCTTTCTTTCATGGGATATCTATCTCTTCCTAATCTTTCTAACAGACAATACACAGGTCACTGGGTGAACTACTTTTCCTTATTTTTCTATTCTCATTTTTCTTTTAAAGTTGAAAATACATGTCTTTTGGGAAGAGAAGTGTTGGAAAAGTATACCTTAGTAGCATATGATTTCTCTTTTATTTTCTATGTATCAGGAGTCCCTTCTTTGTAAGAAGTTCAGTTTTATTAATAAAATTCAGTCTTTGCAATTTTTACTTTGAAGAAGAGCTCTTTGGCCTTTTATCGCTCTTTCCGTCTCTGATTTTGGATTGGTGCATTGGATTATCCTCATTTCATGGTACTTTCCCTGCATCAGGTACACTCAGTGAGACATGTCCTACAAAGCAAGAACCACAGTACCCTGATAATCTCATATTTTCATACACGTGCATGTAGCACAGTGCTTACCCCTTAATCTTAGAAATAGGGATCCTGCCACTTCGGATCAGCATCAGTAACGTATACAAGCCCTCGCTATATGTTTTAGAGATATTTTACTGGATCTGAAGGTTCAGGAGATATAAAAGCTTACATAATACATATTATATACAACTTGCCCCCTTCTATATTTAAAAATACTATCAATTCATTGACTAAGTTTATATCTGACAATGGAAGACCAAATGGTTAGATTAGCTAAAAGTTATAGTCATCATCATTCATTTCATCATCATCCAAGTATTATCCCACAATTGTTCAAGTTACACTAAAAAGAGAGAATCCATTATAGGCAACTAGCAAGCAGACACTGACACACATAAACAGAAAGACAATGCTCCGATCAGCACAAGCCAGCGCTTCCTCGTATTGAAATTGACAACCATAGCCTCAATTATTACATTAGATTGCTTTAATACATGGAGGGTATTTTAAGTTTTCGAACAAAAAGAATAATATACACTTCTCGTATGCTGACCATCCCTTCATATATGGAGAGGGTAGTGATTACACCTTCGAAAGACAAAAATAACCCCATGATATTCGGTGCAATAGATAGAAGATAAAATTGGCAATAGATAAAAGACAAAATTGGTTTTCTATGGTAGGAGCAAGCACTTGATTGTGCTGACCAATCATTATGACTCAATCCATAAGCACAATAATTTCAGTTTTCTACTAACCTTGGTCCAACCATGAGCTGGAGCTGCGGGCCAACTAGACAAGAGGGAGCTATTGTAGGAGGGTATTTCCGACGACCAATGAGGGGCCGACACATGGCAGCGTGTAGTCGAGTACTCCAATAAGAGTAGTTGGGTACTCATGCTCGAGCTAACCAGATCGAGGTCGAGGAACCCGGAAACAACTCAGGATAACAAAGGGCTTGGGCGGTGAGAGCCCTAGTAGGTGAGGAATGCCGGTAAGCGGGAGTACCTAAAAGGAAGCTCAGGTTCTGGGGAGACTCGGAAGGTGCCTTACCCTAGACCCGGAACGGAACTGACTCGGCCATGGTGTATTCAGGAAACAGTAACCCGAGTAGAGCCATTAGGCCGTAGAAGAACTCCGGAGCATGTGGGTCGTGCGCATACAAGTATTCATGTGTTGCAAAAAACTGGAATATAGAGTTGAGAATTCACCTTATCATCTACATCAGTATTATGTCGTAACCACGCATAGGCCTCGCGAAAATCATCAAAGACATGCAGCCCATCATGTGATTGAGATGTCAAAACAATTGAAGGAGCAGAATAAGCTTCTGCTGCTGCCCAAACACAATGAACCTACAAAAGATAAATATATCAATAACTTCAACAACCTACCAAAAATATAAGTGACTTGGGTCTATTAACAAAACAATAAAATAACCAGTTATTTCACTCCAACGGGCTCCTCAAATCTCTCCCAATTTCTTGAAAAGACCAAATACTCCTATTTGCATTTCGACCAACATAGCAAATGTGGAAGGACATTTCAGGAAATTAAATAGTGTGGGTAAGTTTTGTACATATATTTTATTCAAACCATGGGGGGGCCACCATAAAACTTTCCCTACTCCTCTCCCAGCACCGGCGAGTGGAGTAGGGAAATCCAATCCTGGCGAAACATCAAGGAGCCCGTTGGAGGGTCATTTTAAGGGTGGGCCCATAGATTTTTCCTAAACTACCGAAGGAATTCATTGTCAAGGAGCTCGTTGGAGATGCTCTAATACGTCTATGTATATAGCAAAATCATCTTTCAGCCCTAGAAGATGTTTTGAAATTGGGGGCCTTAGGCAGCTACCTTGCCTGCCTAGTGCCTACCCTTGGGGCCGCGGCCGGGGCCGGGACCGAGGCCGGGCCGGGCCGGGATGCAAGTATGCCGCTGTACTCGGGTTCCTCGGTTTGAGTAAGGCCGGTGCCCAAACCCGTCCAAATTGAAAACGTTGATCTTTTTTTGTCTAAACTCGTCCATGTTTTTGACAAGTTTTGCCCCTACTTGTCCATTGTTCAGGTTGGGCAGGTCAGAACCGCCCAAGTCCCACCCCTATTACATTACCAATAACAAAACAGAAAAACATAACAAAGGTCGAAGGTCTTAGTAATTGGTGATATCAGAAGGTCTATCGGCATACCACATAGAAGCCACCAAGAACGATCAGCAGCAACACAGACACAACGGATGCTTCAAGAGGCAACACCAGAAGGTGCCTTTCACTTCGAGTCTTAATAGGAACCTTCTCCACAATTTCCTTCTCTTTTTTACGGTTCTTTTTTGACGGCCGTTCTCTTGGGCCATCTTCAGCTTTCTCACTGGTTGCGTGTTTATCTGCCTTCACTACATTTTGTGCTATGGTGCTCTCAGAATTGGTATCCCCTGCCTTGAAAGTCATATCATAAGCAGGAACGTTAACATGAAAGTGAAATTTTCTGCATCAAGTAATACAACACTGTGAAGAACATGAAACCAAGGCAACAAGACAATAACTTACACTGGAATGGGGATTCTCAAATAATTTAGGCAGTTGGAGTTTAATTGATCGTGTAAAAACATCAAATGATTCAGAAAGAGCAATCCCAGACATAATGCATGCAGCTGGAGCTAGCACAAGCATAAGGCGCACCTAGGACACCATTTTGGAATTATCAAGACTAGGATTGTAAAATATATCAATGTGAGCAAGACAGACTAACTTGACCTTAACAATAAATTTCTTACCATAACCCCAGAAAAATATACTGATGTCACTATGTACAAGACTACAAATGAGCTGGCATCAGATAGGGGTGAAAAGCATGCCTGCAAAACAGAAGACAAACAGGCTGTCATTTAATTGATGACACAAAAATGCCTGCAAAACATAAGACAAACAAGCTGTCATTTAATTGAGGACAAAGAAACACCTGTAAATCTTATTATCTGCACCCAGTTAAATTACCACCTCTTAAAAGAGAGACAACATCCAACAGTTAATAGAAACATGAAAAGCAACTTTAGAAGCTTTGTTATCAACTCACATGTTGGCTAGTGTTTTATACGACAATCCAGCTAACATAGATACATCAAAAGGAATGACAAGGTAAAAGTTTCATTGCATTGATAATTTCAATGCACAGGTGATGATGCAATGATTGTTATATCTCTAAACAGTTGTTATAACCAAATAAATTCCAATTGTTCCAAGGTGCTATTAGCCACAATATATATGGTAACAAACAAGCCGTATCCCAATTATTTGGGTGCTGATCATTCTCATTAGGGCCTACATCTCTTGTCACTACAAGAATTTCAAGCAGTTGTGAGGATGTATTTGACAACAAACTATCACAGTCTATCAGGCATTGAAACAGGTATTTTAATAGCACCAAATAGTCTTTTCATGCAACCATCTCACATGTTTGCACGTGCACAAGCACACACATGTATTTATATGTATGGGGAATATGTATGAATGAGAGACTTGGATATAGCCTAACTGTTGGATTGGTACAGTCCCCTTCATTTCACTTCCATCACAAGTCATGACACAAGTGGAATGGTGTTAATTACGGATTGATCCAGGACCTTCTCAACTTGACTGCTCAAAGATCAAGACCTAGTTGATGATGTCGACCATTAAACTGTTTCATAAAAGGTTTCCAAAGTCAAACTTACCAATGTTCTCTAGTTATCCCTCGCATAGAACCAAGCCATGTTGCTACATCGACCTCATAGAAATCTGACAAGGAAATATCATGTCACCATATCGAGTCCCATCCACATCCAACAGCCATAAGGATGTGGCCCAGCATTTTTTTAGAATCCCTACTCAAATTTGACAATTAGGAATCTCTTCCATGCAAAGGTTCCAATCTTCCTCATGGTGAGACTTGGAGGCCTTTCTTAAAGTCCTGCAAAGCACGCACGACTAAGAAACACTGACACTGGTACGGGGACACGGGTACGCCAACACGGCAAATCCGAAAAAGAGAACACAGGTACGGCGGGAACACGACAAAATAAATTATTAATTTTTATTTATATTTTATATGTTTATAATTCATATATATTTTAATAACCGAAAAAGCCTCATAAAAAACAACTAAAATGAAAATTTAACGGACGGTGAATCGCACACAGCCCTAAATGGCATGGAAAAGAACGAATGTGTTTTAATTTTGGCTTCAAACTATCTGAAACTTCAGAAAATCAGATAGGTTAAAGTCAAAATTGAATCAAATAGTCCGTTACAAACATCCTGACAAGTTAATTGCACTCGGACCAAATAGGTTGAAGCCAAAACTGAATCACAATAGCTTGTAACCCGACCCTATATTGAACATCCCGTCAACCTGCAGTATCCGGCGCGTGTCCAACGAGTGTCCGGTTCCCGGAAGCACATGGGACACGTTACATGCGTGTCCGGTGCGTATCGGTGTTCAACAAGTGTCAGACACGAGTACGGGGGACCTGGGGAAGTGTCCATGCTTCCTAGGCGCACGAAAAACATGGCACCTCGCCATTACATTTAGTTCTCAGATGCACTAAGGTTATAGGTGGCTCTTTAGCCAAGGATCTATGGTTTATTGGCCATCTTCTAGCCTATGTTTTAGGACAGTTCTAAGATCTATACTTTTACGATATATCTTTGTCATTTTCTCCAATGAAGAAGTTGCAAGTTGGAGAGCACTTGATCCTCCATTTTTCTTCTATTCAAAGTATAAATATTCTACAAGCAAAATTGTACTCTTGGAATATGTGGTCTTTTCCTTATATGTTAGGTTCATTGAAGAATTCTATTGTCTCACTTAGATCTGTACAATCATTATAATGTGTCACAAGCCTAATTTACATCCATGTGTTGTCATAATAGACTTTAATATAGGAATTTTGGAAAACAGCATTAATTTTCTCTTTTGGCAAAAGAAAATCTGTTGAGAACCCTTTTTTAACAACCATGGCTTCGTACTCATTAGTTGAATGGCATTAGTAATAGAAAAGACTTCCACATGTAGTTATGCTTGTGGCATTCATTTCTTTGCTTCTCTCTGCAACACAAAATTTGGGCTGGAACCATTATTACTTCAATATATTTTATAAATCGCATTGCCTCTATACCAAAAGGTCCGGACCCTATGTGCAACTCAATCTTTGTCGCTTTGCTTAATACTCATCGTATATTGAGTCTACAGACATTATGACTTTGGTATTGTCTTCCTTTATTATGCGATTATCATAAAGGATATTGTTGTTTAAGACTTTGTTTTCAGTGATTTACAGATGTGTTATTATCGTCATTGAGGAATGACTACAATGAGTTATCATCTTTATCCTCACCACCATATTCTGTCAAGGACAAATATGCCTTGCTTCAACATCCTGATCCCTGCTGTTTTTGATAATTTTCATATCTTTTGAGTATCCATGTTTACCTCGCTCTCCCAACGAACACATTAAGCCATCTGCTCAATCTAACATGCATCTAAATTGGTTACCATTTTGATGATAAAGATTATTATTAACAACTCAATTAATCATTTAATCAGATGTTACTAGGTAATTAAAGGCCTGCTCGCACGCATCTTCACCACCATGTAAACTACGAGCCATGAGGAGTCTTCTTAGTTTGAAGATGTCAATCTTGGGAACAATGGGCTCTTAATCACAGAGAAATTGAAATACCTTTTCCGTGATCAACCCTTTAAGAAGGTATACACACAAGTACACAATATCCTTCCTCCCCCAACAAACTCTCCAGCACATGTGTATTATAACTCAGCTTCTTATGCAGTTCTAAGACATTCTGGCTTGTCATTAATATACTGCAGATACCCTGAATATTCTGCAAATTAAAATGAGTCACACTTACAATGCATAACGCCTTTTACTTGAAAATAAAGAACTAGGACAAGAGATCCTGTCACATCTGAAATGATGACTCAATCAACTACATTCAGTTGTTCATAAAATCTTATGCCTGAAACATGTGACCAAACAGGAGACTATTGCATAGACAGTTGATGATCTACCATACATTAAATGACAAAAATAAGAAGAGACAAGGAATACATAGAAATGGAACAAGATGAACCTGTAAAGTAATGCTGAAAATTAATGTAATGAATACAATTCCTCTTTGAGGTCAGACCATTAAATTATGCATGAGGTTTACAGTCCAAGTGATGGTAAACAAAACTTAAATAGTATCAGCGATTCTCAATTTTATCAAATCACATAAATAAAGTGAATTGGCATTTTGCATCAATTATATGTACAATAACTTGAAAAATGGTTGACGGATTGATTACAGATAAAGGTATGCATTAATAATTTGACTGGACAATATAAAAGTAGATGCAATTGTATCATTGTCTGCCCTATGAAATTAATCCTCCTTGCTCAATAAGGCCATTTACACCATGTCAGTTCACTACAGTTTATTGAACAATACAAAACTATAATTACTTGGAACAAAATGACTGCCATAAATTCATAATCTTAGAATGATGTCTTTATAAACAAAGAAGTATTAGAAAAGTAAAGTAACTGAAGGTTCAGCATGCGAGTTTGGGAAGTTGTCCGGTACTTACTATGATACCAGCTGGAACCAAGAATGCCAACACATTGATGTCCATGAAATAAGATGGCCAAGTCGGCGGCTGGTGTTCACTGACACTAGCGATTATGGGTATGTACTTGCTTGCATAAGTTCTGCCACAGACATAGAAGCATCAAGATGCTACTTCGTAATTATTAGCATCTAGAACAAACATAATGGGAAACATATCTGAAGAATTCAAAAGCTATGGTTTCATTGCAAAACAATATAGCACATGTGTAAAAATATTATCATAACCACAGGTCCTTAAAGCAATTATGCATGCAATTTAATTAGGAATTAGTACGACAAGTATTTCGTCAAGATGTGCATTACTAAGGGACACATTGAAATAAATCATTTTGTATCTACATAAGTTCTTAGAAATGAATCCTATGTATGATGTTAATGTGTCTGAAATTCCTTCAAACTTTATAGTGTAAACTTTTTCTAAGTTATATAGAAAATAAGATTTAGCTAGAACATTTAATTATTTTGACTGGAATTTTGGTATTTTGAATTTTCTATAAACTATCCTGAAAGAGAGGTTTTTAATTGCTGCAACTAATGGAGGCCCATAAAATTGACTTAATCTGTTCCCATCTTAGTTCCTCCAACAAAAACTACTGGGCGCAAGGTTGTTTATCCAAAAAAAAAAACTTCCGAGGCAATAAGTAGGTTGAGGTGCTTTGTATGAAACACCATATAGCTCAAACCAAGGTTCAAAATTTCCATTTCGACCAATATTTCAACACTTTGGATATGGAAATGGTTCATGAAAATATTTCGACGGTCCGAAAATATTGCAGTTTTATAGAAGCGGTGGAATATTGATTTTTTAATGGATTTTTCAGTGCAATTCTGGATAGTCATAAATCAAGTACAGACACACTTTGGAATACTTAAATTACATTTCTACACTCTTTTTGGGTGTGGAACTTTACATAGGTTGTATCTCTATGTATGTTGTGAAGATGCATAGCAATCTAAACATTGAAAAGATGTAAATGTTACATTATGAAAAATGATCAGATAAAGTTGTTAATATGCAAAATATCAACGTATCCAAAATTCAAGTGATTCCATCAACATTAAGACTTCATTTTTTAAAAAAAAAATCATACTCCCAAACTTCGAAACGTAGTTCCGATAAGTTTGGTGATGCATCCCCAAACCCAGTGTAAGAATAAAAAATCTTGATAGATATGATGTTCTGACACTATCATGTTATCAATTAAACAACAAGAAAGAAATTAATAAAAAGAAATCTAAGATTTACCATTTTAATTTTTTTAAGAAAAAAGAACGTCTTGATCCGAATGAATGATTTGATGCGTCTTTGTTAATTTGAACTCCCCAAAATGGTATTAGATGGGGGATCTAACACCCCAAAACCAAATTCCAAAGGAAATCGCGTCAAAGAAGTCGAACGAAGGAATTTTAAGGGTTTTGATGAATTTCTTGGAATTTCTCATAAATTTCTAAAATTTTTTTGAATATGTCGGAAAATTTCGAGAATATTTAAGAATATTTCGTAATATCCCATAGTTTTCCAAACCGATCGAGATTGAGGGTGGTATTCTGCTTCGGTACTTGAGAAAAATGAAACATTTCGCAAAATTTCGCGAAATAATTCGAACCTTAGCTTAAACAATGTTTCCATAATCCATATGCAAACTAAAAATGAGCATATGTGGTCACATTATTGATTATACATATGCAACACCAAGGCCTCAAACCACATATATTGTCTGGGACATATGCGATCACATACGAAAACCATGGACGCGTGGAAGAAGGGGTAGATAGATTGTTGAAGAGCTCGAGGTTAAGTCTAGATCAATTGAGGTGTCTTATTGTGGCATCTTATGTTAAACTTAAAAGGACATAGTTCACCATAAGGGAAACATAAGGTGATTAATGGAGAGAACAAAAAGAGAGGAAGAAATTATGGAAATGAGGGTATTCAAAATCATATCTTTTAGGAAATTCGCACGTTCACTCTACCAATTTGAGCAAAGATATATAATTATTTTACTGACTTATTTAAGATAAATGCATGCTTTGTATAAATTCACATTTTGGATGTTTTCTAGTATTTTCTTAGTACCGTTTTCGAATTCAACAAAAAAAAAAGTGAGCCATTGACTTGTGATTAAATCCCAATATGATTTCTTTCAACTCCCTGTCACCATATACTTCTGATTCCTATTTTGAGATTACTTGAGGGGAAAGGCAATAAGAGAAAATGAGATCAAGGACCATTGAGTTTCTTCTTGTAAAGTTAGGGAATTACCTTTTGAGTGGAATACCCAATCAGCAATTAAAGGATACGGTTGGGGATATCAGCTCCCCTAAATATGTCCCTCAAGCCCACTATTATACAATTGCAGATTCAACACTCTTATATGCCATCTTTATTTGGCATATCAGAAGCATCCAGAGACTGCTTCAGTTTGCTTCTTAAGAGTGAAGTTAAAGAAAAGAGAGGTTCAAGAAGAAATGTTGGTAGACTCAATTGAGAAAAAAAAAAGATTTAAAATACCTAACAAGGCAATAAAATTTAAAATGCTTTAGCAAAGAAATTTTAGTCCTAAGGCTTCAGCCTCAAGGTATCCATAGCTGCAGGCATACAACTCCGGAAACCACTTTCCATAGCAAGTTAACACCTATTCAATGATGAAAGTTCCATGAAGAATAAAATAATTGTTGTCAAATGCGTACTTTTAACTTTATATCCCGTTGCTACTACCAGTTTGTATTAGAGATGTAAAACTACAACCATAATTAACAAACATTAACCCATCGACTTGGGGTTTCCTACAATATCTCGTGGCATGAGTTCTAAAGATATCCATTAGGTAAGTGAGGAAAATTTATAAACAATGAAGATAGTCACCTATCACATTCAAGGATAGATGCTTACGGATCAAGAAGACTCAAGCTACGCCCGCTCCATCCTTTTGTTGGGCTGGAAGCCACCAATGCAACCAATATGGCTAAAACTGCACAACAAATAACCCTGACAAGAAAATCCCAATCACCATAAACTGTGTTGAAAAACTAGTAAGTTCTACATATTGGATGACCCCAGTTCAGACTTCCGTTTGCTTTTACTGATAATACCCTCATTTTTTGTATAACAATCTTCCATCAACTACTCAAGCAAGTTTATTGACGTTAAGCCTCAATACCATGCACTTGCTAATTCTTAAAAAAATTTATGTCTTGTTGCATATTACATCTGTAATAGAAGACAAAAACTTACATGCCAAATGCTACAACAAGGGTCATAGCCACTTTAAACATCTTTGGAGAAAGCATCCCTTTGACATAATAAACAAGAGCAACCACATGGATAATTATGAAAACCTGCAAAATTATGACAAAACTTCTGAAAATAAAGCAGCCGCCATAAATATAAATTTATACTATATATATATAGGGTCAGGATCGGATGACCCAGCAAATTTTAACCCAGTAATAACCCAGCACCCTTTGAGGCACTTAGAGGTTATAGAATGGGCTGATTTTTTGTAGGGATATTGTCTATGGTATGTTGATCATCCTCACAAAAAATCAGCCCATTCTAAAACCTCTAGGTGAATCAAAAGTGCACTTCAAATCAACGGTTTTTGACTGTCAATTTTAACCGTTGATTTGAAGAGCACCCTTTGATGCACCTAGAGGTTTTAGAATGGGCTAGAATATTAAATATGAAAAGTCAAGTAGAAGAGTAAGACATTCCCTATAATTTCACATCAAACATAACATTGGCCTATACAAAAAGTATGATGTATATATTTCTATAAAAAAGATTAGTTGATTGTTAAAATAATGCTTCAAACGATTTTGAAAACGGACTTAAAACAAGAAAGTTGTGCAAGTTTGAAATCGTGCAAAACTTATACTGAAATGCAAAACACTGTTTTTTTACTAAGTCTGAAAAAATGAGTTTTTATAAAGAAAAGTTTTTATACATTCAAAATTTTCTTTGACGGACCATGGTTTTCTAGATGTACTTGTAGTTCTACATCTTGTGGAATTTTTTGAGCTAAAAATGCATTGATTTAACCATTTTTCTCAACGTACAAATTTTATGAAAAACTGAAAAAACTGTTTTCTCCTACTAAAACTGAAAACCTACTTTTTGATTCACTTGGTTTTTGATTTTTTTGATATTTTTATTGAAATCAAATGGGGGGGTATTTGCTTATTTACATATAATAACTTAAAGTAAATGGAGAAAATAAAAATTAAGTAAGACGACATTTACTTAAATGTTATTATATGTGAATAAGCTGCTGAGAACGAAACCCCCAGTCCCCTTTTATAACCAGTCAGTCCCAACATTTCGGTTCCAAAATCCCGAAATTTCTCAAAATTTCAAATTTCCCGAAATGTCTCGAAATTTCCACGAAATATCGCGATATTTCGTGCCAACAAATATATCGTGCGAAATATCGCGATATTATCGTGATTCCTATTTCGTTCGATATCACAATAGGAATTTCATGCCGAGGTTTGAGAAAACCGAGATATTTCGCGAAATATCTCGAGATTTTGTACCTTGTATATATATATATATATATATATATATATATATATATATATATATATATATATATATATAAAGAGAGAGAGAGATGCTATAGTGCGGCATGCGGTAAGTGCGGCATCGCACCATTGCCATCTGATGCACCGTTGCGTGCATGCGATGCACCGCTGCGTGCATGCGATGCACGCAGCGCGCGCATCAGACGGCTGCGGTGCGGTGCCGCACATACCGCATGCCCTATATATATATATATATATATATATATATATATATATATATATATATATATATGGGAAAGGGTAGCCTACTCCATGAAGTAGGCTACTTATCTACTCCATGGCCTAAATAGACGCCACATGACACTTTTAAATCGGGTATTTTGTTGATATATGGTCAATCCAAAATGGATAGATTAGGATTATGAAAAAAAAACCGAAAAAAAAATCGAAATCAACTCGATCAAGTTGTAACAAATTTAACGGTAAATTATGCATCGTAAAAATTTTTTTTTTTTGCATGTTAAAAATACTACTTAGCATGTGTTTTTCTCAAATTTTTTTCTTGACAATTATTGGGAGGGATGAACCTAAGTTGATAAAGTCTTATCTCCGGTTAAAAAGTGCCACATGGCATCCATTTAACCCATGGAGTAGATAAGTTACCTACTCCATGGAGTAGGCTACCTTGCCCATATATATATATGTATATATATATATATATATATATATATATATATATATATATATATATATATATGGGTCAAGATCTGATAACCCATAAAATTTTGACCCATCATCCTAATCGTTGGATTCGAGTATCAGAATGATCTAATTTTTTGAGAGGATGATCAACATACCATAGATAGTGTACCATCAAAACTTTAGAAAATTCAAAAACCTCTAGGACCATCAAATGTTATAAGCTTTTTCAACCGTTGATTTGAAGAGCACATTTAATGCAGTTAGAGGTTTTATAATGTGCTGAATTTTTGTGAGGATGATCAAAATACCATAGATAGCAACTCTACGAAAAAAATCAGCACATTCTGAAACTCGAATCCAACGATTAGGATGATGGGTCAAAAACATATAGGCTAGTTGATCCTAACCTTATATATATATATATATATATATATATATATATATATATATATATATATATATATATATATATATATATATATATATATATATATATATATATCATATAGGCTAGTTGATCCTAACCTTATATATATATATATAGGAGAGGGATACTCTTACTCATGGCCTCTTACTCATATAGTTACCTATGATCCGGGCCGTCCATTAGATCTCGACGTAGGGTTCGGATTAGATGGGGAGTTAAAGCAATGGTGTCCGCATTAAATGCGGGCTTTTAAAATGGGCATTTAATGCGGACACCATTGCTTTAACTCCCCATCTAATCGGTGCATCAGACGGCTGCGGTGCGGCGCCGCACGCACCGCACACTAGCATCCCTCTCTCTCTCTCTCTCTCTCTCTCTCTCTCTCTCTCTCTCTCTCTCTCTCTCTCTCTCTCTATATATATATATATATATATATATATATATATATATATATATATATATATATATATATATATATATATATATATATATATATATATATATATATATATATATAGGATAACGATCCAGTGAGATAACTCTTCTATGAGATAACTTTGAGAAACCTATCTAGAGGTTTTAGAATTTGATGAAAATTGGTGAGCATGCTCTCTATGGCAAGTTGATCATCCTCACAAAAAATCATCAAATTTTAAAACTTTTAGAGGCATCAAATACACAATACAAATTATTGGTTTTAATTGACGGTTGATAAATCTTCTAACATTTGATGCCCTTAGAGGTTTTAGAATTTGATGATTTTTTCTGAGGATGCTCAACTTGCCATAGAGATGTGCCCACCAATTTCCATCAAATTCTAAAACCTCTAGATAGGTTTCTCAAAGTTATCTAATATATCTCATATCTCACTAGATCGCTACCCTATATATATATATATATATATATATATATATATAATCCATCAAGTGCGATCCTCTTGGTGCGACCATGACAAGTAACATATGTTAGATGTGATGCATGCACCACCCAAACAATACATCACAGTCAAGGTTCAAAATCTCGAGAAAAATCGCGAAATATCTCAGTTTTCTCAAAGATCGGCACAAAATCCCGCCTGTTGTTTCGAACGGAACGGAAATCATGAATAAATCGCGATATTTCGCGAGATTTCACGCAAAATACGAGAAAAACAAAATATCGCGACATTTCGAGAGACAATTGGGGCTCGCGTCACGTGGGGCGGCAGAGCGAAAGCTGTCATATCGCGATATCTTGCACGAAATTATCGATGTGCGAGATATCACGAGATTTCGTACAGACAGTTGGGGGCCACGTCACATGGGGCAGCCGAAAACGACTGACGCATGTCGCTTTCAAGCGAGATGTTTCATGAGATTTCGCGAGATTTTTCGATATTTCACGCGAAATTCTCACGAGATTTTGTGAGTTTGTCCCTTTCGATCAGACTGAGGCCAACACCACCGAAAGCGACTGGCGTTGTCGCTTTCCCTTGCGATATTTCACAGTTTTGACGATATTTCGCGGTGCAGTCTGATATTTCGTCAAAATATCGTGAGACAAACCCGGTTTTTGGCGATATCAAATCACAATATTTCCACACTGTCGAAATATTTCCACAATATTTCCATATTCAAAAGGTCGAAATATTGACCGAAATGGAAATTTCGAACCTTGATCACAGCCATACAAATTAAATCTAACGGCCCATAGTGAGCCAACATGTATTAGTGCATCCGCCCAAACAATACATCACAACCATACAAATTAAATCGAACGGCCCGCAGTGCTCGGATCGCATTAACCGGGTCGCACCAACAGAATTGCACTAGAGGGGGCCTCTCTCTCTCTCTCTCTCTCTCTCTCTATATATATATATATATATATATATATATATATATATATATATATAGGGAACACGGTCCTCCCAACTAGCCAACACGCTAGTCCTCCCTTCAATTTGGGTGCCACATGGCACTTTTTAACCGGGGTTGGTAAAAGTGGGTACACCCCTCCTAACAATGATCATGAAAAAAAAATTGAAAAAAAAATATGTCAAGTGGCATTTTTAAATTAACCATAGCAAGAGCTATTTGCCCGCTACAGTTTACTGTAAAATTTGTCAACCATTGATTGAGTTGTTTTAATTATTTTTTTTAGAATTTTTCTTTAAAATCTTGATCTAAGTAGAGTGGATTGACCATCCAAAAAAAAAAAACGGTTAAAAAGTGTCATGTGGCACCTAAATTGATGGGAGGACTAGTGTGTTGGCTAGTCGGGAGGACCGTGTTTTTCCTATTCCCATATATATATATATATATATATATATATATATATATATATATATATATATATATATATATATATATATATATATATATATATATATATATATATATATATATATATATATAGAAAGAGAGAGAGAAACAAGATGCTACATTCGAAAGTAGCGTTCTTTGCTGCTTTGACAGGTCAGCGAGGGCTATCAAAGCCATGAACGACAACAAATGTCATCTGAACTCACAATCGGGAGGTGCTAGAAGTCGCCGGAGGTGGTCACTGGATGCGGGTGTCGTCGGATAAGATGAGTTGATGAAAATGGACGGCTCACAATGAAAGTAGTCATCGAAGTCCTTTATCGGTGAACGGCAACAGGTGGTGTTAGCAAAGATCATTGGTGGAAGTGATCGGAGGTTGTTGATGATGATTCTGGCAGGAGATCACATGTAGACCGTGGTGGATTGTCAAAGCAGTAAAAACGCTGCTTTGAGAGGTAGTATCCCGGCCCTCATATATACAGTGTTCTCAAAGGCTCAAGGCGCACATGAGGTGCAAAGATCTTCTAGAGCTTAGGCGCAACTCAAAGCGCACGCCTGATTGAAATAAGGCACATAATATATATATATATATATATATATATATATATATATATATATATATATATATATATATATATATATATATAGGGGCATGCTATAATGCGGCATGCGGTAAATGCGGCGCCATACCGCAGCCGTCTGATGCACCTGCTGTGTGCATCGCATGCACGCAGCGGTGCATCAGACGGTTATAGTACAGTGCCGCACTTACTGCATGCCGCATTATAGCATGCCCCTATATATATATATAGATATATATATATATATATATATATATATATATATATTCAAAACATGCATAACTAAACTAAGAAAATGAATCTTAAGACAAAAGATAAATTGGATAGATCGTTGTTGCAACACAAATGTTGTAGCCTTGTAGGTTTGAATTACGACTCTAAATAAGACATTTAAAATATATTAAATCTTCAAATAAGTAGAGTTCAAATTCAATAACTAGTATAAGATATCAAATGTGATATTATAGCAAACAAAAACTAAATAGTGAATGATTGAATGTGTTATTTCATCCGTGTGCTTGTGCAGATGCTTCTAAATTAGCATGAAATGAGTAAATCGATAAAGAAAAGAAAACTCATTGAATCTTGTAATAGTTGAAATAATATCAAAGTCATCAAATCCAACCCATAATTGCTCATATGGTCCTACCTAAGAACTATAACAAATAATTTTAAATATAAATAAAATTCAATCAATGTGCCAATATTCAGACTATTGTAATCATGAATCAAATCTATTTAATAACTTAATCATATTGCCAAAAATATCAATTGCAAGCACATAATTGCACATGGTTCAACTAGGCGCGCCTTTTTTGCGCTTAGAGCCTGGAGCTGAGGCGCGCGCCTTTCTAACAGAGCCTGGCCTTGTGCTTTTTGAGGCGCAGGGGGTGAGCCTAGTTGAGCCTGAGCCTAAGCGCACCTTTAATAACACTGCATATATATATTTATATATATATATATATATATATATATATATATATATATATATATATATATATATATATATATATATATATATACAGAGAGAGAGAGGGATGTTAGGATGCGGCGTGCGGTGTCGCACCGCAGCCGTCTGATGCACCGCTGCGTGCATCACATTCACGCAGCAGGTGCATCAGGCGGCTGCGGTGCGACACCGCACGCCGCATTTTATCATTCTCCTATATATATATATATATATATATATATATATATATATATATATATATATATATATATATATATATATATATATATATATATATATATATATACACACACACACACACACACACACAGAGAGGGGGCAGGGAGCCTGCACCCAAGGTGTAGCATCATCGCTGCACCTCTCGCTTGTTTATCTCCCTAGAAGTTTTGGAATTTGATGAAATTTGGTGAGGGTGTTGTCTAGGGTAAGATGATCATCCTTACCAATTTTCATCAAATTCCAAAACTTCTAGGGGGGTCAAATGGTCGAAGCAAAATCTGCATATTTTAACGGTGACAATGGACGGCTGATTTTGCTTCAACCATTTGACCACCCTAGAAGTTTTGGAATTTGGTGATTTTTTGTGAGGATAATCATCTTACCGTAAACAACACCCTCACCAAATTTCATCAAATGCCAAAACTTCTAGGATAGGTAAACAATGCCTGAGGCGCAACAACGACGCTGCACCTCAGGTCCAAGCTCCCTTTTCCCATATATATGTGTGTGTGCGCGCGCGCAAGCGTATATTTCCAAATAATCAGATTCAAAGCTCCTTATTTTAAATTTTTTCCCTCTAGCGCACAACAAATTATATATATTTCCAAATAATCCGATTCAAAGTTCCTTATTTTTTTTCCCTATATATAAATTAATAAATCAACATCAATCACCAATCTCATTCATTAATATGAGAAGTAAAACACACAAAGAATGATATATCATGGTAAAGAACCGTGGTTCAAGGGCTCGTTTGAACTTGAACCGGAACCGATTCAAATTTTGGCTAACTGCACTGAAACACCCTGGAACCCGAGGTCCCGAAAATGTTTGGATTTTGGCCTATCCGGGCTGAAATAAACTGCTAAACTCAAAATATGCCCTAGCTCTCATCCAATAGTCCAATTAGGGTTGGATCAGATCTCAAATAGGCTGAATCAAACCCGATTGGGCCACATATCAAGCATGAATCCGGTCCGAATAGGCTGAATACAAACTGAATCGATAGAATTAGACATGGACAATAGAATCAAACCTAAATTAGCCGAATCATATGTAAATTCCTGAATATTATCATTTTTAATATTTTTCACAAAAATCAAACTCAAACTCAAACCACCCTAATCGGCCGAAACGGTTCGCTTTTTGCTCGGAACAAACCCGAACCCAAATTTTCAAATCTTGGAAAGAACTGTGCTTAAAGCAACTTTGAAAGATAGGTTTGTCAATTGTCATGTATGGAGCTTTAAATTGAGGGAAATTCAAAGACTTAAATAAGTTGTAGCATGACA
Source organism: Chamaelirium japonicum (assembly GCA_947650365.1). Taxonomy (NCBI): domain Eukaryota; kingdom Viridiplantae; phylum Streptophyta; class Magnoliopsida; order Liliales; family Melanthiaceae; genus Chamaelirium; species Chamaelirium japonicum. The sequence goes on along the minus strand of OX393559.1, from coordinate 10,811,354 downwards.
AAGAGATCAACAAGTATGTTGAAAGTATTCAAAAGGATTAATTTATAAAACTTAAGTATCACGAAACCAGCTATAGTATGGCGAGAAAAGGGGGGACGGGTATTCATCAACATAGATAACTGACCAAAAATGAAGCGAAATGCTCGGATGTCATCACTGCATTAAAACCCACCACAGGAACCAAGGAAGCAAGAAGAGTTCCTAACACAACCTGCACTGACAGAGGTAATGCAGTTAGAAGAAAGCTTCCTAAAATATAGTTGACATTACAATAGTCTCAAAAACACATGTATTATGTCTAAATGGGAAAATCCAATTTTCTTGGAAATAGGTTCTAGTCACAAAACTTCTCTATTGATGCGAATACTTACAAGAGGGGCATAAGCAATATATAATCGTGAAGAATAGCGACCAGTAACAATACACAGGAGAACGTGCATCGGAATAAGGTTAATAATGAATGTGTAGCCTCCCCATGAGCAAACCTGAAAAAAGAAAGACAGTTGCAAAGATCTACTGGGCAAGAAGAAAATAATACATTGTGAGTTCCACATATATTATTTACCATGTAAAAGTAGGCCAGAGCATTTAAGGTAGCATAGAAGAGTGATCCTGTGTTCAGCGTCTGTATACAATTCATAGTCATCACCAAATAGTTTAACACATCCATGTAACAAATGTCTGAGGATATACTTGCAATGAAATGAATAAGATATTAGAAAAAAATTTGTATATCTAACAAATAAGAGCTCAACTTTACCTTTATATAAAGATAGAATGTGAAGATCAAAGCAAAAATTGCTACAGCTTCATTGTCATAGCTACCAGCCACAGACCGCGAGATATAGGAAGGAACCTGCATATAGAACAAGAAAAGAGGCACATTTACAGGACATCTAAGCTGCAGTATAAATGACAGATTCCTAAAGGGGAAGTATCCTAATAGAATCTGTAACGGTTTTCTCTTTGATAATGATTAATAACTTTTTCTCATTAATCACAAATATATCTCCTGATAAAGTTGGAAACATTTATACAGAATCAACTGACAACAATTCTATTGGATTTTTTATTGACCGATAAGATTGAGTGAACAAACCACCAAACCATTTGTCGGCAAGTCCAATTTCTTAAGAAAAACCATATAATCATTGCCATAAAAAATAAAAAAAGCCACTAATTACAGTTAGGAATGGTGACCCATGGATGAAATAATGGAATTCACCAATAGAAAAGGCTTTATCAATTATTCAATGCTGTTGTACAGGAAATCTAGTAAATGGAAACCCAATCACACCAAAAACTCAGGTAACACTCTGTGCCTTCTGCCCAATTAAACAACAGTCTTCGAAAGTGTGACTAGGACAACAACAAAATGTTCAAACAAAAAGTTTTGAATCTACAATGCCAATATTGAATAGTCATCAAGACCATATTTTGATTGAAACAAAAAAACATCTAATTAAACATCCAATTATAGGCTTACTTAAAAATTGGTCAATAATCATATTTCATATCCATCAGATAAGTAATATTCTCGAAGGGTTAAGCCTATATTTTTCTACTACTGTCATTAATGAAGTTATTGCTAATATTAAAAAAGAAATAAATTTGCAAAAGATATATTGTGCTAATTGATGAGATCAGGATATGGTTAAATGCAAAATTAAAGTAGAAAGGCAAGATTTGAAGATAAGGGCTAATAAAACCAAAATGGAGTATATAAAATACAAGTTTAATATCATGAAGAACTATTCGAAAATGATGGACAAGAAATGCCATAATCTAACTGTTCTCAGCATCTTGGATTTATTTTACAGAAAATGGAGAGATAAACGAGGATATATCAATTGGTTAGGTGAAGTAGAGAAGAGCTTCGACTTGATATGCAAATGACGCGTGCAGTTAAGATTCAAAGGGCAAAATAAGATAATAATAAGGCTCGTAATGTTGTACCGCTATGGTTCTGATTGTTGCTTATAAAGATGGCTCAAGCACACAAGATGAGCGTGAGACATATAATGATGTTGAGGTGGATGTGCGGCAAAACTAGGCGGTGTTGGGTGAGGAAGGAGTCTATTGGAGGAAGTGTTGGAGTTGGACCAATTGAGGACTAAAGGTGGAGAATGGATTAGAATAATATGGGCATGTACAATGGAGAGCGGCACTGATAAGGAGAGTGTCTCAGTTTGGCGTGGAGGGTTCCACAAAAAAGTGGGGAAGACCTAAAATAATAATGATTCGAAGGAATGACAAAAAAGGATTCATTAAGCCGACCCCAAATTGATGGGATAATACTTGATGGATATGATTATCTCAAACTGTCGTAGAAAAGCAACATATATTTTCACCGACAAGTTCACATCATCTAAGGGCCTGTTTGGTTGTTTGATACCTTTTAGCGAAGTGCTTTCCTTAAATCCCTTTTGGGTAAAGCTCAAATTTGGTGCTTCAACAAGTAGAGTTTTTAGACTTCCCAACGGTTACAAAACAAGTCAGAACGCACTTAAGCCTACTAAAAGCGCTTTTGGGATGCCAAACCACACAGCCAACAGGCCCTAACTAATCTTGCTCTTACTTTAGGAGAAAAATGTTTCCTTTAGAAAGTGGAAACTTAAATGTAGATAAAGTTTTGCGGATATAAGACATAAATTCTTAAGTGGACAAAAATGACGTATCAAAGTAACATTTGTAGGTACAACAATTGTCAAGCCCATACATAGGTTCAAGCTTAACGTTAACTTCCATGAATTTTGGACCTTTGACAAGCCAACAAATGGGAACAAACCCTCTGGCCTGTGACGACACATTTCAGAGAGAGAGAGAGAGAGAGCATCAAATAACATGAGATGTGCAAAAATAGATGAAACAATAAAGATATGATGGGAAGTTGTGCATGGCAAATAAAAAGGCATTAGAACACAAAAAAAAAAAAATCATAACCTTAAGCAAGTTGTTTCCCGGAAGATGCAATTTCGAATAACCATAAGGTGTCATACAGGTATATCATTAATTTCAATTTTTATCCACGGCAAAAGTGGAGTAGCTTTCTCAATAACAAAACTTCAGAGCACGATAAGATCAACATCGCTATGAAAGCTTTCATTTCAAAAGAACATAACCAAATATATAAGTTACCATTGCTAATAGAACTGCTGCTGTCAATCCAGCTCCTGTACCCTTAACTTCCTGCAATAAATAAATCAACCACATCATTAAAGAACATTGAATTTAGAATCCGTAATAAATTTAACACTATCAAAAAGCAGTTCAAATTAAAATTTTCCAAGAAAATATACTTTTGTCAAAAGGTATGTAGCCCAAGCTGCAAAAGCTGAGAAAACTGGAGCAGTAAATACACAAACAGTCTCCACTGATAGAGGAATGTTTAGAGAATTCAAAATCCTGCAATCAGAAAGCAAGAAGTCCATTTTAGCTCTTATTGAGGTTCCAATACGCTCACTAATCTCTAATAAAACAATAGCCTTATTAATCTCATGAACATACCACCACATAGAACCTGCTGTTAATGTCAGGCCGGGATAAACAGTTCCACCAATCACACGACCAAGAGGATACCTTAAATAGTCAGGTTATTATATTAAGCTCCTCTATAACCATATCTTTCAAATTGCTGTACAAAGTTAAAAATGGTGTTTGGACCCGTACCAAGTTCGGTCATCAAACCAGTTCCAGAAGTCATAAATTCCATTCTTTGTAAGAAACTGAAACACATAACAAGGGCAGTCAAGATAGATACACTAAATATCCATACTATAAGTCTATAATATAAAACAAACCCCCCAGTTAGTGTAGTGCTACAGTAATTTTGGGGAAATCAACTTAAACGGTTCTATGTAGGTCTGGTTGGATGTGATGTGCATTATTGGGGCCAGAAAAATTAATCTTGCGGCCACGAGTTTCCAGGCCTCGCCCAATGATTGGACTAGTAAGTGGCTAAGAAGCACTGACATTGGTACGGGGTCACGGTTACGACACGACACTGGTACACAGACACAACAAATCCTAAAAAAAGAGGACACGAGTACGGCGGGGACACGGCAAAATAAATTAATATTTTTTATTTATATTTTATGTGTGTTCATAATTCATATATATTTCAATAACCAAAAAAATCTTATAGAAAACAACAAAAATGAAAATTTAATGCATACTGAATCGAACCATTAGTTAAACCCAGCCCAATTGGTGAATCACATACAGTCCTAAATGGCATGAAAAATAACGATTGTGTTTCAGTTTTGGATTCAACCTATCTAAAAACTTAGAGGATCAGATAAGTTAAAGCTAAAACTGAATCGTAACTGTCCGTTACAACCAGCCTGACAAGTGAATTATACTCAGACCCAAATGACATGAAAAAAGACGGCTGCGATTTAGTTTTGGCTTCAACCGATCTAATCCTCTGAGGCAGCTCGTGACCCAACCCTATATCGAACAGCTCGTCAACCCGCAGTGTCCGGTGCGTGTCCAGCGAGTGTCCGACAAGTGTTCGGCTCCTAGAAGCACGTGGGACACAACACATGAGTGTCCGATGCATGTCCGACGAGTGTCGGTGTCCGACACGGGTACGAGGGGCTTGGGGAAGTGTTCGTGTTTCCTAGGTAAGTGGAAGTTAGAAAATGCTTATGGTCAAAAATGAAAAAAAGGAATGCATAATAATTATAAGAAGTTGTTGAAAACTTGGTTGCTGAGCCAGTGTGATGGGATAGAATCAAAATATCAGTGTTTGCAAGTTCAAGTTGTCACTATTTTCTAATAGCACTGATAAAACCTACACTGTAATCAGTTAAAACTAAAGAACATCATTAAAAACTAAAAAGTACAGCACATAATATCAACATCCACCTGCCAGTCTACATACACACTGCTGTAAAGCTGTCCTTTACATAAATAATGAATGGTTAAAGATTTCAGCTGAACTCTCCTGGTTCCTTGACTTGCCAGAATGAAATACACCCCTAGAACAAAACATGACATGTTTCTATGGTGGACACGAACTTTCATCTGAAACAAATATTATTTTGACCGAAATGCAGCCTAACCAACTTATCTTATCATCTTTGTTTCTTTTTTCTTAATTCATTGTTTCTCCACTTCAATTTAAACGAAACAAATAGCAGAAGATGGTAGGAAAGAGACAAGAGAGACTTGTGCTCGAGCTATAGATTTAGGTCATTCATCGACATCCATTCAAAGTCTTGTCCCATTTAGATGGGGTCGACAATGGAGTACAAAACTAATAGCGAAGGCTCCACAAAAAATAGACAAAAATAATCCGGCCGGCTGTCAACTTAACATCCACCCTCTAAGACTGGTGTCAAAAATCTGACCAATGCAACTTGGCAAAGAAGACCTAGTAAGACAACCGGAAAGTTATTTACGTATAGGAAGACCTATCTATTAGTTACACATGTAAGCTCATGTAAAATTGTGAAGCAACTCGCCAAGGTTCCCCTAGACTTACAAAGTGTCTAGACGAGGGTAGAATGCAAGATCTGATATAGAGAATTACCATAGCAAAAATTATAGGCAAACAGCCTATAATATTAGGCCATTACTAAATAAAACCCACACATAATTTATAATTAAATTTCCATGGCAAAAATTCTTTTGTTTTCACCATATGCATAGCCGATTAGCAAATTTTCAATAATTATGTTTATATTGATAGATACATTTTTTAAAACTAATTTCAAATTGTTTCAGCAAGTTTCGATCGAAATATATCCAATCAAGTTTTGATTCTTAGTAGGCTAAAAACGATATCAAAACCAAAATTTTAGACCTCGCAACAATGAACCTGGATATCTTCTCTTTCATAAAACATATTCCCCGTTAAATGTGTTCTTTTATTAGACAAGCGCCGATGCTTCTATTTCGATTGGAAAATGCCACGCGGCCAACTAGTGCTCCAACTTTTTCTCCAACTCTCTGACATGGCGCAATCACAACCGTTCGTTGCACCCAGCTGCCTCCGACCAGTGAATCACATTGGTCCCTGACCGACAAGTTGAAAAAGTTGAAGCACAAGTTGGCTATATAGCATTGCTCATTTCGATTATGCTATGGTCATAGCATTTGGAAATACGTACTCATGACTTCTTTTCTTTTCTTTTTCTTCTTTAGGCCATGGCCTCAAAATTCTCCACCATGTGCGCCCTAATTTCTTATCTTATAGCATAAAGATGCTTCTTTCTTCACTTCGATACAGTAAAACGGAAGGTAAATAGATATACATTCCAAAAATTGAGGAATCAAATAGCAGAGACAATATATTCTATCAAAGGTATCATATAATATTCGGCTCAGATCTCACCAATCTGTGATATATACCATTAGCCAATCAGGGTAAACTAAACGAACAAAACCCACATCACAAATTTTCTGAATGCACGGAAGGGTTTGCGGAAAAATTAGATAAGATCAACAGAGGAATCAAACCTGAGTGACTCTGTAATTGAAGTACGGATCGAACTCATGAATCACGCTCTCGTACTTTATGACCTGGGGAGCAGATCAAGCGCGGAGGAAACGAGACTGTGAGGCGAGCCGTGCTCTTGATTCACCCGAAAGATCGAAGATGGGGTCGAATACTTACGGAGAAGATTCGGATCGAGAAGGCGAGGACTCCAATGAGGAGGAGGATGAAGACGCAGAGGACCTTGCCGAAGGCGTCCCGGAGAGCGGACGCTCCTTTGCTCTCCGACGCTTCCTTCATTTTCCCTTCCGGGGCGGGGATCGAGCTCTCGGATCGGGAGGCAAAGGAGAACGAGAGAGAAGACCGCCGGGAGCGGCGGAGACTTGTGCAGGGGTTTAGAAGGCTGCACTCGGACCGCCTCCGCAGCGCCCTTGCTGCTCAAAATTGTTAGGAGGTCCCTGTTTACGGTTCAGGAGCGGTTTTGTGCAACTCTCCATGACGGGAGGCGAGATCCTGACCGTCGGCCTCATCGGCTAGTTTGCGAGACAGATGTGCAGCTCCTATTGGTTCAGTGACATCTCACGGTTCGGTTTGACTTGATTATCTTTTTATACGATTTTGTTTGGTTATTTTATTTGAATAACCCAATCTAATCGGTTCGGTTAGGGTGTGCAGGATCAAGGCAAACCGATTAAACCGACCAAACCAAACCAAACCGACAGATTTTGATCGGTTTCGAAACACTCAATGGATCGGAGTGGATTGGGTTTTTTAAAAATCGATATAATTGGATCAGTTGTCGGATTTGTAAATTTAAAACCGACCTAAACCGAACCGAATCGACATATGTGTATACATATAATATTTTTTTAAATATACCATATGTCCTCATATATCCTTGTTACCAACAACCTTTGCAATATTGTAGGATGACTTAAAATCAATTAAAAAATATTAATTATGCCTAATGATTTGACAATAATAATTATTTTTTAAGTTGAATCTAGATACTAATAGAAGGGGGGAAAATCCCAATAAGTATATAGGCCAAAGCCCAAACCGACCATCCATCCAATCCAAACCGACTTTAATTTGATTAGATTGGATTTCAATCTCAGTTTGGTTTGGATCAGATTGAAAATCTTCAAAACCGATCAAGGTTGGATCGGTTTAGGTTTTGCCTAAATAGGTTGGTTTCGAACCGATGCACACCCCTAGGTTCGGTTTAAGTATATAATGGATGAAAACATAATTAAACCTAACTAAACTGCCCGACTCAGTTTATGGCAATTTATGGGTTTAGCCCAACCGGTTTATCAGTTTAGCCGTATCAGTTCCTACCCAACTACTTCTGTGAATTTGATTTTCGTCATAGGATCCTCCTATAAAGAAGTTTTGAAAATTGATGAGAATTTAGGCTCCCCGGTGTCATGTCATTTATAGCCACAAGCTACATGTCGTTTCTATATTGACTTCTCGATCCCAAGCACTAAGATATCAATAAGTATCATATGTTCTTTTTTTTTTGTGAATTTCTATTTTTTGTCTTTAAGAATCTTAGGAAATTTCATAGTCTAACCATTTAGCATGAAGTAAGTTCTCTTAGCTTTGACTGTTCAAGTTATTATTTTAGCACAACTCTTATCTTCAATACTATCATTATTAGTAACGTGAGTTTAAACAACTAGTAGTAATGATAGTAATAAATTAAAAATTAGTATATGTATTGATATCAATAAAATAGAATTGAACCAAACCGATCAAAATTGGTTTGATTTGGTTTGATTTTTTATTTTTTTTTTGATTTGGGAATTAGGAAAAATCAACTAAGTCGGTTTGGTCAAGTTTGAATCCAAAACCAATGCACAGTCCTACTAACTTCCACCAGGTTCTTGGCATGGTGGTACTTCCTTTCTCCTATATTGGAGAGGTCCCTGTTCGAACCCCGATATGGACACCATGGAGAGAACTTTCCCTCAAGGCCGTTGTGCCTTTGTTGCGAGTGAGAGCCTTGGCGAAGTCATGTTCACGGGATTATGGAATTAATAAATAGCAACGCCCAGTTCTATGACTGTTTGAACGGTCTAGCAAAAAAAACAAAAAAGTGCTAATTCCATGTCGGGCTTTTTTTTCAAAATATTATTAAAAAATAAAATATTTAGTTAAATAGTGGCTGACCAAAACTATTTGCCATTCTAGCGCTCTGATCGCCACGTGGCAGGTCAGCGCTGTAAAGCGCGACGAAATTTTTTTTTTCCTAAGTTAGGGTAAATCCGGTATCCGGGGTAGCGGGTTTAAACCCGGTATTCTGAATATCGGGTTTAACCGGAGCCCCCTTATATAATGTACTCACACTTAGCCATTTTCTTGTTGGACTTCGGGTAAACCCAATATCCATAATACCTGGTTTAAACCTGATAACCCGGATACCGGGTTTACCTTAACTCGGAAAAAAAAAAACTTTGCAGTGCATTTTACGATGCTAAGCTGCCACGTGGCAATCAGAGTGCTAGAATGACATAGTTTTGATCAGCCGCTATTTAGTTAAATATTTTATTTTTTAATAATATTTTGAAAAAAAGCCCTTCCATGTCTCCTTTTTGGTGAGATACCTCATCTTTTTTTTAAAAAAAAAAGGTAGATACGTCGCTTTTTATGGGAGATACGTCTAAGTAGAGATGCAACTCAGGGTGGGATGGTTCAGAGTTTGCGCAAATCCAGAACCGAACCGAACTAGTTTGGTTCATCATATTGAAACCCGAACCAGCCCAAATTGGGAAAAGACCCGAACCAACTGAACCCACACTAAGATCGGGTTAGATTAGATCGGCTCTTGGGTCGATAGTTAGTCTAAAAAATTAATGACTATCGGTTATTTACTAGCAAGTTGGAGATCCACTTTGAAGTTTAGGATTTAGTCAAATGTTGAGTTCTATTGGTTGTTTATTCATCATTCGAACACATGACATGTATGTGGACAGTGGACTTATCATATATGTGAACTAATATACATGAGTTCGGTTCTCGGGTTGATCTGGTCTACCCGAGTCTCAACCTGTAACCGATTTGTATTTAGTCGGATGTACAAAACTTAGAACCAAACCCACTCATTTGGTCAAAATACGGTAACCAACCCAACCCATCTAGGGCGGGGTTGAGTTGGGTCACCGCTTTATCCGACCCAAGTTGCACCCCCTACGTCTAAGTGCACCCATCATTTTAATATGTTAAACGATATTTGCCATCTTTTCTTTATGCCAACTTAATGCGGCACGATCTACCAATGAATCACACTCAGGCCCAAGAGTGCATTTTTACCGGCTTCGTTTGCTTATGGTCCAATCTTAGTGTGCCACATCGTCCATTTAAAAGGGCATAAAGGGATACACATCAAACAAATGATGTGGCACATTCCGATTGGACCGGAAGCAAACCGAGCGGACAACAAAAATGGGTGCCACTTGTTGGCAATCAAAAGTTGGTAAAGTGATCGTGAGATTGCATGCTCATTTAATTTAGCGTCCACAACAATATTTGCTCTACAAACACATTTTGAAAAAAAAAAATTTACAAAATTAACTCCAAATAAAATGATCAAAACATCCAATTTTTTTCCTATTCGGGTAATGTTCGACTGACCAGAACCAAACAAGATAAAGTCTGTTCATCCGACCAGAGTCGAACATTGTATAGTACATCCGACCGACCATGGTTGAATATTGTATCATGTTCGAGCGGCTAAATGTATTGTATCATGTTCATTGTCAACTAAATGTACCGTACCATGTTCAGTTCTGGTCGACCAAACATAGGGTTTGGACGCTAGTAGACGATGACAGAGAGAAAATCCGCAGGGAGAGAACCTACAGTGTCTGGGCAAAAGAGCTCAGGAAAGAGATGAGCTTGGAAAGGGGCAGAGAGCGGAGAGGACCTCTTGATGGAGGAGGAAAGGTGTTCCAGTTTGGATGTGTTGTGTATGTGGAGTAATTTAGGAAGAAAACGTAGTATAAGATTTTTTTAAAATTAAAGGTGTGAAGTGAGCAAATATAGAAAATTTTAAAACAGGTTGGTGTGTGAAAAGGAATATTTGGGTGTCAATAGACCCGCTCCCCACTTGGGTCTGTATTGGCGCCCCCGAAACCAAAGACGCCCCCTTTCCGGTCACCCATAGTTCCCTTTGCCACCCTCCTCCCTCCCTTCTCCGCCTTCCCAGCTGAAACCCTAAGGCTCCCTGGAGATGTGTTGGCAAAGTAGCCACCAACATTAAAACCCTTGCACAATATTTCTTTTGCCAAGATGGACAATGGAGGCAATTTTCTTACTGAGACAACTAATACAAAGCTCACACCGAACCCCTCGGACGCACCCATCACTAACTTTTTCGTATGAAATTAAGCCTATAATGTAATCATGGTCAAGGTGCTGTTAGTCAGTTGTCCAGCCTGAGTTCAAATAAGCACTTCATCTCTCCAAGGGATATGGATGAAATCATTCAGTCATCCAGACAAACCCTAATAACACCAGAAAAACATAAAGTTTCGGACGAAATGTACAATCAATCTCGTAAGAAAGCACTGGAGATTCCGAGTCCGAAAAAAGATGATACATTAAGGATCCGTGGTCGAGCCGAAATGACAACAATGGTGATTTGAGCTGTTGTACAGAAGTCTGGTGACTTCGATCCAAGTTACCTCGAAGAATGGAAGTCAGCCTTCTTCAAGAATAGCGCGTCCTAGGTTTGTCGCCAGGGCTAGTCTAACAGAGCTCAGGGCATGTTGTGGTAAGTTGGTGCCGCAGAAGTCTGGTCGTAGCTTCGCCACGGATAGCTCTTGCAATTTGCTCAATAACAGGTTCGTTTCCAAGACATTCAATATAGGCCGATCTCGCCAATTTAGCAACTTAACCTGGATGTATGAGAAAGAAGGGCAAAAAGAAAAAGGCAATCAATCAGTCTTCATATCTCCAATTTTTATAGGAGGGTCACCCAGAAATACTAAGAATTGTAGATGCATCTGTACATGTAAGGTGTAATTTAACTACAAGCATTATCATCATGTCGTCATCATCATCCAAATCTTATCCTATTAAGTTAAGGGTCAACTACAGAAACAAAAAAAAAAAAAGGAGCATGTCAAGAAACCTAAAAGACCAGTTACACAATTTAAGCTCGTGCAACCAGGGAGCGACCCTCCAAGATTCCACTAGACTAGGAAAGAGTGAAGCGGGTAAAAGGCGAGAATTGATATAGGGAATTGCAATTGATATAGGGAATTGCACTCTCTTTGGTACACAGTATGATCCAAAGAGCTGAAACAAAACAACATTCAATTTTGTTTGCATATACAAGCATAAATAAGCATAAACAGGCTATATCCGCTGACATGGAGTTAGCTCCATGTTTACTTTTACGCCATCGATTCACTATCCAAGGCCAAATTGAAATTCACATTTTTCAATCCATCTCACTACTGCCACACAATAAAAATCGCACCAAATTTCATGCTCCAGAATGAATAGTCGCCAATCGGTCTCCACTACTTCTTACCATCCAGAGAGCGGTTGGATAACATGATGGAACATATTCTAGAATGTGAACCATCAATTATTATTAACATCAGCTAATTATCTTTCATGTCTTAGGACAACTCCAGCCTTTACTCAGATTTGAATCTGAGTGAAAAAAAGCTCCAAAATCAGCTCCAGCCCTTTACTCAAACTCATACCAAATTGAGTTTTACTCAGATTTTTCACCAAATCGAGTGACTCGAACCTCATACCAAATTCCCAACGGTCATCTCCGAGTCTTCCCTATTTACAATATTGCCATCCAACGGTCAGATCCAAGCTCTATTAAAGAACATGAGAGAGAGAGAGAGAGAGAGAGAGAGAGAGAGAGAGAGAGAGAGAGAGAGAGAGAGAGAGAGAGAGAGAGATCAGCAGTAGCAGACTTACCTCTATGAAGCCTTGCCCATCTACCTCCTCCACCCCTGTGCCTCCTCCGGCGACCCTCCTCGTAAAGGGCTGGAGTGTTATGTATTAGATTGAGTTTTTACTCAAATTTGAGTAAGGGTCGGAGTGCTATGTATTAGATTGAGTTTTTACTCAAATTTGAGTAAGGGTTGGAGTGTTGTGTTACTTGTGTATCATATTGAGTTTTTACACATATTAGAGTAAAAATTTGAGTATCGGTTGGAGATGCTCTTACTAATAGCATTGCCGCTATTGCATTACCTCTAAATTCAATATTATCACCAGGTGATAACCATTCGATGTCTCTGCAGGGGCACCTATCTGAATACCAGTGAAAAGAAAACAGAACATATTCCCCAACTAGCCTGCCTCAGCTGATAGGATACAAGCTAATTCTTTAATGTTAATCCAAATCATTAAAATTTTGTTTCAATCTTGTAAAGTCTACAACTAGCAACAATTACCGAGCCCCGGACTCAAACAAGGGAACCAGATGCTTCCAGTCCAATATCTAAATTGGTCCATTTGTTTGAATCCTAATAAGGTACATCACTGATGAATTGAGAATATTATTTAAGAAAAAGAAATTTCCCTAAGCAAGCAGTTTTCTAACTTGCAATTAAAACCACACTTCTACAATTATGTTGACTTATGAGCCATTTTAAGAGTTCTCACGAATTAATCTGTTTCTGCAGGCACTAAACAGAAGTATACATTTCCATGTTTTCCTACATGAGCAAATGTCTGGATTACTTAAAAGCTAAAACATGGCAACTGCAGGCCCTTCAGACTACAAGAAGGGACAGTTTCAGTTTAGTATATTGCTCCATCATCAAAGAAATAACTTACATATAAATGGCACTTTTCATAAACTCATGCACCACTTACCGAATCATGCAGAAGAGGAAGCCAGAAACGTTGCGGTGTAGATGGACTCTTCATAAGCTGCAAATATTTGCATAGCCATTAGTGATGTCGTTTAGATTAGGACGTAAAAAATTACAGTCAAATCCTTAAAAATTACAGTCAAATCCTTAATACTACTGAATAAGAGTGCACTAATTCCATGTGTTCTACCTATCCCACTGATCAGGCGATCACCAATTGCCTTCAATGATATATAATGAACTATTCATAGAACCAGTAAACAAATGGCTGAGAAGCGATGAGTCACTACAATAGACAAACCGTCCCTGAACAACACTAATCTAGCTAATGGCAGATCCATTCATTCTCATAAAGACCAAATATAAAGGAATAAACTCTAACCTCATGCAGCAACAACCCTAGCCCTCTTTAACAATTAGTGGGAAGCTATTGAATGCTCAGAAAATCGTCGCCTTCATAAATCATCATAAAGCATCGACTTCAGTAGTCCAGTTAACCAAAATAATTCAGTATGCAGTTTAAAGTTTAAACCCTCTTTTTGTGTAGGTTAAGAGTCCTTATTCAACCCATGCCAGTAGCAAAGCCTCAGGGACCAGGACATCATTTTGCAGTGTCAGCAATTGGAAATTCCAATAAATGCGCCATGGTAACGTTAATTCTAACGGATGGAGCTGGCAATGAAGGTTACAAAGCTTCAAGAGTTTGATGGTGACAATTCAATAATCGTCACACAATTTAAAACTTTGCTTCTACAAAATGTATTTCTAGTTTCTCCTAAATTCTTTGGTAAAAAAAAATTAGTGTAGACAGGAGCAGCAAGGATTTTATAATACCTACGACCAACAATGTGAAATTCGGATAAAATGCTAATCCTGGGTGTAGATCAGGACATGCAAATCTTGTCTAAACTGACATGTGAATCAAAGAAGATTTCAAAGTCAGCAAATTTAATGATGTTCTAAGACTTAAGATAAAAGGCAAAAAAAAATATTTATTTTGGGAAAGGCAGATCCATCATCCACCTCTTTAAATAGAATTGGTCATCCACTTAAATTTAAATTTAATTATTTCCAAAGTCATCTAAGCCTTAATCAACCCTACCTTTTCTTTTTTTCTCTTATTATACACATCAAAATGAGAGAAGGTAATCTCACTGGAGCTTATAGAGATCTTGTGACTATTTTGTAGGCATGACTTGATTTCTACGCATACAAAATAGTGGAAATTTGTTTGAAATAGATTTCCACCCTTTTTATTCTCGAAATTGATGACACATTTTCCAGAAAAGGGGTCAAAGTATATTTATGGCTGGGTTTTTGGAGAAAGGTGGCCCACCTCTCCTAAAATTAATAATAAGCCCCCTTTCACTATCATTTATGATACAAGGACTTTCTAAAGTCTAAAACACTCATCTAGGCTTCAAGTGTTCACATACTGGGAGTCTTGGATCAAACAATTCATCTCCACAAATTATGTTGACAAGACTTTGATTTACTCATAAAAAGCCTCAGGATCCATTTCAATAGTTATTTCTTTGTGAATCAGGTGCTCACAATAGTAACATTCCCAATTCACGAGATGTAGGAGTATAGAGTTCCCATGCTGGAAGTTTTGAACAGCATGTCAAGGACTTGACCTACATAATCTTCACACGTAGCAATAAGCATGTCAACCTCCTATATCAATCTTCTTCTCTTCCTAGGCTTGTGCTGTAGAACCGCAATGGTTCAACTACAAAAATTGAAAAGCTCAGACTCATTCTTGGATTCAATGGAAGTGCGTGAGCTAAAACTTGAGCCAAATAACTAGAACAAGTAGTATAGGAGGCTTTTAGTTGTCTTCAAGTATAAAAAGATTAACAAAGGCATGTCCAAACTGCAATCCTTCATCAAAATTTTCAGAATACACATCATGGATTGGGCATGTGTGATGCGGGAGCAGATTCGACAAGCACGTGTTTCGAGGCTTGAATAAAAATAATATAATTATTTTCGGATTTAATAATTCTTAAAAATAGTATTTTCGGAATAAAATATAAAATTCGGAATAAAATCATTATTTTATTCCGAAATTATTATTTTAATCCGAAAATATGTTATTTTCGGATTTATTAAATATGGTAGTTTTAAAAATATCTTTTAGGAAAGATTTGGATAGATTTAGGTATTTTAAATTTGGTAGTAGTTATCTTTATTTATGGATAATTTTAAAGATAGAGATATGATGGATTAGAAAGTTAATTAAGTGAGATCTTTATCTCATTAGTGATTATTATCTTTATCTCTTTATTTTAGGAAGTTGTTATTTTTGTTATTCTGTTAAATCATATGAGCTTATTTCTTATGATCTTATCTGTTAGAGTTTTTTTTTATTTATTTAAAGGCCATGAAGCCCCCCATTGTAATATTATTGATTGAATGATGAATGAAAAAAATGGCAATTATTTGCTTTGATTCCTGTGAGAGGTTTCATATTGCGTTCCTGAGAGAGGATCGAAGAGCGAAAAGCTCGCCGGCGTGAGGTCGGATTACCGTCGGTGCGAGACCGACAACCCCTTTCACCCTTCCATCCCCTCCCCTACGCTATCGTCTCGATCGTTCTGCGTCAGATTTGGTATCAGAGCAAGGCTGTGAAGGATTCTGCTCCCTCACGCGGTCTTGCCCGTCGTGTTCATCGTGCTCTCCGTCATCATCGACCATCCAAATACCAAACCAGCTTTATTTTTTGAATCCGATCCACTCGTGCTCTTCGTGTCTTTATCCAGTCATCTCAACACTACAGAATTACAACTCTGCCCCTGATCGCCATGTTCCATCAGACCGTTCTCTTTGCACAACTGATGGATTGGGTAAAGACATTGGGTCTTAAACTATATCCTTCCACATCCGGTGATTTTATTTATGTTTGGCGCATCAAGGATCGAGCCCGAGAGCTGAGTATGCCAACCGACCCCTTTGTTCAATGGTTTCTACACCAAGGAGGATCGGTTGAAGAGCGAATTGATGATGTGATGCAACTGATTAGCGAGATTGAGCAAGAGGCTACGATCATACAACGACACAGAGTCCGAGCCTCAGTTAGACCTCCATCAGTTGTGCTTTCTCTAGCGAGGGCTCCACCCGCACCAATGGCACCACCTCCAGCAGTGCCACTAGTGGAGATTCCTGAGGACATTCCACATCCGGACGAGTTTCCGAGTTCGACAGTCGATGATCTTCTACCTGCTACAGTACCTCAGGTCGAGTCTCCACGTTCGGCAGCACCTCCAGTGGATCTTCTACCTCAGCTTTTACCTCCAGTGGAGCATTCACTACCTGCAGAGCCGTTATCGGGTATCGACATCAGCACACTAGTCCCGATAGTTGACTTTCTCGGGTTAGACGTTTCACCCTCGGCTCGGGTACTCCTCCAGTTTCACTTATGTGTGCCTTTCTTCGGACCGGACTACTTCAGCCACTACTCCAACAGACTGCTTGTATGGGATCCGGGAGGCAATTGTTTGATGATACGACATCCACTACAGGGTCTCCACCATCAACTATTGACTTTGCTTCCTGCCTGGGCCTCACAGAACTCGAGGTCGAGTTCTTTCATAGCTGAGGAGTTTGATGCGGGAGCAGATTCGACAAGCACGTGTTTCGAGGCTTGAATAAAAATAATATAATTATTTTCGGATTTAATAATTCTTAAAAATAGTATTTTCGGAATAAAATATAAAATTCGGAATAAAATCATTATTTTATTCCGAAATTATTATTTTAATCCGAAAATATGTTATTTTCGGATTTATTAAATATGGTAGTTTTAAAAATATCTTTTAGGAAAGATTTAGATAGATTTAGGTATTTTAAATTTGGTAGTAGTTATCTTTATTTATGGATAATTTTAAAGATAGAGATATGATGGATTAGAAAGTTAATTAAGTGAGATCTTTATCTCATTAGTGATTATTATCTTTATCTCTTTATTTTAGGAAGTTGTTATTTTTGTTATTCTGTTAAATCATATGAGCTTATTTCTTATGATCTTATCTGTTAGAGTTTTTTTTTATTTATTTAAAGGCCATGAAGCCCCCCATTGTAATATTATTGATTGAATGATGAATGAAAAAAATGGCAATTATTTGCTTTGATTCCTGTGAGAGGTTTCATATTGCGTTCCTGAGAGAGGATCGAAGAGCGAAAAGCTCGCCGGCGTGAGGTCGGATTACCGTCGGTGCGAGGCCGACAACCCCTTTCACCCTTCCATCCCCTCCCCTACGCTATCGTCTCGATCGTTCTGCGTCAATGTGCCTCCATATACAGTCCCAGTTTCATCACCTCCTTTCCAGACTAGCTTGTTGAAATAAACTAGTGGGCTTTCTATACATGGATAGAGGTACTCTTCGTTTCTTTAATGGGATGCAAGGAACCTTTTCTCAACCTTGCAGAATGACAATGCTGGACTTCTAACAAAATGGATGACCCAAAAGGAATAAGGATGTGGCAAGAATAATTATGATGGACTTCTCACAATATAGATGACCCAAAAGGATGTGGCATAATTCATGCCACAACACAGTGAACACACCGTATCCTAACGGATGTTACACCATCGCTCAGAACCAAAGGAGCCAATAATACGTGATGAGAATGGCGTTACAAGAGCAAAACAATGCCACCTTGTATGGCGTCGAGATGCGTGTCCACTGAAAATTTCAACTTTTTACTACTTCCAGAAATACCACTTTCTCATTGCTCCCTCTGATCATGATCACCTTGCAGGCTTTCCCTCGTTCTAGGATTGAGTGTGGAATATATTTTATTTCCTACAAACTTGTGTTTTGGGCCTTCAGTGATGTCAGGAAACTGCTAAGTACTAGGCTTTCTCTGGAATAGGAAGCATATCCCCTTGCTCTCGCATTTTTGTCCTTGTATATTCATTATAAACAGGATTTCTTTACCAGTCAGCATCTTCTACAAGTTCCACCAACTTCACCCTCTGTTGTGGCCAAGTGTTAATACATGTCTACTACACGCAAGTGACAAAATGAATCGATAGTATTGTTGTTCACAAGTGTGCATGATTTGGAAGTAATCATTTCCTTACCTTATTACCACGTTCATGTTCTCTACTAAGCTAGGCTTTAGACAAATATTTTGGTGCCACTGCTTTCTTTGCTTGAGCATTGCAACTGGTGCTTGCCTATGAAGCACAGGTACGAGTACGGGTACGATACGGGTACGTTGATACGGCAAAATCTTAAAAAACTAGGGTACGGGTACGGCAAGATATATATATATATATATATATATATATATATATATATATATATATATATATATATATATATATATATATATATATGTATGTATTTTTAGTAAAATATCGTTATAGATATGAATCAGATCCAAATGCAACCATAATTTCTTCATCATTAAAGCTCTAGCTTCAAAGTTCCAAAACCATAAAAATAAGATTATTCGATACGAGCCATACGACGATATGGTAATGCATTCATGCGAGAAATACATTGTAATCTCATGTAGAGTAATTTTTAAGCATGAGCCATACGGCGATACGGTCCATTACATTAGAACCAAACCAAGCAAAGTAGCAATACAAAACAAAATGCATAGCAAAGTTCATTCCCATCATCATCTCCGAATAGCACGGCCTCCAAATCGGGCTAATCAAGTGATAGATTTGCAATTTCAAGTAAACTGGCACCCTCCAAAGACTGTTTGCCGTACCGGAGCCGTACCGAAGACTGTCTGCCGTACCGGGTACGGATTATGCCGTACCCGTACTCGGTAAGTACCCGGTGCTAGTACGGTATCTGTTCGGAGTACCCGTGCTTCATAGGTGCTTGCTTATGGATTGGTACCATCCAAGTCCAATAGGCGTACATCTTCAAGGATCTAGCCTTTCTATGTGCTCCTTCACTTGTATGCATTGAGAAATGTATCTTCCAATATCACAATTCTCTTGAAACCCACCTCGTTGTGGGTGACTAAGTAAAACACTGCAGAATACATAACAATGACTTGTACTAATGTCTCAAACAACCTAATGCAAGTTGAAAAATTATTGAATTTCTCGGTATGACCTTTGATGCTCATGTCCTCGATACGATCATTGTTTGTCACGTGTGGGATATGGAACCTTCCTTACAACATCATCAGGTAACCCATTTGGAGGTAGACAATTTACTTCCGAAAGTTCTATTTCATGTGCTTCCATGCAGAATATTTTACGTTACTTAGCCTTGCCCATTGCACGTCCATGCGCTTCCTACAGAATAAGGTACTTTCCACATCAGCAGAATGAATATGACTTTTTGTGATTTCATCATAGCATTCTAATTAAAAAAATGATCCATGCTAGTTTTCTGCTCGAGGTAGTTCTCCAGGCATGTGACAACGAAGTCAAGTAGCTATTGTAGTCCTATGCTATCAAAATCAGGACTAGTCGGCGACTAGTCCCCACTCCCTAGGCGACATTTCGCCGACCGATAAATCTAGATTCCTTCATAGCTAGGCGGAACCCTAACTAGGGCCCGATTAGACCCGACTAGCGACTGGGTCTAATCGGGAATAAATTGGGTTTGCACTTTGCAACTGATTGGGTCGGGACTCGGGTTTGCACTTTGCGATCGGATCCTTTATAGATATTAGGTGAACTTGGACAAATCGAGACTCTGTTACTATCGAGAAAAAAAAAATCAAGTACAAAAGTGAAACCCTCTGTCGACTGCCGGCCGCCGTTCTAGGGGAACTGTGGAGCAGAGAAGTGAAGCCTTCTGCCGCCGCTCTAGAGAGGATCCTGTGGAGTCGTCCACCGCTCAGGCTAGTCACCACTCGTGTGAAGTAGAGAAGCCAAACCCTCCACCCCACTGCGGAAACCTGTGGAGTCAAGAACCTCTCCTTGGCTCAAGCTCTAAGTTGCTCTACGGGAACCTTGACGTCGCCTCACACCCTCAGCCACTTAAGCTAGTCACCTCGCCTCAAAGCCCTCTGTCGCTCCAGTCTATGGCCTCACCTCAAAGCTCTCCGCCGCCCTGAAGCCCTCCATCATAGCCATCACCTCAACTCTTAAGTAATTTTTTTTGCAAGGTACACGTTCAGCCTTGAGTCTCTCCAAGATTTTTTTTTTTTAAAGGAATCTTTATAAGCAATTTTTTTTGGATTTTTTTGCATTGCGTCTTAAGTCGCAACTATGCCTCTTCCCTATAATCATCAATTGAGGACCTTGGAATTTGAGATAAAAAACATAAACAAATAATTATTGTTTATTTGTTGATATTCGTATAACCCTATAATCAAAATTGGGGTTGTTCACAAATTAAACACCAGCAAACAAATATTATGATGAATTCTTAGTTCTAAGTCTTCTGACATGGGAATGAAACCAATACAACTATGTTTTGTTATTTATGTATTTATACTCATGCTGTGAAGTGTAAAGGCATGCATTGTTATTGACCGACTAATATCATATACTTATTGACATTTATGCTGGTTCATAGATCATATATGTTCAGGGAGGGGGAAGGGGAGGGGTTAGAATAAGTTTTGGCCAACTAATCCCGAACTAGTGACCTACTAGAGCCCGACTAAATGGCTTAGTAATTGTCATATGAAAGTTGGAGGAAGGAAGAAAGATGCTGAAGCAGAATTAGGTTAATCACAATGAAGTCATGTTAATAATCAATCCACTTCAATCGATGCAACTGTTGATCACTCAATTTGTTCCAATCAATCCAACATCTATAACAAGAGCAAAGTTGGAAAGCCTAAGTGCTTCAATAGCTACCATAAAAAACTTATTGAGATGTCTTGTTTTATGAATTTGAAGAAGGATATGTAGATTCTTTGTTGATGAACATAACACATTTGTTTGTTGTCTATGGGTTTGAGGGCCAAAAATTCCCCTTTGTCACATGACTAAGAACTTTATTGGCTTATTTGCTGATCTTCGCTTTTAGAAAGCAATATATCGACTATAAAATGCATATACTTTGGAATTGGGTAAGCATCTCTGGCTTCTTCCCTTGGGACCCTTATAATTGGACCATGAAATTGTTATACGAACACAGTACTTATTTGAAAAAAGACAATTTGTTTTAAGGATTCAACAATTTCCACCTATAATTCATTCTCTATTCCCTAGTTTTCTATCAGTTTCTTCATTCTTATCTTGTAGATCTGAGTTGAATTTAAGACTTGAAAATTTATCCAAATGAGCATAGTTTCTTCCATCAACACTGATGATAATGGCCGCATTGTATACAAGTGCCTTTTTGTTTCATTAGATAGAACATATCTTAGCAGATGGTTGAAATTTGTTACGCCGAAAGCATGTGTTTAATGATATATAGTTTCAAGTATTGAACAATTGCTTAAGTGGGCTTAGGCAATCAATGTAGCCAGCTCATTGTAGCAAACCAACAAGGTGATCGAGTTGCCTAGAAAAGATGAGCAAACAATAGGACTCACAACCTGGCAAATGACATATTACAGATGTTTGACTATAGATATTTGTAATAGACAGCTCCAATCAGCACAACTCTTTGCACAATATTGGTGAAGAGAATGTCATTTTAAGCCTCCATTTGGCATTGGCAATCATCAATGTCATACTCAGTGTTTTAAATATCAGTGATATATCGCTATATCGCCAGCCTCCGACACTAATCCAAATTAAATTTTTTATTTTCGGGGAAAAAATCGACATACGCTAATATATCGCCAATATATCGCTAATATCGCCAATTTATCGCTCAATTTTGCTGATATATCGCCAAATATTGCCGATATATCGCTGATATATCGCTAAACCCACCATTTGTTGTTCTGGTAGATTTGAAGCCTCTCTTCACGGATTTGGGGTTTCTTCCAAACTTCTAAGTTGAGGTACATTTTCAAATCTTTTTTTTTTTAATTTATCAAATTTCTTAAGTAGATCTTTGTAAAGAATAAATTATAATCATGAATCACATGAAGTTTGATGTGATTCATCATGATTATCATGAAATTAATTAGAATTCATGGGTTTCAGCTATTTAAACCCAATAAACACTAATGAAATTTTAGTATGTCAATACTACATATCCAATCTACTTGCTATCCAAATTTGAAATTTTTTTGCTTAAATCATTTTCAGAGTATTATGCTATGTCATGTTCTATCAGTCTGTGAAATATTTTATGCTTATTATGTCTTATGCTTCATGAGTTATGAATTTGTTATATGCATTTATGTATTGTGAACCATATGGGTTTTTGATATGTTTTATCATTTCCTAGTGTGTGTAATCTTATTGTGATTGTTTAATTCACAGACTGTTGCAAAGTTTTAACAGTTCATAGACAATGTCGGATAGTTCACAGCCTCATATATAGAGCCTAAATTGAGTGTCCCCTAGAGTAAATGATTGTTTTATGTATGTTATTGATCATAATGGTGTATCTATACATCCTAAAGAGATATATAGAAAAATCATCCAAAAAAATCTTCATTTTGCGATAACAATACTTAAAACACTAGTCATATTGGATAATCAACTAACAGCATCTATATGGCATTAACACTCTAATTACATAGGCCAGAATATGAGTACATGATGTAAATATCAAAAATTAATAAACATCAAAAAAACATCAGGCAACAAGACATTTTGTTACCTGTATAAGAGATTCCATTGTATTCCGAGCAGCATCAACAGTCCTTCCATATTGCACCTGCTGAAGGGATCTCTTAAAATCCCGATACCTATAACACATTTACAAGATTGAATGTTTTTATTTAAAAAAAAAGAAAGGATACCAATTTACATTAACTAGCTTACATTATATCTTGAGTATAAAAGCAAAATAAAAAAAGGGAAAGCAAAAACATAAAGTAATGTACTTGTGAAGAAACTCCAGGCCTCCTGCAGTCCCAACTTCCGGTCCAAGAAGTTCAATCAATCCCTCCCATTGCTGCAATGTGTTCAGAACATAAAGTTCGCATATGTAGTATAAATTTAAAATTTTATAAGTGTACACCAAACAAGGGAAAGTACCACCTTGAAACTATCATCAGAGATTGACTTCCCAATAAATTCAAACAGCTGTTGAGCAATTTTGTTGAGGCGAAATTCATCACGAGCCTGCTGAAGCCAGTAAACCCCAGACCCTTTCCTACCATGCTTCCAGTTGTACATACCAGCGATCTGTACAGTTAAAATATAGAACACAATATCACATGGAACTTATCATCCATTTGACGAATCGAGTTCTTTCAGGAACCTCGGCAGATAAACTTCAAAAGGCTAATTTTCTACATAACCAACTGTTTAAGGAAAATATAAAGCAATCTTTCATGTTTTACTTAACAACAAGGCTAAAAGATGCTTGCAAAGCTGGACATACCTTCATAATACTTGAACTGACATTTTCAAGTTCATATAAACGGCAGAACTCTAGATTCTACTCAGGATACATGATAGATCACATAAAATCATAAAGAGCATATCAAACACAAATAAGATGATGCAAATGAGAGAAAACAACAATGAGAAAACTACAGATTCAAGTCAAATAACAAGTCTACTCACCTTGAGAATCATTTGATAGCGTTGTACAGACTGCCTGTACAGTAAAATCTCTAATAAACCCAATCCTTGTTTTGGGCATGAAGCCAAGTAGGTTGGAGCAATCTGATAAGAGAGAGACAAGATGATATTAGCAACAGCTATTATAATAAAAAAAAGTGCCTTAAAGAATAAAATGCATAAGGATAATTGGTTACCTTTTTAAGACTTCACTGAATCAGAACAACATATTCATCTATGAATTACACACATGATCACACAATGTTTATATAATAGGTGGTGAGAGTATAATAACTAAGAAAGAGAAGCAAAAATACAATAATCTGAGCAGCAGTATGTTTACATAAGAATGTATCCACTCCACACCGTTCCTAGCAATGGATTCACTACAAAATTAGCTCTTGAATTCGAGCCACATGTGAACATCCTCTCTCCAAAAAGAAGGGAAAAGGAGGAGAAGTGGCATCCCGTTCAAAGGAAACAATAATAATCTTGTTAAATGAGTCGAAAAGGTTTTGACTTTTGAGACCATTAGCTATACTAGAGCAGAAATGGAATTTTGATCTTTGAACACCAAAGGTGACACAACCACACATGAAGCTTTAGCTTACACTTGAGTAGCCTTCAAAGGCATTGCCAGGTAATCATATTTGATATTTCTAACACCATCAACCCTAAAGGCCTAGATCCCCAAAGGAACCACATGGGGCCATCCCAAATATTAGGCCGAACGGAATAGTGCTTGCAAACCAGTTTCAACTAACGGAAAAGTGCAACAAGTATCAAAACCTCGTACTTTTAAGGATTATATATGGACCTATTGTCAGTCAACATCCCTCTATATCCTATTATATTTACTAATACGCTACAGTATTCTAGGAACACTGAAACACATCAAAATAGTTGACACTTATCAAATATAAGCTTTTTGAGAATGCATTTTCGTAAGATTTTCTTTTCTAAATAATTGCTATTTAATTTTGTTGATGCATTTTTTATTTGAGTATTCTTTTTTATCATTAGATGATAATCTCACCACTATGGTGACCACACCCATACCCATTCATGTATTCTCTATAGATTTTGCCCTTGTGCTCTAATCCATTCCATGTGAGCCTTAGCTTGCTCAAAGTCCCAACTCACAAGGTACAGATCTAGGGTTTTAACAAACTTCCCAAGCTGTTTTAACATTAAATAGTCTACAATTACACATGAACACGTAAAGGCTGATTGGTGTATTAATATAAGCATAATATGAATCTTTCTTCTGCATCTGCGTCAGATTCATTATTTTTTCTTTAATAAACAGAAGCTGATATTGTACAAACTAACTTGACTATTAAGGCCAGGATCATAGCATCTAACATGATTATTAAGATTTAAGACAACTACGAACCCAAGCCTCATGATTAATAAATTCATCTCCAAATCACAAGAACTCACTTGCCAAGTCAAAGGGTGCGAAGACAAAACTTGAGCATATACAAGCCGGTGGAGTTCCTCTATGCTGATACCTCCCAAATTATACCTTTCCTCATGCAATAGTACGTCAGCTTGATCATTTTCACATGTCAATAACTCTATGGCATGTGCAATCATCCTACTTGGACAAAAAAACAAGTTGCTTGTAAGATGATAGAGAAACTACACTACAAAGATAATCACATGGTACTGACTAAAACAAGAACTATCTACAGATTTTCAAGAGCTCACCAAGGTCCAAATGCTTTCGAGCATTCTGCTAGAACAACCTAAAAATTAGAGAACGGGACCATTTATACACTTATAATAACAAATATTGAACTATATACACACTGTTGAAGGATGTAAACATACAATAAGCTAAAAAACAAAGAAAGATGCGTTCCTATGCCACCTCAGTATTTTCTCCGAGAATACCAAGGAGGAGTCCCATCAACCCATTGGAATCAGAGGTTGGTTTCAACTGCATACATTTCTGAGCTAAACTGTGCATCCCTTGTAAACCCTGAGATATGAAACCCAAGGAACTAAGTAAATATTAAACAGATAGAAAAGAAGGGGGGAAAATTAAGCAGCATTCCAAAAAGAAGAAATATCGGAAGATTGAAAACTCCCAATGATTCAGCTTATTTCATTAACTTATCTAGGAAGATAAGTAACATGACAGTAATATATTTTTAGGACATACCAGTTTTATATGTACTTACAGAGAGATGAAGTACAATAAAATAATGTAGAATGCAAACGTTCTACTAGTTGCATACTCTTAACCAATCTGATTTGAATTTCCATCACATAACAGCAATGAGGATCTACTTTGCTAGAATTATAAAAGGTGAGCCAAAGTATCCACATAGTGCAGACAAATGGCAATGGATAAATCATCAAGGAACCATAATTCTTCTTAGATCTTCATTTGAATGCCAACTTCTACAACAAATGCTAGTCTTTAAATATTTTTGAGGAAAATGCTAGTCTTTAAATTGATTTTACAGCTTTCAGTGGAAAAGAATCCTTACAACCCTAAAATGATTCACTTCACCAGAAATGACAGGCTACAAGATCTGTAATAAGAAGAATTATATCTGACTAATGCGAGATAACAGAAGATATAACCCTCAAGTGTCGATAATCTTTCTGCAATCTGATTGATCGATCCTCTTTACCAGTCCATAGCCTACATTCTTTCTGCAATAAAGCATATTTTACTCTTCTACGTAATGCTTTAAATGTTGATTCCGGTCACTCAAAACAAGGAAATTTGTCCAATTTTGATCAAATGTTGGTCGAAATTTTGTATTTTTGAAGGAAAGATTTCGGTGAAAATTTGTTAGATTTGGGTCAAATTTTAATGGATTTGGGTCAAAATTCAATCAATTCGGTCAAATCTCAGTATCTTATGAAAAAATTAAGAAGGCAAGAAATGAAGGAATTTTCCACTGAACCAACTAGAATCTTGCTTTAAAAAATTATGAATTTTTTAGTGAAATTGTTCTACAAAAGGCGAAATGTCGAATTTTGGTCAGATGTCGGCTGAAATGACCAACATTTTGTGATGTTGAACTAAAATTTGGTCCTATAGAAATTTCAAACAATTTCTATGTCGAAACCTTAAAAGAGACATTTCGGCCATTTAGTAGGAAATTTTATGATATTTGACTCCATACTTTCATACTCTAATTTTGATAAGAAGAGTGCCATAAAGTGTTTAAATCCCCATTTCTAAGGTGAAGGCATAGTTTTTTAACTTAGTTACCACTTACCAGTAAAATACATAAAAAATTTGAGATGAGAAATTTCTATAATGTATGTGAACAAATATACGACTTACATACACATACTTATGCACTTCAATGCCTGCCTAAATGCAAATATGGTTATGGATAACCTCATGATTGAAGGAAAGAAGTATTAGCTCAACATGGTTTTCATTCTTAAGTTACAATCAATTTAAGGGGTTAATTACATTAGGTAGTTGAGCGTTAGCGTGTTTTAAAAGCTATTATAATCAGCGGAGTCAATTAGTTCACAAGAGATTGCGACTGAAGCTGATACCATGTTTTGAGGGTTCACCCGAACCGGTTCGGATTTTGGTCTATTCAAACCACTGAACATGCATTAGTCTCCAAATTGGCTCTGGTGCGGCACCACACCACAGCCGTCTGATGCACGCGCTGCGTACATCGCATGCACGCAGCAGTGCATCAGACGGCAGCGGTGCGATGCCGCACTTACCGCATGCCGCATTATAGCATCTCTCTCTCTTTATATATATATATATATATATATATATATATATATATATATATATATATAGAGAGAGAGAGAGAGAGAGAGAGAGAGGTATGCTTGGTTGCGCTGCCGGGCGAATATGCGCTGCGGAGCCTAGACCGTCCGATTGAAACGGATCAGACGGCCCGGAAACAATCCCGCTCCCGCTCCCGCACTGCACCGCAGGCTGCACCGCACCGCACCGCACAGCCGATCCCGCATCGACCGATCCCGCACCGTCCGATCGGGTTTTGATTTGAGATCGAGCGGCATCTACAGCTTTCGCTGTTACTGTAGCGGCTACACTAACAGCGAAAACTGTTACTGGACGTTCGATTTCCATCAATCCGTTTCGATCGAACGGCCAGAAACAGTTTTCGTTGTTACTGTAGCCGCTACAGTAACAGCGAAAACTGTTACTGGCCACTCGATTTCCATCTATCCTTTTCGATCGAACGGCCAGTAACAGTTTTCGCTGTTACTGTAGCCGCTACAGTAACAGCAAAAGCTGTAGATGCCGCTCGATCTCAAATCAAAACCCGATCGGACGGTGCGGGACCGGTCGGTGCGGGATCGGCAGTGCGGTGCGGTGCAGCCTGCGGTGCGGTGCGGGAGCGGGATGGTTTCCGGGCCGTCTGATCCGATTCAATCGGACGGTCTAGGCTCCGCAACGCATATTCGCCCGGCAGCGCACAGCGCAACCAAGCATACCTCTATATATATATATATATATATATATATATATATATATATATATATATATATATATATATATATATATAGGTTGGGATCCGCAGTCAACTATTTGGGTTGGGGTTCGGCTGTTTTGGCCAAAAATATTAAAAATTTGAAAAGTAGTAAGAAATTATGTTTTTGGTCCACCCAATTCGGGCCCGAATCGATAGATTCATATCCAAGTCTATGATACAAGACCATGGAATATATATATATATATATATATATATATATATATATAATTATTCCATGGTCATACATCATAGACTTGGATATGAATCTCGCGATTTGGGCCCGAATTGGGCGGACCAAAAACTTAATTTCTTACTACTTTTCAAAATTTTAATATTTTTGGCGGAAACAGCCGAACCCCAACCCAAACATGGATCCAAACTTGAACTGGTTCATTTTTTCCCAATCTGAATCCTCAAACCTTGGCATGCAGATTAACAATATACTAAACGAATAATAAAGCAGTCGCATTAAAGAAAATGAACACAGTTCATCAGATGCTGAACGGACAAAAGTCAAGTCAATAGGCACTGACCACTGTGAATGGCCTTATGTAAAGAAAGTGTGATATATACAGCTCCATCCAGTGACAAGTTATAGTTGTAAGGTTGTGAATGTTTCCCAACATTATTTGTATCAAATTCTTTAAACCCTCCCGAGTTTGGCGATGGCCACATTGAACCCAATATGCACTGCAGTCTAATTTAGCTAAATGATCCTGCCATTTCTCCCGTGCCTGGCAATAAATGTAATATGGTCAACAATCCATTTTCACAGAAATATTAGAAATGACATTTGTCCACAAAATGCAGACACACCTTAATAAAATCTGGCTTGGTCTTATAACATTGACCTAATTTTCCATCAGGTAAATCTGAACGCATGCGAGGCATTGTCGAGACGAGAACAGCAACTGCCTCAACCAGGCCATTTTCTGTCTATACCAACCAAGCACAAGGAATCAGTTTAACATATAGAACAATTACACTGGAATATCATCTATAAAATGCCATTATCTGCTCAACATATTACCAACATGGTCAAGGTAGTCAGGCTGCCATTCAATTTAGGTGTGGTTTGGTGGTGGTGATGGTCGGTGGGTTGGGGGTGTGTGTGTGTGGTAGTGGTAATGAAAATATATACTTCATATGAATCATATCACAATTTTATAGGTTATGCATCATGTTTGCATTCACATTGACATTTGACACAGTATCATTAGATACTAAAACCATAATTATCACCCAGTCAATCCAGATAACTAGCATTCACATATATGAATTAAATGAATTTAGCCAATATAGATATATATAACAATCCAAAGCTCCATAAATCAAATAAAATTAATGCTATAAAGTGTACTGTGTTGATAAAACAAATACTACTACACCATGCTAACGAGTGATAATAAAAGAGTACATCGTCATATAAAACTTCAAAATCCAAACATCCAATAAAAAACTAACAAAAGAGAAATCATTAGATACTCAAACTATAGTTATTATTCAGATAACTAGCACTCCAATATAAGAATTAAATTAACAAAGCCATATAATAATCCAAAGGTTCATATATGTCATAAAGCGTACAACGTTGATAAAACAAATACTAATTCTGTTAACAACCTGCAGTGTGCTTTGACATCTTTCACAGTTTCTACTAAAAACCAGATCTGATCTAGAATTTTAATGGTAACTGAAATTTTAATAAAATTTGTCTTGTCATCTTTTCCTTGTATTCCTCTTTCCCCAGCATCAATTTTCGGTATCAAAGCTCTGTCTTAGTTTGTACTGCAACAATTTCGTATGAAAGCTCTATTTCTTTAATTATCTCGCATTTATTAGGTATCAAAGTGCTATTTCTTTGATCATCCGCCATCACCCTTATTAAGCACAATGTAAAAATAATCTTGTCGATAGAAAAATGCCTTGTGTTTTACGAATGGGAGACCCCACCAACACAGTCCGTGTCCCAGATTGTGCTTGTGTCCCCCAAACCCAAAAAATGCCCAAATATCCTAAGAAAGTGGAGACCGTTCCAACAAAGCCGAGTGTTCTGGTTAGTTTTGTTGTGGTCATGAAAGAGAATTAAAGTGAGGTCTATTGATGACTCAAAATAATAGTGCATAGTAGATGAATTCTCTGGTAGTTCATTAGTCATACTGAGGCCCTGAGGGGATTCAGGACTTGAAGCAAAAAATTAATAATTTATTGATTCAGAGAAAGTCGGGTCATTCCCTTTTTATAGTGGTACTTGAGTCCTAAATTATTTTTTAACGAGCACATGAAACCAGTGTTGTCAATGCGCACGCCTAGGCGGCCAGAAACCCCTAGGCGGGGCTGTGTCTAATTCAAGAACGTTAAGCGCGCGCCTGGGTGCGCCTGGGCGCACAGTGCTGGGCGCGGGCCTAACTCAATTTTTTTTTTAAGTTTAAACCCGACCCGACCCGATATGTATTTTATTTAAGTAACAGGACCCGATCTCATCAGATCCAGCAACGAGCAGTCCTCAAACCCTCTCCGAAGCCCTCCTTCACCTCTCGGCGGGCACTTCGAAGCCCTAGCAAGCCCCGGCGGCGGCAGTCCTCTTGATGCGGACATCTACCTCGAGTCGAACCCATGGCACGTGTACTAACACAGGAGGAGCCAGCTTAGCTTGTGGATGTGATCATTTGTTTCGTCTCGATTGTATGTTGTTTTTGTGCCTCTATCTTTTGCACTTGTGTTTAGTCCCACCTCGCCTGTTGGCCGTGTGGACCTGTCGCTGTATAAAGACCCTTGTTTCTTCATTTGTGGTACTGAATAATAAAATGAAAAATTGTTTCTCCACTATTGTGTTGAGTGACAACAGGGTGAGGTGTGTGAAACCCGATACCAAACCCTAGGTGTGTGAAACCCTAGGTTTGTGCTAGGTGTGTGAAACCCTAGCCCAACACCTCCTATTCTCAAATCCCCACACCCTCCACCCTTCTCCCACCCCGTGCAGCCACCGCCTGCCCCGACCCCTCCTTCCCCTGCAGCTCCGCCCGACCCCACCCCCCTCTCCTCTGCCCCGACCCCAGCGCCCCTCTCCCCTTCCCCTTTCCTCTGGACTTGCCGACCACCCCAGCCCGTGCCCCTCCTCTTCCCTCCCATCCGCCCGGCCAACCGCCCCAACCTCCCCCTCCCGGCGACCCTGCAGCACCGGCCCCCGCACCTCCCCGCGACCCCGGTCCCGTCCCCTCCTCCATACGGACCCGCAGCCCCGGCACCCGCTCCGACCAGAGCCCCTCCCCTCCCCGAGTCCAGTCCCGACCCCCATTCTCTATCTCCCTGCGCTGCCGCCCAACCCCGTCCCCTCTCCCTGTGCTGCTACCCGACCCGACCCCCACCCCTCCCGCTTCCTTGCCCCGTGCCCTAGCCACCGCCGCCTCCTCCTTTTCTTCCCCAACTCAGCCCCGCCCCTCTCCTTGAGCTGCAGCCCGACCCAACCCGACCCGACCCGACCCCATCCCTCCACTCCTCTCACCGAATCCCTCACCGACCCTCTCATAACCCGCACCCGACTACCCGTAATTCCCCTCCTCTCCCTCGGCATGTCGGCATGGCCGACCCAGATGCGGATCACAGCATGATCTCGGACACAGACGGATACCTCGACATCAACCCTCCTTCCTCGATTTCTAAGTCGACGAAGGAAGAGCGTAGAGGAGTACTTGGAGCACATTACTTGCATCGTGCTTGTGACGCTGGCATTCCCGCACCGCCGTCATCTCTTCAGTAAGGACATCCCTACCCGGCAAGGTACGTCATGGTTCCATGAATTGAGTCTCTAGGGTATTATCAATTGCTCATTGTTGTCCACCCTTGTGAGGTTGTGCGTCCCTACCTGCATGTTAAGTTTATTAGCTCTTGATATTGCGGGACGGACTCTTGCTTCTTAATTTAAGCATTATTCATTTTAAGATTCTTCGAACTGAGATTGAACTGCCTGATGATTGTAGTTTTCTTTTAAAAAAAAAATCTATAACTCCCTATTGATGGCTTGAATAAAACTTCCTACCTGAAACTTTTAATTCATAGCGAAACACTGCTAGTACAATTAAACTACTGATTTTCTGCTCACCTGCATTGTTTTGCATCATTTTTTGTATCAGAGCCAGGTTGTAGGTAGGAACTGTCAGTTGTGTTGCATACTTGCATCTAGGAAAATTTTCTTTTAGTTATTGCATTTGATTGCCATATTTAACAAAAAAAAAATCAGCACGCATCATGTTGTGAGTTTGTCTTTGCATGCCAACCCGTAGAGGTAGGTCCTATCTGTTAGGAGAGTCGAGAGTCGGACAATATGGATCTCGAGGTCTTAACTAGGGCACTTGCCGAGTTAGCCCAAGGAATAGCAACTATGAACCAGAACCTCACCACTTGTCAGCGTGACACCAATGCCCGTTTTGACCGTCTGGACCAAGCTCCACCTCAAGCTCCACCACCCCTGGACCCTCAAGATTTTCGGCCACCTTGGCACAACAAACAAGACCCGGATGAACGGTATCTCCGGAGCATCAGGTTAGAGGGGCCCTCTTTCGATGACAGGCACGATCCCCAATTCTTTTTGGACTGGCACCAGTCCATGGACCGATACTTTGCCTGGTACCCTTTAACCGAACCGCGAAAAGTGCAATTCGCTGCCATGAAGCTTAGTGGACCTACCAGCCAATACTGGACTAATATAGAGGCCTTGAGAGCCGCCAAAACTCAAGACCCCATTGATACTTAGGTCACTATGAAGAATGAGCTAAAGGGCAAGTATGTGCCCCCATCGTATCGGGCCCACCTATTGGACCAATGACACCAATTCACCCAAGGCAACAAATCAGCCAGGGACTATGTCACCAAATTCGACGAGTTCCTAACTCGCTGCAATGTCCTCGTAACAGAAACCCCTGCCCAGGTCCTGGCACGTTTTCGATCAGGTTTGAGAGAAGACCTGAGGAGTGAGCTCCTTGCCCGAGATGTTACAGAGTTGGAAAGAGCCTATGCTTTAGTTCAGAACCTCGATAGCATTAGGTCCAACCATTTCCATCGGGATCAAGATTCCAGAAGCAAAGTCCCTCGGCCCTTCTCGGACAACTACCTAAGTCGGCCCTACCCCAACGAATCCCAACCAAGAGCCGACTCCACCAGTCGAAGCAATGAGAGAGACAACCATGACAAGGGCTTTGAGATAGACTTCTCCAAAGTAAGTCCCCTCATCATGTGTTGTAAATGCCAAGGCTACGGACATGTGGCCGCAAACTGTGCAAGCCATGTCAAAGTCAACATTATTGATGGCAATCTCATTGAAGTGATAGAGGCCAGAGAGGCAGAATTCGTCTATCAAGTTGAAGAAGAAGATGGAGACTTTGATGATGATGACGAAGCCATCTTGAGTTCCCTTAAACCGATGTCATCTCCCTCCATGTTAGTTGTTATGTGCGCCCTGTCTCAACCCAAGGATCAAGATAACTGGAGGCATACTGCCATTTCTCACACGTTCACAAAGATTGGGAAGAAGAACTGTAAGGTCATCGTTGATAGCGGTAGTTGCATCAATACCGTGTCATCAACCGTGATCTCTAAGACTGGCCTCAAGGCCGTCCCCCACCCTCGACCCTATCAGGTCCCCTGGATCAATTCGACCACCATGGAGGCCAAGCAACGGTGCCTTCTCCCCCATAAACTTCAATGTTTACCAGACAAAAGATGGTGTGATATTCTGACCATGGATGCGGGTCAAGTCATTCTGGGACGACCTTGTCTGTTTGACAATAATGTTCTTATTTATGGCCGTTCAAACATGTGCCTATCTGAGTATGAGGACAAGAAGGTCAAACTGGGTTCCTCCCAACCTAAGAGTAGTTAGGCCGAACAACAATCAACCCTAGCTAAGAAGATTTTTAAGGAGCATGATTCGGTCCTAATCTTCGTAGACCGATTCTCTGAGGTGACCCAGTTCCTCCCTTGTTCCAAGACGTCCGATGGCATCATGAAGTTACACGGATTGCCTGAAATCATTATGCCCAACAAGGATGTCAAGATCACCAGTTTCTATTGGAAAATCCCATGGCACAAGCTGGGCACCAGGCTCCAGTTCTCCACTGCCTTCCATTTCCAAACCGATGACCAGACTGAAGTTGTCAATAGGAGTCCGGGAAACCTTGTACGTACCTTGATAGGTGAACACGTTAAGACTTGGGATCTGAAACTGTCAATAGCCGAGTTTGCATATAATAGGTCCACCGGTATGAGTCCTCATGAAGTCGTGCATGGGTTCAAGCCTAGGCAACCAGTCGATCTTATTCCCATGTTTGAGCATCATAGAATTTCTGAGTCGACATCTGCTTTTGCATCTCATGTGCATGATTTACATAAGGAAATCAGTAAAAAAATTGAACAGAGCAATGCAAGTTATAAGTTAAGGGCCGATGCCCGGAAGTGAGTTCAGACTTTCAGTGTGGGAGATTATGTGATGGTCCGGATTCGTCCGGAACGGTTTCCTTCGGGAGCCGTTAAGAAACTACATGCGCGTAGTGCAGGTCCTTTCCGGGTTCTAAAGAAATTAAATGATAATGTTTATGTTATTGAATTACCCGAGGATTTTGGCATCAGTCCCACCTCCAAAATTGAAGACCTGGTGGCTTACAAGGGCCCAGATTTTAACCCTAGAAATTCACTACTAGATAAGCCTACCCTGGACTTAGCCCCTGAGTGCCCCCCCTACCCCCACTCCCAGAAATATCTCCACCATATACAGTAAAAGGCATTGATAATATTTTGGATGACGAGATTGTCTCTAATAGAGACGGTGGAATCCGGCGGTACCTGGTTTGCTGGAAAGAAATGCCCCATTCTGAGGACGCTTGGATTGAGCATCAGAGACCCCAGCAGATGGACCCAGACCTGCTGGAGCTATACAAGAGCCGTACCGAGCCTTACTCGACAGGGTCGAGTTCTCTCACCCCGGGAGCATGATGCGGACATCTACCTCGAGTCGAACCCATGGCACGTGTACTAACACAGGAGGAGCCAGCTTAGCTTGTGGATGTGATCATTTGTTTCGTCTCGATTCTATGTTGTTTTTGTGTCGCTATCTTTTACACTTGTGTTTAGTCCCACCTCGCCTGTTGGCCGTGTGGACCTGTCGTTGTATGCCTTTATAAAGGCCCTTGTTTCTTCATTTGTGGTACTGAATAATGAAATGAAAAAAAAATTCTCCACTATTGTGTTGAGTGACAACAGGGTGAGGTATGTGAAACCCGATCCCAAACCCTAGGTGTGTGAAACCCTAGGTTTGTGCTAGGTGTGTGAAACCCTAGCCCAACACCTCCTATTCCCAAATCCCCACACCCTCCACCCTTCTCCCACCCCGTGCAGCCACCGCCAGCCCCGACCCCTCCTTCCCTAGCAGCTCCGCCCGACCCCCCCCCCCCCCCCCTCTCCTTTCCTCTACCCCAACCCCAGCGCCCCGCCCCTCTCCCCTTCCCCTTTCCTCTGGCCTTGCCGACCACCCCAGCCCGCGCCCCTCCTCTTCCCTTCCATCCGCCTGGCCAACCACCCAAACCTCCCCCTCCCAGCGACCCCGCAGCACCGGCCCACGCTCCTCCTCGCGACCCCAGTCCCGTCCCCTCCTCCCTGCGGACCCGCAGCCCCGGCACCCGCTCCGACCAGAGCCCCTCCCCTCCCCGAGTCCAGTCCCAACCCCCCCTCTCTATCTCCCTGTGCT
This sequence comes from Chamaelirium japonicum, assembly GCA_947650365.1. Taxonomy (NCBI): domain Eukaryota; kingdom Viridiplantae; phylum Streptophyta; class Magnoliopsida; order Liliales; family Melanthiaceae; genus Chamaelirium; species Chamaelirium japonicum. Next base: position 10,775,239 of record OX393559.1, on the reverse strand, counting down.
GCCGCCCAACCCCGTCCCCTCTCCTTGTGCTGCTACCCGACCCGACCCCCACCCCTCCCGCTTCCTTGCCCCGTGCCCTAGCCACCGCCGCCTCCTCCTTCTCTTCCCTGACTAAGCCCCGGCCCTCTCCTTGTGCTGCAGCCCAACCCGACCCGACCCCATCCCTCCCCTCCTCTCACTGAATCCCTCACCGACCCTCTCATAACCCGCACCCGACTACCCGTAATTCCCCTCCTCTCCCTCGGCATGTCGGCATGGCCGACCCAGACGCGGATCACGGCATGATCTCGGACACAGACGGATACCTCAACATCAACCCTCCTTCCTCGATTTCTAGGTCGACGAAGGAAGAGCGTAGCGGAGTACTTGGAGCACATTACTTGCATCGTGCTTGTGACGCTGGCATTCCCGCACCGCCGTCATCTCTTCAGTAAGGACATCCCTACCCGGCAAGGTACGTCCTGGTTCCATCAATTGAGTCTTTAGGGTATTATCAACTGCTCACTGCTGTCCACCCTCGTGAGGTTGTGCGTCCCTACCTGCCTGTTAAGTTTATTAGCTCTTGATATTGTGGGACGGACTCTTGCTTCTTAATTTAAGCATTATTCATTTTAAGATTTTTCGAACTGAGATTGAACTGCCTGATGATTGTAGTTTTCTTTAAAAAAAAAAAATCTATAACTCCCTATTGATGGCTTGAATAAAATTTCCTACCTGAAACTTTTAATTCATAGCGAAACACTGCTAGTACAATTAAACTACTGATTTCCTGCTCACCTGCATTTTTTGCATCACCTCTCCTCTCTTCTCTCCGGCAACAAACCGACCACCACCGACACCGGCACGACAGCGACCATCGGCCCATCACAGATACTCTTCTCCTCCTCTCCTCCTCCTCTGCTCCTACAGTCGGGCGGCCTCTCCTCCTCTTCCTCCACTGCAGTCGGGCGGCCTCTCCTCTTCCTCCACTGCGGTCAGGCGGCATTTTTTTTTTTTTTTTGGCTCTTGCAGTCCTTCGGCACCTCCTCTTCCTCTTCTCCTCCTCTCCTCCTGCGGCAGAGCTGCAGAGCTTCCTCCTCTCCTCATGCGGCAGAGCCACCTCCTTCTCCTCCTCCTTTTTATTTTTTGCGGGTTGGTGCTCTACTGCTCTGTCCTCTGATCTTGTTCTAGCGCGCTATTCTCTGACTTTCCCGCTTCAATCTTCGAACCACTTTGAGCCTTGCTCTAGCGCGTTGTCCTCTGACCACTTGGCTGCTAGAGCAAGGGCTCAAAGAGATCTGGAGATCAAAACGGGGGAGGAGGCAACAGCCAACGGCCCAACAGGTGCTATTACTGCTATATATTATTCTCATAATCCTTGAGCATGACATCAATGGCCATACTTCGCACGGGCAATTGGGCAAACAAAGCAAAACACATGCCGTTGGTTGGGGGTCGACTGACTCAACTCTATGAAGTACTTCTCACTTTACCTGTAAAAAAAACAGAAAAAAATTTGTAAATTAATTGATGCACATAGCACTTCACATGCACAAAAAAGAGAGGCTCTATGAGTATGAAATATGAATTATGAAGTATGAACTTAATTGAGCACTTAGCTAATAGCCATTAGTTGTTGCTTTGTCAATTGTTATTGTGCTATTGAATTCTGAAAATGCAAGTGCGGTCTTGAGTTCTATTTATTAAAAAGTGTATTTGTATGTTGGTCTTGCAGATATAAAATGGAAGGTTCTACTAGTGGGACAAGTCAACCAACGATGAAGGCCAAATCTAATGATCCTGCATGGAAGTATGCTCATTGGATTGATGCCAATGACAAAAACACAGTTTTTTGTGAACTGTGTAAAAAAGCATACAAGGGGGGAATCAAGAGACAGAAGGAACATTTGGTTGGAGGCTACAGGAACATTGTAAAGTGTCCTAATACAACGACCGAGATTGCGAAAGAGATGCAAGATTACATGATGAAGAATAAGAGGAAGAAGCCAGATACTGATTTTGTTTCTTTAGAAGACCCATGTGATCAAGATGTCTCCAATGAGGTTATACTCGTCAATATTGCACAGAAAAGTTCATCTTCGAGTGGTATTAGTTTGCAAAGAAGGAATCCAAATACAACTACAAGAGGGCCTATGGATAGTTTTGTGAGACCAAGTCCCAAGGAAGTTATTGCGAGCAGGGCTAGTGGAAAACAAGTCCAAACTACAATTAACAACCGCTACAAGGAGGCTAGAGTAAAGACGAATGAGTATGTGGCTAGGTGGTTCTACCAAGCAGGCATACCATTCAACACGGCAAAGTTGACAAGCTTCCAAGTTATGGTAGAAGCAAGGTTCTAAAAAGCGCTAGGCGCTAGTCGGGCGGTGGGGGGCCGCCTAGCGCCTAGGCGGCCTAGGCGTTTTGCCTTTTTTTTAATTATTTTAATTATTATTTTGATATTATATAATATATATATATATATATATATATGTTTAAAAATTAATATAAGTTCAAGATTATCCCAAACCATTATTTTAAAGAACAAGTATATAACCATAATTCAAGATTGAGTGATTAACAAGAACAAAAGCAAACATGGTCCGCCTGGCTAGCCTCAGCCCGCCTAGCCCGCCTGGTCCGCCTGGCCAGCCTCAACCCGCCTGGCCCGCCTGGTCAGCCTCAGCCCGCCTGGTCCGTCTGGTCAGCCTCAGCCCGCCTAGACCGCCTAGGCGGCCGCCTAGCTCCGCCTGGGAGCTTGGCCGCTTTTCTGGAGCGCCTAGGGCCTAGGCGAGGCGGTGGGGGGCCGCCTAGCGCCTAGGCGGCCACCTAGAACGCTTTTTAGAACACTGGGTAGAAGCTATTGCACAATATGGCTCGGGCTACAAGCCACCCTCATATCATGAGTTGAGGGAGCCACTACTTGCCGCCGAAGTTCGAAGAACCAAGAAAATGTATAACGAGCATTTGAAGGCTTGGATGAAGTATGGCTGCACACTCATGTCCGATGGATGGACCGACAAGAGAGGGAGGAGCTTGATGAACTTTCTTGTAAATTCTCCAGAAGGAACTTACTTCATGGAGTCCATAGATGTGTCGGACAAAATCCACAATGCCGCATATATTTTTAAGCAGTTGGATGCTTGTGTTGAGAAGATTGGAGAGCATTATGTGGTGCAAGTGGTCACCGACAATGCCTCCGCTTATGTTGCTGCCGGTGCTATGCTAATGGAGAAGAGGTCACATTTGTATTGGACTCCATGTGCGGCTCATTGTTTGGATTTAATGCTGGAAGATCTTGGTGGGATGAAGAAGTCAAAAGGAGTCATAAGCAAGGCCAGGGAAATAACTACTTTCATTTATCGGTACACACGGCTTATCAATGTTATGAGGAAGAAGACAAATGGTAGAGATCTTACGAGGGCAGCGATTACTAGGTTTGCTACGGCCTTTCTTACTCTTCAAAGCCTGTACACACACAAAAATGCTCTTAGGGAGTTATTTATATCAAGTGTGTGGACTTCAAGCGATTGGGCAACAAAGCCAATGGGTATAAGAGTTCATAACACAATTATGTCCAACTCTTTTTGGAGAGGAGTCGTTGATTGCTTGAAAGTGGCACAACCGATAGTGAAGGTCTTGAGGCTCGTTGACAGTGATGAAAAGCCTCCAATGGGCTACCTTTATGCGGCTATCGAAGATGGAAGGGAAAAGATAAAGGCAAACTTCAATGGGAATGAGGCTACATATAAACCTATTTTGAAGATTGTTGACAAGCGATGGCAAAATATGATGAATCGCCCTTTGCATAAGGCGGCATATTTTCTTAATCCGGCTCCTACTTTCTCGCTAAGGAAAAAAATGAAAGGTTAGTTGGAAGGTTTGAAATCGCATTTATTAATTGCCTTGAGAGGATGATTGGCGATAGAGATACACAAGATCTTATTTCAACCCAAGTTGAGTCGTCCAAGAATAGTAGAGATCTTTTTGGGAAGCAAATGACAATTCAGCATCGGAAGATGAGTATTGATATTTTTAATAGAGTCAATACTAGTCATGCTATGTCTAGAGTGCTTTTACTCAATTAGCAACTTTATTTTATTTATTTTGGTAGCTGATTGGTGGAACACATATGGTGCAAACACACCGGAGTTGAGGACACTTGTTTTGTGCATACTAGGCTTAACGTGCACTTCTTCCGGTTGCGAGCGCAATTGGAGCACGTTTGAGCATGTGTATGAAATTGACAAATTGTTTATAAGTAAACTTGGTGTTTACTTTTTAGTTCCTTACTTATTGCTTATACTTTTGTTGTTTATTTTTCTATTGTATTGCTTAAATTCTAAAGATTCATACCAAGAAGCAGAATAGATTTGAGCAAAAAAGGCTCAATGACCTTGTTTTTGTGCAATATAATTAACGCCTACGGAAAAGATTCAAGGCAAGGAAGGAGAAGCCGGGCGCGTATGATCCGATATGCTTTGACGAGGTTGATTTGGATTTCGAATGGTTGACAGGTGAGGACATGTTTTTTCATAGGCTTGAATCACTTGATCTTGGTTAGAATATGTTTATGTTGGAACTTGAGTTGATGTTGATATGGAGTCCTAATGGTTGACAGGTGTACCATCCGATGAGTTAATCCATGAAGGAGAGGACCTAACATGGGACACTGTGGATGCCGCCTTTAGAGCTTCAAAAGCCCTAGATGGCTTAGATCGACCTACTCGAAGCAGTACAACAAAGAGAGCAACCACAAATGTGGTGAAAGAACCCGAATGGCAAGATTTTGAAGATACAGATGATGATGAAGAGTATGTGGAGGAAGAAGAAGACTCAGACGATGAAGATGATGATTATGGAGGCAATGGGGAAGAAGCCGTAGGGGCATCGGGTGGCGGAGTTGCAGGATCGTTGCTTGAAGATATGGAATTAACACCTTTTGATTAAGTTGTGGAAATTTGGGATAGTGGGGGGGGGGGGGGGGGGTCGTATGATTCGTATGAATTTGGAAACATCTACAAATCTAGTATCTAAACTCATAAGATTTTGATCTATATCTTAGATTCGTGAATACTTACTTTATTTAAATATTAGTGAATGTTTTTTTATCTAACAAATATGATGATATGTATTTGAGAACTGATGTTATGTGATGCCCATACCAAATTATAACAAGCATAACTTTAGCCGCCACCCCCCACCTCCTCAAAAAATCAAAACGACACAAGGCGACGCCTAGGCGCGCCTAGGCTCCTAGGCTCTACTTAGGCGCCTAAGCTCGCCTTGACAACCTTGCATGAAATAAATTGGATGTTAGATTTCAGTCCAACATTGCACTTATTCTAAAACCAATTGTCATAATGCAGTATAAAATCAAAACTTCTAAAAAATGCAGTGTTGAATTTACTTGATGAAATTTGCCCCTTAAGAATGATCGTCTCTCTGAAAAAACTAGTGTCCATTTACTTTTGCATCTCCTAACTCATCAGCCTCATCATCAAGAAAATCTAGAATGTTCATCTAAAAGAACCCGAGAAGCCGCTAGATGCCAACATCCAATTCTAGAAGACATCGGTTGACATAATGGGCGCAATGCTACTAACAGAGATGGCAGCTTGTGATGAGGGAGGGTTAAGAAATCGAGATGATGCATGGACGATAATGATACCGATGACCCATACTAGAATGGCCATGGAGATTTTAGTCAAAAGATGAGATATTTCCACTTGAGAATACCGATGTAGAATACTTTTCTAGTTAGTATTTTCAGACCACTTGCTATTTTTGGGCTTTGAGGACATTGTAGTTTTGTACTCTTGCCTAGCTTTCTAATGTTTATTTCCAGGAGAAAAAAATTGACTTATGCTTTTACACTTCGATATTCTTACCTTAGGTGCAGTGGTCGTTCACCCACTTCATTTGTCACATTCTTTACATATGATCAAGTCGCGGGCATTATGGTAGAACTTCAGTATGTTGGGGACACCTATATCATGGGCCATTGGTGAGATCAAACTTAAATATTGGCCAATGGCAATGGCACAAAATTAGATCTTTGATTTTTTGTGACGGGGTTCACAAGAAGAAATCGGTCTCCCCTCACCTTTTCATCAACTTCCCTCTAGGTTTACTTCGATCGTGGCTTCCCTCATCTGGGCTATATTTTTCTTTCGTCCAGATTATTTTGTCTTTTGCACCGCCTCATCCAGACCATCCACCTTTTCATTGTTTCTCTCTTTTTTTCAACACCTCCCTTTCTATTCACCAAAACAAATTTGAAATGTATAAAAGGGAGATTCTGCTTCTTCAAAACGCAATCTAGGATTAGGGTGTCCCCTCCACTTGTGGTTAATTAAATGACGTGCGAAAAAATATGCAGCTAATAAGGGTCAATGAAGTTTTGAGGGTTCATCCGAATCTGAACCAATTTGCCTGAACTAATTCAGATTTTTGTCAATTCAAATAGAACAAGATCTGAACTTGGCCAAATCAAACGTGGATTTCCGACATTTTCTAATTTTAATTTAATATTTCCTCCAAAACGGCCAAACCCAAACCCGATAAACCCAATTAATTCATTTAGTTCGAACCCGAACATGAGTGTTCAAACCTTGGAGGTCAATCATGGACCCATTCGCAACAGAGAGGCTAGGGGGAAAAGAGAGTAGAAGGCCAATTAAGCTCTTCTAAAATAAATTTCAGTAATCTAAATTCTCGAACTTCATTAAATACTAGATTGATTACAAAGAGGAGGCTCCCTCCTTCAACAAACCATCATGAGATGATACATAAAATAAAAACTAGGGACATAAGTAAAAGCCGGGTACTCATCCAACACAATTGTTTTTTTTTATGTGGCTTTTTTGCATGTTTTTTTAATATATATGCCGCTAATTTTCAACTGAAAAAAGAAGGAACGAGGAAGAAATAAGCTATAGAAGACAGGTACAAGGTCTACTTCCTTTTCTTATCTCTTGGAAACCAGACCTTTGCACGTACAACAATTTTTGGTTCAAATAACACACATTAAGTAGGTATTAGAATACACGAGTTTCAGGAAATGTTCCCAACATAACATCTCCCAATCGACCCCACCTTCCCCCCGTCCCCCCTCCTTAAGTCTTTATTGCTCGCGAAAGAGAGAGAAATCATGGGAAAGCAAAGAAATCTCTCCTCCGCAAGAGATGCACCACAAACTCCTCTCACAAACGAGTAGGGCCCATGGGGACAAAGCGTCCGGATTCTCTTTATCATGGGTATGGAGATTTCGTCCTCTCTTCTCATATTGAACTATCTATTATTTCGGCTTTAATAGTTAATTATAAATCTAATCTTTTTATCCTCCCAAAATTAGCAAAACTACATTGATTATTTTTTACCCAAAAGGCCAAAAATACCCTCCATTTTAGCACAAATTACAACCAAGTCACGTATTGCTGAAAAATGCAAAAAAAATAATAGAAAAAGCATCTAAAACCTAATAAATTGTCAAAAAAAAAAACTGAAATCGTCTTACTAACGACCCCTAACACAATGTCATGTCCACGGGATTATGGAATTTAATAAAAATAGCAGGTATGATGTCTTCCCCCTGTTTCGATCTCCAGACCTCTTTGAGCCCATGCTCTGGCAACCTGTCCTCTGACCGCCTAGCCGGTCGATAAAAAAAACAAACCCTAACAGTCTTTTAAATTTTTAATTAACTAGAGTTTAGGCAATCTATGTCGCCTTGAGATTTCGAGCTCGGGATCCATTTCGGATTCGGGCTATGCAAAAAATGAACTCATTTGGTTGGTTCAGGTTTGGTTGTTTGGTCAAAAAACCTTTTTTTTAAAAAAAAATCAGGTTTGTTTTGGCTAATTAGGGTTTAGCTTTGTTAAGACCTAGTCCATCAAACAATTATGCCCAACTTGAAAGTTACATATCCACACCAATAAATAATATCATAAATGATTAAACAACCAAAAGAGTTTTATTTCATACACAAATAATACTTGGAAATATTCAATCCAGATCGCATGCCAAATGGTGAATCATAGAACTCAATTCAGAGCATTGAAACCAAAACTCCAGTGAGGCACCAAAACATATACTAAAATTGAGCTTTTGAACCTCAATTTCCATGCTCTCTATACATGATACAATAGAAGAATCATTGTCTATCGATATTGGCAGAGATCTCCCCTTCCTTTATTCCTTAAATTGACCCCTCAAGTCATCATGGGCTTTTCCAAACAAATATGGCTTGTGCTCTCTTTACTACAGTACTAATACTAAAATTCATCATTTGATGATTTTCCTACTTTTCATAATCGACTGAAGTAGGTTCAACGAAGACAAAACCATGCAACATATTTTTACACCTATAGGGCATACTAGTAAAGATCTACAAGGTTCACTATATGAATGCAACAGAAATCTCCCTAGGAAATCATGTCATGATCATTTTGTCAAACTTGACCAACCCCCACACATGAGGACAAGTTATTCAACTCTGAGGTAACTTTTTTTTGGTTAGAAATTCTAAGGTAACAATTCACACATATTTCTTTACCTAATGCCATGAAACCTCTCGTAAAAAGTCAATGATATTAGTAGAAATAAAGTTTTTGTGAAGCTTTTATTTGATATGCCCCCAAGCGTTGATCTTTGCTTTCCCTAGCTCGGTGCTCCCTTAATTGTTTCCACCAAGGAAAAACATTTCCAACATCTCCACAACTAACATCCTGTCTGGTCCTTCATGAGCACCAGAATGCACCTACACCTCATTTTCTTTCAAATTTGTTTGTGATAATGTGCCTTAGTCTTTATTCTTTAATCCTTTACCCCTTTATGCCATGAAGAGCACTATGCAACATCTCCACACTAGGAAAAACGTGCAGTATGCCTTGGGTAATTGCCCTGAGATTCTAAAGCACATGCTTTGGTGACTGAAGTGGGATGAAAAACTAAAAAAAGATTTTGATGCCCCTATAACTATTCATTTAAGATCAAATATTTTTCTTGTTCACACATCTTCACCATTAGTAAAAGAGGACATATTGAAAAGAACAAAGACCACAAAAGTAGGGTACTTGCAAACGATTATGGACCAAAAATTATGAAAGTGCATAAAATACGAAGTATATCTTTGGATTTGCCATACTTCTGCATGACCATTCTCACAATGATGAAATTAAAGTAATTTCACCGATCTGCTTACAAACCTCACGATTGCCTAGTTGATCCAGTTGATAAGATCCATGTAATCTTAACAGTTTCACCTGTTAAAGAGATTGTAAATTTTTAGTTATAGAACAATCACTGTGCATTATCAATTTGCTATTAAAACAGACCGCAGACACCATCAAACTACTTGCAAAAGGCTGAACTGTCAAACAACTTACCACAATGTCAAGCCAGCCAATGGCAAGTGCCGATGAAATCCCATCCCAGTACTCAGGATCATCCTCAATGACCTGCGGCTGCGCAACATAATCTTAATTAGATCATTTGTACAGTCATCAGAAACTAAAGCCGCAGAATTAGGTCAGAAGTGAGGATTATAAAGTACACACATTGTTTTCGGATCCACAAAAGGAAAGCACACATTATCTGCGTGTGTTAATATTGCAAAAAAAATAGAAATATGATAGAAAAGGACATTACACAACGCTCTTATCTGCTTTACCGAAGATCAATCATGAGTCATGAAAGACATTTACACAAACTAAAACAGTACCAAGGGAACTTGGTTGTTTCTAAAGAGAATGTTAACAAATCAGCAATAAATAGACAAAAATGACCCAAAAAAATCCAGTTATAATAAGAAGGCAGAGAATGACATTGAGAGGCAATTGTTCTGCAATTTATAGTAATTAATTATACAGTGGTCAATTAAAAAAAGTTGATAGAGATATTAAGAAAACATGTTAGACCAGTTTCAATTGCCCACATTATCATGAAAAACACTTATACAAACAATCTGACTCCAAAACAAGATTTTCACTTGATATGAAAAATTAGTTAACATTATGAATAACAAAGGTAGGTAACATACCAGATCAAGAGCAGGTTGTTTGAAAAACATAAGAACTTAAGAAAATCATCAAACCTGCAAATTGACGAGCTTCCTTTGCAGAGCCACAAGCTTTAGACGGATTGTAGTCTCGGCCCTAGACAGGAGGCTATCATAATCCTGGTAAAGAAAAGAAAAAATAAAAAATAAACCAAGACATTTGAAGGAGGATGGATAAAAAAAGATGCACATATCGATAACAGAGAAGGTAAAACACAAAGAAAGATCATTACTGCTAACCAATCGACAAGGCACTCGGGAAGCCAAGCTGATAACAGCCTATCCACATAAAAAATCTCCAGCAGCTGCCATGAAGCCTTCAGGCTTGTTGGTTCCTCCATAGGCTGCACCATGAATCGAATGAGGGACAAAATTGCTTCCCTCCTATATGATAACAGTAGCCAAGGTTCAGAAATAACCTGCAGAATCATTTTTGGGTCTTGGATCACCGAGCTCAAAGAAGGCCTAGGGTTCCCAAGAAGCTCAGTAACGTGATGGCTGTACTCCAAAACATGCTGCCACCTGCATGCTCCATGATCATGTACAAGAAGGGCTTAACATCAATTCTGTTTATCTGATTGCCTCCATGCATGAAAGCGAACAAAGATTGAACTTTTGCAGAGATTACCATTCGGTGCGGAAAGAAGAGGAAGACATTCTGGACATGGCCGCAAGGGAGTTCCTCCGACTCTGGAGCAGCGCAAAGGCGGGGACGGATCCATAAGCGATCCTCCGCCTCTGGGCTTCACTGATCTCCCCGTCACCGTCGACGAGCTTCACCTCCACCACCTTCCCTCCGATCTCAACCTCGGAGTCCCCAGACAAGTCTCCGTCGACGAGCTCCGGCGCGGGCGGACGGAGGCACGCGACGTGGAGGAGATTCCCCCGGGACCAGGAGACGTACAACCGGAAGATAGGGGGCCTGATGCCGTGGCGGACGGGGTAGACCACCGCCTCCCGGACCTCATTCGAGAACGGGACGAGAGAATCCCCAGGGCCTGAGGAGCGGCCGGGCATCTCCGCCGGTAAATCTGCCGGACGGGACGACTAGGGTTTATTGGGGTTCTGGAAGGGGTTTAGGCCTGATACAGGACCACAGGTGGTCTGCGGCGTCTGCCGCTGCCGCACGCCACGGCGGTTCGAGCATATGGCCTCAACTGGCCGTCCAAATCTTGCGATCGATCGGCACCGTCTAGGTTTGTATGGATCCGATGTCGGAACTGGTTCCGTCGATCCGGACCGTGTGATTCTACTATTGTAAGTCTAAAGATAAATCAGCAAATCACTCCCTAGTAGGGTTTGTGTCCTCGGCTATTTTAGGGCATGTTTGGATACCCTCCGGATCCGGGATTATGGGAACCCAGAATCTCTATAAAAAAAAAAGAGCTTGCTCGGATACAGTACCCTTAGGATCCGGGATTATGGGAGCCCAGAATCTCTTAAAAAAATAAGGAGCATGCTTAGATGCAATCGGATTCCAAAAAGTATTTCTTTTGTGGGCTAAAAATGTGTCATGGGAGAAAATCAAAATGCCCTTGACTTTAAATTCAATTTGTATCACCATGTCATCACTGTGAATAACATGTAAGTTATCATCTTTTTTTTTTAACTTCATCCGCTCTTCTCCTGTCGGATCTCCACCACCTGCCTCTCCTCCTCCTCCTATGACCCAATGCCCCTTCGTCTTTTTCGACCACCACCAAAACACCCCTTTTTTACCCTCTACTCTCTTGCCGAATCTCCACCACCAACCTCTCCTCCTCCCCTGTGGCACCCTCGTCTTCTCTAATTACTACACCATAGCACCCTCCCTCAATACCACCACAAGCACCTCCCCACCCCGAGCCAGCCGACAGTCATGCAGACTTGCGGCGCAAGTTCCACCGCATACTTGCTGCCGCAAGTTTACGACCAGAGGTGCTTTTGTGGTGGTGGTGGGGCAGGGGGGTGGTGTAGCGTAGTGATTGCAGAAGTCGAGGGGGCGCGTGGTCAGAGGACGAGAGGCTGGTGGTGGCAATCGTGGTGGTTGACAGTGCAGGTGGCGGTAGCGACCGCGATGGTAGACAGTGGTCGACGGTGCGGGCGACGGTGGCGATGACGATGGTGGACGGCGGGGGAGGGCAGCGGTGGCAATCGATTTTGTGGTATTTGGTGGTGGTGGACGATGGCCGACGGGGGAGGGAATGGTGGTGGTGGGCAGTGACCGATGGGGGCCAAGGGTGGCCGCGAGGTGGTCGCAAGGTCGTCGAAAGGTGGCAAAAAGTTGGCCGCAATATTAAGAGGTGGTCGCAAGTCTATCAAAATAAGGGACGGGCACATTGGATTGTAGGGGCAAAATGGACTCAAAAGACCAAAATTTATGTGTGTAGCTGATTTCTCACATGACAGTGGCTAGAAAATTAAAGTAACAACTTTGGGTCAGTGTCATAGTTTGTATAATACGAGATAGTTTGAGACTATTTTGATAAAAAAAAAAAAAGCTTGCCTTCTTCAGATTGCTTCTTTGAAAGTCCTACACAGCCTAGTACTAGCCTATGGATTTTGGATTAACTTTAACAAGAGAAGCCTATTCTACATCGGTGAAGACACTAAGGTCGGGGACGTCTTCTCAAAAATACTAAATCGCAAGAAGGAAACACTACCAATGAAGTATCTGAGTCTACCTCTGAACAACAGACCTCTTAGGAAGATAGAATAGAGAGGATTGATCCAGAAGATAGATTAGAGATTAGAAGGTTAGAAAGGAAAATTTATGTCCCTAGGCAGCCGGCTGACGCTTATCAATTCAATCCTCACGGCTATTTCTTCCTACTTCATGTCCTTTTACTACCTTCCGACGTGGGTCATACAAGCGATTGACAAGATTCACCGTAATTTTCTGTGGCGAGGAGCAAAGCCAGGAAACCAATCTTTCAATCTAATGACGTGAGAAATGGTTTACTCTCCAAAGGGAACTGGGAGTGACAGATCTACAAAGATTCAACGTCTTCTTTCTAAGCAAATGGTGGTGGCGCCTACAACAACCTGAAAACATAAGATGAAAGCAGATACTCCTCGACAATACTTCCGACATTTCTACTCACTCCACGTCCGATCGAGAGCATCCGGTCGAATATCTTCATTCTGGAAAGGAGTCATGGAAACATGGGAATCCTATAATATAGGATGCAAGATAATAATTGGTAATAACTCTGGGACTAGATTTTGGTAAGATGTCTAGCTTGGGGACTTACTGCTGAAGGACCTATTGCCCCACGTATATGAGGCTGCCGTGTCGAAGGGATGCTCAGTTTCTTATTATTACTGCAAAAGACTCAAGTAGTGGAGGCTGAATATCAAGTGAGATGCAACGCTCCAACCCCGTGAGGATACATATATACTAACTCGTATACTAGTGCCAATTACCCTAGTCAAGCAACAAGATCGATTGACATGGAGATGGAGCAAATCTAGGATCTTTACTTTGAAGAGCTTCTGTGATTCTCTGGCAGCGAAGGGCGACACTTTTTCGACGGCGGCACAAGTCTGGAAGGCCAGTAGAGTCCCACAACGGATCATAATTTTTCTCACTACTGGTGGCTAAAGATAAAATCCTCTGGATATTGTACTTCTGTAATTTGGATAATTCGAGATGCACCTTCTGTAATTTGGATGACGAAACGGCTTCTCACCTTCTGCTCGAATGCCCATTCACCTAAGACATTTGGTCGAACTTGATGGGGAGATTACAACTGAGAGGCTTTCCTAACTCTCTAATTCGTTGTGGACAGCATGGAAAAAAAGAAAAGTGAACAAAAATATCAGACCGGCTTGGGATATTATGGCAATGGCGACCCTTTAGTCGATATAGATCGAGTGAAACAATAGGATCTTCAAGAAGAAGATGTGACCAAATAGCAACATTCTATCCATGGCGATAGGATTATTTAAGATTTGGGTAACACAATCTTGAGAAGAGACTTCCTAGAGATCTCGTCTTTCTGTAATTCGCTTTAATTTTCTATTTTAATAATAGCTGGTTGGGGGCTACCTAAATCCCTCATGATTGAGGGATTCTTAGAAAAGAAAAGAAAAAGGTTTCGTTATCCACACACACACACACCCATCCTAATCATTCCACACTTTTGTATCCTTCAATTCCTCCCATTATTTTCATGTTTTTTCATTTTGCTCCTCCTCTTCATCCATTATATCCATAACCCATGTGTTGAATCCAATGTCTTGACAAGCCATACCCAAAGGGCAAGGACCGTAATATAATATTTTTTTTCTTCCCATTTTATCCCTACACAAGTTACAAATACCGTCCAAGAATATTACCCTTTTGCCACTAGTGTATTGATTCTTATTTATCCATAAATAAACCAAGGGCTAAAAAGGTAAAATGGGTCCCACTTTTGATCATTTACTTTCTTCATCCTACTTTTGATTTTCATTTTGCCATTCTCTTTATCAACTATACCTATGCCCCATATTTGAATCATAGGTCATTAAAACAACACTAAGGGTTTTTTGTTTTGGATAGGGTATGGGTATTGGAATTCTATCGATTTACTTTCGAGTATGGATATGGGGTATGGGTATAGGAACTCTACTCCCCCCCCCCCCCCTCTCCCAATTATTCCACACTTTTGTATCATTCAACTCCTCCCATCCTTTTCCTATTTTTCCATTTTGCCCCTCCTCTCCATCCATTATAGCCATAACCCGTGTTGAATCCTATGTCATGACAACCCATGCCCTCATTTTTTCCTTCCCATTTTATCCCTAAAAAAATTTCAAATACCATTCAAGAATATTACCCTTTTGCCACTAATCTATTTATTCTTATTTATCCAAAAAAAAAAACTAAGGGCTATAAGGGTAATATGGCTCCCACTTTTGATCCTTCACTTTCTTCCATCCTATCATTCTACTTTGATTTTTCATTTTGCCCTTCTCTTTATCAATTATACCAATACCCCATATTTAAATCATAGGTCATTGAAACAACACCAAGGGTTTTTTTGTTTTGGGTAGGGTATGGATATAGGAACTCTACCCGATTAACTTTCTGGTATGGGTATAGGAATCGGGTTTTTTGTTTTGGATAAGGTATGGGTAAAGGAACTCTACCCGATTAACATTCGGGTATGGGTATGGGTATAGAAACTCTACTTGATTAACTTTCGGGTATGGGCATGGGTACCTCAATATCCATACCCAAAACTCGAAACTCGATTGCCCGTCTTAACTTGTGACCCGACCCCAACCCAAAATATCGGATATATATATGTGTACAAATTTAGAAGGTTTGTGTAGGGTATGGATATAGGAACTCTACCGGATAGGGTATGGGTATAGGAATTCTCCCCGATTAACTTTCGGGTATGGGTAGGGTATGGGTACCTCAACACCTATACCCGAAAACCGATTGCCTCTCTAATTTGTGTCCTGACCACTACCCAAAACATCAGGTATGGGTATGGGTATAAATTTACAAGGTTTGGGTATGGCATGGGTATAGGAACTCTGTCTGATTAACTTTTGGGTATAGGTATGTGTACCTCAATACCTATATCCGAAATTCAAAACCCGAAACCAGATATCCCCTCAAACTTGTGTTTACCAGATAATAAATACAGTTTGACATATATATAGTGTACATATACCCTATATCTGGATCCTATGTCATTAGAACAAAATCAAGGAAGAAAATGTTGCATTCTTCCGCTTCCCATTGTCGCCCATACAAAAATAACCAATATACTCTTATGCCCCCATCATTATTTCATGTGTCCATATCCTATACTAAAATGACTATTTTAGATTGTGTATGGATAAATGTGTCAGTGACTCAGACAATTTTCAGCACGGCCTGTCGGCTGCTGTACACCTGCCCTGTGCATGCCAATCAGCACACCCCCCCCCCCCCCCCCCCCCCCCCCCCCAGCATAACTGGTGTAACACTTGGAAACCGCTTGACTGCCTGTACTGTTGAACCTTTACGGCGAAAATGTGGCAATGTTCTCTCCATCCAGCTGAACGCCGATGTTCCTGTTGGGCCGCGCAGCCCCTCCCCTGTAGCCTGGTGGCTATAGAGCCGAATTACGAGACTTGATTCAAGCAGTGGAAATATTTTCGTTTGCCCAATTTATTATTTGCAACAGAACAGCAAACAATGGAATCCTAGAAATATTGCTAGTGTGGTGAGGCTCAACCCAAAACCACCTCAGCCCAACAGGCAGACCAAACGGGTTGGATGAACAGCTGAGAACCCATATTCAACCACACCCAACAAATACATAGCCACGCCATCAAGATTCCGTGCACAAATCTCACGGCAATTGATGTATTTTCAGCCGTCCGATGACTGGGGTCTTCTTTCTGTGAGCAGACGCCACTCGAAATCCCTGTTTGCCCGATGCGGCGGATTAACCTCCCTGCACAGTAAACAAGCACTCCTTCCTTGGTTGAAGGCTGCATGGATGGACTGCCAAAACATCCAGCCATGAAAACCTGCATGCCAATCGAAACAACGAAGGATGATGATGGAGCAATATGGGGTCGACTATAAGGAAGATCAGCAATAATTTTCTGAGTAGCATCATCAGAATCATTATCTAATGTCTTATCCCGTCAAGATGGGGTCGACGATAAGGAAGATTGACAATAATTCAGACCGGATGTCAGCCTCACGTCGACCGTCTAGCATTGGTGCCAAAAACCCAACAAACGCAACTTGGAAAGAGAGGTAATGCCAAGAAACCTAAGAGTTCAGTCGGCATATAGGGAGACCTACATTGTTGGTTAAGCAGTTTTAACACAAGCAACCAGGGAGGAACCCTCCAATGATACCCTAGACTACGAAGGAGGTAGAAGGCCAGATACGATATGGGGACTGATCCATCTTTGTGGCTCAAATTATAGCCAAATGGATGAAATGAAAAAAAATTGGGAAATTTTATCCGTACCCCAAAACTATTTCACATACCATGTTTCCTCCCAAAAACCGGTTCCCACATCGTACCCCATTCATGCCTCCCACCCCTTTTAACTGAAACCCCAAACTATCCCCACCTGCTTCCTTTCTCCCCTTTAACGCCGCATGCGCTCGTTGAGCCCGTCGTCAAAGCCACCTCTCCCTCCTCCATTTTTAGATCCGAATTATTTGTTGACAACTATGACATGTCCGATAACGTGTCAATAATACCTAAGTTTGTCATTTAAGTCAAACACATACCGGCACCATTCAAAAAAATAAAAACAAGACCCATCCCATATCAAAACCTTCTGCCCCTCTCTTAAGGTGTAATATAAGGCACCAAGCGTGTCCCCAAATGAGCACTCTTTCTGATGCATATACCTCGATTTTTCAGAGCCTCAACCATCAGACTACGTACTTACAAAAAAAAATTCATCATGGTTTAGAGTTATTCAGAGGTTGCACCTATAATGGTGAAAACCAACTCCAAGAGAAAATAGGACAAACAAAAAGTTGAATAACTTGCAGGCTAAGATGCACATCTAGCATGGGGGGTACTTACCGAAGTTTCGGTGTCTCAGATGTGGCTTCCATGCGTTGATTCCTTCCGGGCCATCATCATCTCTTGAAATTCCACTTTCTTGGCATTCCTGATGTCGACAATATTGAGTGGCATTGGATCAAGGTTACCATTTTCTTCAACCAGGTGAGAGAACTCCTGTTTTGTAAGACTTTTCTTCTGGATGAGTTCATCAACCACCGCATCCATAAGCCTTCGATTGCGTTGCAAAATCTACAACCGATGTATTGCATTATTTAAGCCATACAGCTTTCTTAGGATGAGGGAAGATTGTAGTAAGTGAAAGTGGGAGAGAACAGATTTTCGACCCATATTTCCCCTGCATGTCCCTCTCTTTCCCAGCAAACAAACGAAGCCCTAATTATTTTTCCGATTCTAATCACGTGATTTGTTCAGGAATAACGTGTATACCTTTTTTGCCCGTTCGTAGCAATTGTTGAGGATATGTAGTGCCTCCAAATCGATCGCCTGATAATGCAGACAATGTCAAACACTGCAAAATATGGGGGGAAATGCAGGAAATTCAAGATCATAAGCTATACATTGATTCGATCGGAAACCCAGAAGTCGGATAACCCATGATATTTTTCAGAAAGACCACCAAGAACAAAACTCCGCGCAGCTGACCTAGCAGTGTCTGCTGTTTCGGCCCAAATTGTACTCAACTGCAAAATATTTCATATGACAATGTTTTCATATGTTACATTAGAACCCAGAGAGCTAGAAGCATAAAGAACCACTTGACAACTAAATCACATACTGAACTGTAAATCGAGTTGATGGAAAGAAGGAAAATGAAGTTTGAGTAGCAAATATAATTCCAGAAATAATAAGATGCCAGCAATTCATTTCTGTCTTTACATTGGTGGGAAAAAGAAAGTCCTTACGACTTGAGAGTCCATCATCTATTAGGAAAGGAAAAGAGACAACTGGAAAGTAAAGGGACACCAACAATTCAGTTCTAATTTCGCTCAAGTAGATGTGATTCTCCTTTGAAATTGGATCCATGGTCAGATTTTGTTCCTCGTATATCTTTGATCATTGATGAGATGGAGTTTAGATGGAAAACTATCTTCTGGCAAAGCTCGACATCTTAGATATTATTCTGAACAAAAAAAATTTGGTAGTATTTTAAACAACATATTGCATAAGTACAAATTATTTTTTCTTAATGCTAAATAAATGCCACTATCATAACCTTTTGAGGGCCTACCAACTACATGAGAGAGAGAGAGAACCTTTTGGGGGTGCCCTCAGCAATCTGGATCTGGACAGCAAGAAGGGGTCCAACAGGGTGCGGCAGCACCCCTCGGAAAGCAGCAAAACCGCAGGGGGGGTCCCACAGTAAACCATTGACACAGGATCCCTCCCACCTTTCGTACATGAAACAGGAGAGGCTAAGGCTTCTTTCATGCGGAAGCAAGCAAGGTTGGTGGGGGCTGGTTCACAGAAGGAGAGGGAGAGGGTCGGGGGCTTGCGCATCGGGGAGGAAAGAAAGGAGAAGTTGGGGCTCTTCTTCCTCTTCTTCTTCTTGATCGTCTTTCAAAAAGAAGCATTTAAGAGAGAATAAAGAGGGTGGGGAAGGAAGACCACTAGGAGTCACAACCTAGGGTTTCGTTGGAGTCCGTACCAGCGAGGGGGTAACTCAACATGAGCAACAATTTGTTTAATATTCATTCAATAATCCAAAGAGACTCTGAAGGTGTTTATATATCATTTCAATTACATGACAACAGATGCACCCGAAGGTACGAAGCAGACTGTAGTCAAGAGAAGAGGAGAAAAGGCACTCGTGAGGGGGACACACCACCAGAGAGAACAAACGAAGTGCTAATGTTGATGAGGTTGATCGAAGTCAAGGCAGACTCAGCCCAAAAGGTGTGAGGAACGGAGGGAGAGAGAAGAAAAGCACGCGTAGTCTCAAGGATGTGGCAGTGTTTCTTCTCGGCTACTTCGTTCTGCTTGTCAGTGTTAGGGTATAAGTGCTGGAAGAGGCTTTCGTGGGACTGAAGAAAAGTTTGTATAGCAGCGGAGATGGCGTAATCAGACCGAAAGGTCTTGATGCGACAATCGAACTGCATGTGGACCATTGAAGCAAAGGTCCAGTAGACCTGGGAAACCGCAAAGCGGTGTTAAGGAGATAAACCCAAGTGTACGTACTAAGATCATCGATAAAAGAAATGTGATAGCGATAACCACACATTGAAGGAAGAGGTGTTGGATCCCAGATATTGGAGTGCACCAGGTCAAGGGACTACTACTACAAATAAAACTAAAAAAGAAAGGAAGAGTCGCATACTTGGCGAGCTTGCAGCCTGAACAAACAGAGAGTAGAGAAAGGACATCGACAGAGAACTCCGAACTAAAAGAGGCTCTGAAGCCTAGGCTCAGAGATGTGGCCCGAACGTCAATGCCACATATCGGCACCAGAAGTGACAGCCTCACAAAATCCATAATGAGAAGTGAGAGGGTGAAGGTGCTCAAGGTGGTACAACATACCTACCCTGTGACCCGAACCGATCACTCGACTAGTACGAGGATCTTGCACAACACAAGAAAACGAGTCAAAAGTAACTCTGTATCCAGAATCGCACATGTTGCTAATAAAAATGAGGTTCATGAGAAATCGAGGCCCAAGGGAATGTGAAGCACAAACGGGAAGAGAGAGTTGCCATGTAGGATCCAAGGCAATAGTGATGGACCCAGACTTCTTGATGGCTAGGAAAGAACCATCAAAAGTCTAGATCGGTGGAACGTGCAGTGTCGGATGGCAAGCGATGAGCACAAAACCGTCGGGTGTCGTGGTGTGAGGTCTCAGAGTCCAGGATCCAGGCGGTAGAGGTATGTCACCTGGCAAAGAGAATAGAGGCACTGGAGATGCAGCCAGAGCTTGAAACATACTACTAGTCAATGCGAAGTTGAGCTGGGCAATTTCAATATGAAGCTGGAGATGGGCGATCAGCTGTTGAAGCCTGAAGAAGCCGAAATCAATCGAGCGAGGCATCTGTAGTGCCAGGAGAAATTGTAAATCTACATGCCGCACCGGTAGGACGAGGCGGAGCGGAAGGACCAGTTTTACTCGGAAAGGGGGTCGCGAAGGAGAAGACCACCGATCAGCGAAGGCATGAATGACGGAGAGAGGCATCGTGCAAGAGGGCCATTGACCGATGAATAAACAAACGAGGGAAAGAGGTGTCGTGGGAGAGAGGGTCAGTGATCGGCAAGGGCAGGACTCCCGGCATGTGGAGTGCACTCGAAAAAGACTAACATGAACACCTTCAAAGCTGAAGGGCGGAGAAGCTTGGCGAAAGGCCACAGTGCTAGATGAAGCCATCATCGCGCAACAACGAGGAGACGCAGAGGCGAGCATGGAGATGCTCTCAGAAGCACTGTACAAACAGCTAGAGGTGCCTCAAGGTGCCGTCAGAAAGCTTTGGGGTGCCTCAGGGTTCCCGTAGAAAGCTTCACGATGCCCTCAAAAAACTTCAGGGTGCCCTCAGAAACCCTTGGAAAATATGCTGCAAGAGGTCTCAATGCTGGGAGGATAAACTTGATTGCAGGGGTACCCTGAGTGCCTTGGGCGCTCAGCAATTAGGTATTGGAAGGGTGCCAGCAGTAAAACCAGGAAGTCACGGAGAAGAGGAGATGTTGGAAGGGTGCCAACAGTCAATTGGGTGTTAGATCTAGATTTCTAGTAAAAGAAAGGGTTCAAAACAGTCAACTGGGTGCCAAATATGGATTTCCAAGTAAAAGAAAGGGTTCAAAGGCTTCAGCTAGAGGTCACGGAGAAAAGGATATGCAGCTGATGCAATGGTAATTCAACTAGAGGTCGTGCCAACAAAGGGCTCGCGGCTTATGATGATCCAGAGCGAGATCAGGAAGAGAAAAGGAGCGACGCTCAAGGCAGCAGGACCGACTGAGGATCGTGATCAGGCAGAAAGGAGAGGGCAGCGCTAGACGCCATCAGAGCGAGATCGAGCAGAGAAAAGGGGCAATGCTCGAGGCAGTCAGAACGAGATTAGTCAGAGATGAGAGGGCGACACTAGAGGCAACTGGCTTTCGAGGAGGTGAGGAGCATGCTGAGCTTCTTTGAAGTTGAGGCTCCGTCAAGCTTTTCTGATGACAGATCAAGGGCGGCAGATCTCGGGGAGGAGAAGATCTCGAGGAGGCAAAGGCCTCACAAATCTCGTCGGAGCGAGAAGCCGATCTCAAATAATCGGATCACCGGCGTGCGAACGAGGCTCGGATCGATCGCTCTGACACCATGTCGCCAATAATCATAGCATAGAGAGAAAAGGGGCTAGGGCAATGTTTTAAAACCCGGATCGGACCGGATGGTTCACCGCTGGACCCGTGAACCGACCCAGATCTGGGTCCGAGAAACACATGACCCAGAATTACTACAAACCCCCTTAAACCGGACAAAATCGCCGATCCACCGGTTGCACCGCCAACCCACGTGACCCGTTTGACGGTTCAATGGACCATTGTTTATTAAAAGGGTCTTGAAGTCCTTTTTTTTGTTGTTCTCTTCGTCTCTTCGAAGCGTTTGCTAGAAGTTAATTATTTTTAGGCAACATTATAATTGCTTTAGAAAAAATAATAGCAAAAATCTTTTAAATATTTTTAAAAACAAATAACAATAAATTAATTTAGTTATGATATCATGATGATGTCACGATCCAACCACGGGTTGACCCAGTGATTGAACCGGTGACCCGTAACCCGGTCCCCTTTCTGGTTTGATGAACGGTCTGGTTTTGAAAACATTGGACTAGGGTTTTGGATAGAAGGAATGATCTTCTCATTAGGAGAATGGCCCAATATAATATAGGTAAGAGATATATCAATACATCCAAGCATCTCTAACTCAGTAAGTAAATACTAATACATACAAATATCTCTAACACTTATATCTATATCAAACTTGCCCTTAACATCTAAATTGGTTCTCTAATACTTAAACTTCAATTAGTATAACACCAGCATTTCTTCCGATGTAGTCATCTTTTTCAATGTTGTTGCTGTAGGTTAGTATTCAATCATAAAATAAGAGGATAAAACTATGTAATGAGAAACTCAGGGCAAAAGAATTGTATATATTCACTTACCTGATTCTCGCCATACCATATTTCATCAGCAGCACGAGGTGCTATTTGAACAGTGATGTGATCAAGGAGGGACTGTCGACTGTGAGGTTCAACAAAAAAAAAGGGAAAAACATAAAAGTTTGAAATAAAAAAATGCAAAATCAAAGTCTATGATTTGATACTTCACTTGCTAAAAACAAGGTTCTATTTAATCTGAAAAATAGGAAAACATACCTAAGCATTCCTTCTTGAAATTTCATATGATCCATCTTCACTCGTACATAGCCCAATTCTCTTCCAGCTCGAGGTGCAATCGTAACCTAGTTCAAGTAACTGATACGTTTAACATATGACGATGAATAGCATCATAATATCTACATGACATCTTCAAATCTACTGACTATAAGTGGGAAAACAAAAATCATACAGAAACAAAAACAACTATTAAATATGATCCATACACATATTCCTGTAGACTAAGAATGATGAAGTGGTTTGATTCATATTAGGCTGGTAGAACAGCAATAACACTATTATGATTACCATTAATTCTCGACAGTTATTATTTCTTTTTAGAAGCACTTGGTGAATAACCCCTAAGCTAGAATTGTCCGGAAATACAACAAGGTGCCTGAAATAGCATCTGATCCTGAAAGACCTCAATAATCCAAATACTTTGCATATCAGAGCAATGTTGTGGAAATCAAAACATCATAAGCAATTTATTGTAATTGGGTACTATGGCTGAAGCTGAGATAACCACAACTTAAAAAAACAATTAATTGTCAAGATGATGTATCTCAACAAAAAGTGCCACCGAGGACAATAGAAAAAAAGCCATTAAGGGTCGTAAACTAATGGCAAGATTAAGATGGTGAGAATGCTAGCTCTTAACCTGGTGTATGCTATGTCGCAGTTCTTGTTTCAGTAATGTTCTATTGTTAAAATATTCTGAATGCCTCAGTTACAGTCTAGGTTTAAGTTATGAATTATAAATGTACTCTTCCGTCCAAAAACAAGCATATCACTACACAACCAGGCATGGGATGATAGAGAATCTTGTCAACAACACATTAGAGTCGTGATGACGAGACTGAAGCTTCTACAACTGATGCATAGATTTGTATGCTTTGATACCAATTGACGCATGAGGATTACCCAATTGAGATGGGTCAATCAAGACACGATTCACAAGAGAAAACTGAAGGAAAAAGAGAGGCAAAAGACCGAATAGGCCCTTGGAAAAGAATAGCATATAGTACCTAATATACATATATACCCCTGAGAAGGTATGAAATGTACAAAACCCAAGGATTTTGTGAAACTTTATTTATTTATATATCTAGAAATCCCTCGAGGGGAGGGTGGCCTAAACCCCCACCAGTTCATTGAATCAAAAAGAAAAAAGTTTACGAAAGATAACCCTTATCCGGACTAAGGAGATTCAATCACAAGCTGGACAGTAGTTAAGGAAAATTACAAAAGATCGTCTAGGATCTGCTCTTGCTTTCCTAGTTTTCCCCGACAAGGGCAAGAACCAAGCTTGGAAAGCACTTTTAACTTTAACATCCTCCGACGTTTGATCATTTTTGCTAAAGACAATAGAGTTTCTCTCTAGCTAGATGTGTGAAACTTTAGGATTAGCATTGTCATAATTGATCGAGAAGAATCTGTAAGCTTTATTGAAAACAACCAACCTTAGCAAAAAAATTTGATAGAAATATACATTCAACATTGTATCGTACTAAACACCTTATAAAAAAGTTCATCTCCGCATATAAGATCAATGCCTGCCAATCAAGTACAATGGGGAAACAAGTGAAAAAAACATGTCCTATAACCAAAAGAATACACGAGAATTTCAGGATTAAATGTTTTTGTAATGTGAACGCAATAGACGATAAGAATATGATCCAAAGAAATATACCAATTCCCATATTATAAATTAAAAGGAAAAACTATTTATGAAAGTCAAACTTTTCTGAAAGTGTATCAGATAAAAGATTTGATTCACGACATCACCTCTGACCTACTAATAATGAAGTTACACTACATCAGCATCTGCTGCATCCTTTTTGCACGGGGTATATACAGCAATAGGCAAAATAAGATGTAAAATTTACCCCTGAGAGAGTCTATTAGGAGTTGGACATCAACTATAGACAATTGTTTCAACCAAAAAAAGGTAATAGTCAGTACTCTGGAAAACCTAATCCTTGCACCATATATAGAATAGATACACAAATTAGTTCTCTTTATTGAGAACCACCAAAAGGCAAATGAGACTCCAAGGGCCACGATCAACTCCAGACAACTTTTCCAGATTCAGGAATTCCAACATCCAGCAATGACAGGCTGCATGAATAAAACTTTGTAATATCGCAACTATTTTACTTGTTAAATATTTTCTACTTGCTGTTAATTTCTGCTCAATCCTTTTGTGGAATATTCTTAGAGTTGTACTCGGCTACTAACCACATCAAGTTGGGAAAAGGATGGTTGTGTACATAGGAATGAACATTTACAAAGTAATTTACAAGGTAAGAAAATAATAACACTGTAAGCAGAAAATCAATAGTCATGAAACAAAATTGGGTTTTGAGCATTACAAACTCAATATTCTTCAGATCAGGAAAATTCACAGCTACAACAGCCATAGCGGCTTCATTAAGGGCTAGCCGTTTCCACATCTCCAAACTTCTGTCCTTTTTGTCAAGCATTCCTATTTCTTCTATCTGTGCAGCTTGTAATAGGTCATCAGTTGTTATCTGCACAAGTGCAAAGAATCTTCATTAAATCAATGAAAAATCTTCCTAACGCTCCATCTACTTGATACTGGCATCTGGTTGAGTTCCCTGAAACATTAGATAAAAGCTAGATCAAGATATTGCCATCTGAGCAAGTGATGGTGTCATTGCAAGGAATGCATAAATACACTAGAAGGGATAAGAGCTCACTCTAGAAAGGGAAAGAGCACAGCACAAACACTTGTATAGATTATAGACATTGACAACATGGTAATACATGCATGGTTATATACTGTACCAACTCTAAAATCAGTACCTAACACACCTGCAACAACCGATCGGAGACCTACAGTATGCCTCTAAATAGTGGGAAGTGTCAGGTAGCTAGCATGTTTTCCAAAGAAGTCTGCAAGTTCTCACTAGAGTAGAGATAGAAAAAAAAAGTGAATTATATATGGGTAGAAAAGATGAAAGAAGACTGCTCATTCTCAATATGGTTCTTCCATCAAGACCGAGGACTGAGAAAACAAACAACTTGTCAGTTGTCACAATAAAAAGGTGAAGAGTAGAGAGTACAACATCCAACATTCAAGGTTTGAGATTTTAGGTCCAAGTTCCGGTTTGGACCGGACAAAATGAACCATTTTGGTTGTTTATGGTTTGGATGCTTCTACCAAAGATCAAGGTTCGAAATTTCCATTTCGGTCAATATTTCGACCCCTCTGGATATGGAAATATTTCGTGGAAATATTTCGACAGTGTGGAAATATTGTGATTTTATAGAAATGGTGGAAATATTGATTTTTTAACGGAATTTTTTAGTGAATCTCTGCATAGTCATAAACCAAGTATATATACATAATTTGGAACACTCAGATAATAATTATACTCAATCTACAAGTGTAGAGCATCACAAAGCATGTATTCTACATTTGAGTCTGTGAGTCTTTTGCAGTCTTGTTTGGACCGTTTGGTCATGTTTTGATCTATGTATTTAAAATAGCTTTTAATCGTTTTTGTGGATAAAAATATTTCCAAACTAAAGATTAGTTGATTGCTAAAATAATGCTTCAAACGATTATGAAAACGGACTTAAAACAAGAAAGTTGTGCAAGTTTGAAATCGTGCAAAAATTATGCTGAAATGCAAAACACTGTTTTTTTACTAAGTCTGAAAAAATGAGTTTTTATAAAGAAAAGTTTTTATACATTCAAAATTTTCTTTGACGGACCATGGTTTTCTAGATGTACTTGTAGTTCTACATCTTGCGGAATTTTTTGAGCAAAAAATGAGTTGATTTAACCACTTTTCTCAACAAACAAATTTTGTGAAAAACCGAAAAAACTGTTTTCTCCTACTAAAACTGAAAACCTACTTTTTGATTCACTTGGTTTTTGATTTTTTTGATATTTTTATTGAAATCAAATGGGGGGTATTTGCTTATTTACATATAAATAAGCTGCTGAGAACGAAACCCCCAGTCCCCTTTTATAACCAGTCAGTCCTAACATTTCGGTGCCAAAATCCCAAAATTTCTCAAAATTTTCCGAAATGTCTCGAAATTTTCACAAAATATCGCGATATTTCGTGCCGACAAATATATCGTGCGAAAATATCGCGATATTATCGTGATTCCTATTTCGTTCGATATCACAATAGGAATTTCGTGCCGAGGTTTCAGAAAACCGAAATATTTCGCGATATTTCGCGAAATATCTCGATATTTTGTACCTTGCCAAAGATAATAAAAAAATTAGAACTAAATGATAGAAACAAGATAATCACAAAAAGGGCAATAATCAAGGAGCTGCAACTTTAAACAAGGTGAAAAAAATAGGTATCTATTAGCTTGGCCTGTATGTATTATAAAGTAAATAAATTTATCATAGAAACTATTGATTGATGACATTAAACAAGTCTAGCAATTAACAACTTCAGCTCAATGTAATCAAGAACTGTCAAAACTCAAAAGCTCTTATGCTTCAATCTCCACAATGGTCAAGGCTGTCAAGCTCTTGTATTTAAATTATAAAAAGAAAATCTTGCATCAAAATAATGGGAAGAACTATTTTCTGTTGTCAATACTTGCACAAACCCATTTAATATACAAAATCTGATTATGTCTGATAACAGTACCATTAAGTCTAACCTTAAGACTTGTCCCATCACAAAATATGTTTACATAGATAATGAAAACAGGCCAACAATAATTATCACTCCCACCAACATATTGAGATGTTCCATATAATCTAAACTTATAACAAATATAGTGAAGTCCCAGAGAAGCATATCAGGCTTAGATAAACCAAGAGCCAATTAATAGTTTTAATCTAAGTCTTTGGGTTGTTTCCATGAAAAAAAAATCAAACGATCATATATGTCTGCAGAAATCTATATGATCAATCAAGAAAGATAAGAACTTTCTATTTCTAAAAATATGACCAAGCAGCCAATATGGGTGCACAATCAAGATATCAAATGTAAATCTGAAATCGAAGGTTGCGAGTGATTGACACCCAATAACAGCTTAAAAGGCAAATATTAAATCAAAGACTGATTACGCCCTTATTCAGATCCAAAGGGTGGTTTCAAAAGTTCAGTGGGCTACATTTTGTGTCTCTAAAGAAACATATGATGATCTGTCCATAAAGGAAAAGAGGGAAGAGTATTAATTGTATGAAAATAGAAAAGTGAGCTAAAAAGTGACAGGCAAAAATAAAGAAGAGTGAAATGGGAGGGATCTCAAGCCGATTATGGTCTGATAAATTAGTGGTGTGCATAAACTTGGAAGGCGCTTTGGCGAATTTGGTGATTGCCAACATGCCAAATAGCATAATTGTATAAGAAACAATAACACACCAAAGTTATCTGGGTCAGAATGCTAAAGCACATAAAATGATTGTTGCGCATATGAAATTTTTGAGGTAGAATAACTGGTTAAGTGGTATTAACATGTTCAATGAATCTCCAAGGAGGCCCAATAAGAAAAAGGGGCGCCAATTTGAAAAAGTATGAGCATGTGCTAAATGTTGGTGTAAGTCTGTGGTACAGATCATGGTGTTTCCACATACTTGCATAAAATTGTAGGAGTTCACTCTGAAAGGTGACACACGTCAAATGCATAGCATTTCAATTCTGAGATTCGCCTCTACCTTGTTAGATAAGATTGCAGATTAAAATATAAGAAGCTGCTATGTAACTGGCTCGTATTGTGAAAACCATTTCAAATATTGAAGAATTGGAGAAGTGGCATAAATTTTTTCTCAATTATAATTCATAAGTACATAGATGTATCCCCATTTTAGTTTTCAAGATTAATGAATTTTCAGATAAGACAGGAATCAATCATATCTGCATCATGAATTCAACATGCCTGTATAGCCTAAACAATAATTTTCATTTAACATTTCTGATGAAAACCATCACTCGCCCAAGAAAACTTTGAATGATAAGACAAAACTTATGAAGAGGTTTCACACCTCAGACCTTCCATCTCGCATCATATTTATGGCAGCAACATCGATTATGTTGGCTAGCTCAGCACCAACCATTCCCTCTGTCATACTAGCGACAGCCATATAATCAACATCATCAGCCATAGGCTTCTTCTGAGCATGAACCTGTTAATGGTAACATATAGAGATTGTTAAAAATAACTAGCTTTCCCGAAAATTAAAATATTATCAAAGAAGCTGAAAGCAATATATCTGTGTACCAGCACAACCTTTTGACACCTATACTATTGGTACAATTACTATTATATAACTTTTTAGATATGCAATTGGTAGTTCCAAAACCAAAAACAGAAAGCCAGTCATTTCTATCCTTATCTATCTTAATCTTGATTAGGATACATACATTTGTGAACATTAAGAGAGGTCAGTCTCAACTTATATGCAAAAATGTAATTGTATAGACCTTGAAGTATGACTCAGAAGAAAGAAACACATGAGATAGCAGAAATCATATAGGTACAAGGCATTCTACTACTCAGCAAATGCTACTAGATAACTGTCGTCTTGTTTCAGGCTACAATAAAATCTTGAATGATTTAGGTCATAATTTCTTCCTAAAAACAAAAGTGTAGGATCAAATGTTAAGTCAGGTTGGAAAGTAAAACTCACGAGAAATAAAGCCCATCAGACCGAATCAATGACATGCACAAAAGTAATCGACTTAAGAAAATAGTGCAGACCTACCATAAATCTGACCTAAGAATTGATGAAAGATATGATGTATTGATACATAGAATAATTACAAAGAAATACCTTCACAATCTCAATGCGACCAGTGAGGCTCGGTCTCGGGATATAAATTTTTCTATCAAAACGCCCAGGCCTAACAAGCGCCGGATCAAGAATATCTGGTCTATTAGTTGCAGCAATGGTGATAACTTCGCCTCTTCCTTCAAACCCATCCAAGCATACTAGAAGCTGAAGTGAATCAGAAGATACATGGATGTCAAACAAACTCAAATGCTCATTACAATTTCTATCATTAATACATCAAGTCCCAAATTAATGGGACGAGGTTCAATGGTTATGGTTATGATAGGTTTCGTAAATTCCATGTCGCTGTTCTTACCTGATTGAGAGTAGCATCACGTTCTTGTCCACCAGACCCCTTAATCAGACCACGCTCTCTGCCAACAGCATCCAGCTCATCAATGAACACAACAGAAGGAGCCTACACACATCATAAAAGCCGATATCTACATGATCTTTTAAAGATCAGCATATTGGTATTATTGTGGTTAAATATCCTGAAGCATTTCAATTAACCAATCTACTTGTATAGTTTTAAACACTTGTGATACATAAATATAAGTAAACACACACACACACACACACATATATACAGGGGAGGGATACTCTCACTAATGGACTCTTACTAATAGAGTTACTAATGATCAGGGCCATCGGTTCGGATGGTATTTACGGTTGGGATTGGTCCAAACTGTAGTTGTCTTAACCAACCCCGGAAGCCCCGTGCCCGATCAAAGCCCCATCAGAGCCCCTCTTCGTTCTTCCCCGCGGCGGATCTGAGTACCCCCTCCCACCTTGCCTCGCGGTCCTTCGTTCTTCCCCGTGGCGGATCCGAGGACCCCCTCCCACCTCGCCTCGCGGTCCTTCGTTCTTCCCCGCAGCGAATCCGAGCACCCCGCCGATCAAACCGATCAAAGCCCCCTCCCCCCCCCCCTCCCACCTCGCCTCATGGTCCTTCGTTCTTACTCGCAGCGGATCCGAGCACCCCACCGATCGGACCGATCAAAGCCCCCCTCCCACCTCGCCTCGTGGTCCATTGTTCTTCCCCGGGGCGGATCCAAGCGCCCCGCATAGAGCTCATCTCTTGGTTCTTCGTTTTTCCCCACGGTGGAGAAGAACCCATCAGAGCACCTTGCCGATCAGAGCCGTAGATACCATCCGAACCGATGGCCCGGATCATTAGTAACTCTATTAGTAAGAGTCCATTAGTGAGAGTATCCCTCCCCATATATATATATATATATATATATATATATATATATATATATATATATATATATAGAGAGAGAGAGAGAGAAAGAGGGCTGTTACGGTGCGGCATGCGGTGCAACGCAGGCAGTGGGTGCATCAGACTGCTACGGTGTGACACCGCACGCCGCATTTTATCATCTCTCTCTCTCTCTCTCTCTCTCTCTATATATATATATATATATATATATATATATATATATATATATATATACACACACACACACACACTAGTAAAATCCCCATACCCAAGGGCACGAAAAAGATTTTGAGAGCAACGAAAACATTTTAAGGGCGGTGATAATATTTAGAGGGTGGCAGCAATATTTTGAGAGCAGCAATAATAATTCATGGTCAACAATATTATTTCGAGATGGGGGGCGTTCATAATATTTCGAGGGTGCAACAGAACATTTCAAGAGCGATAACTATTTTATTAGGGGGTCCAATAATTCGAGGGTGGCAACAGAATCCTGACGGCTGCCGACCCCACTTAGCCCGACCGCCATGCAAACTAACGATTGTGGTGAGGTTTTAACTCGGAACCCCCCTCCCTCCAGATTGCTCTCTCTCTCTCCCCCTCCCTCCCTCCTTTGTCGGAGGGGACAACCCTAAGACGACTCGACCCAAGGCCTCACCCATACTGTGGTGGCATTCGACGGTTGCCGACTATTTTCAGCCCTGACCGATATGCAAACGAATGACTGTGAGGGTACAACCTGAAGATGACCCGATCCAAGGCCTTACCCATGGTCTAGTGGCATTCCGAGAGAGAGATCTAGCGGGAGAGAGAGATTTTCGAGAGAGTGGGGGGGACGCATACAGGCAAGCGAGCAAAAGAGAGAGTGGAAGAGGGGGGGTGCACAGCGGGCGCGAGAGAGGGGGGTTCACAGCCAAAGAGAGAGAGGGGGGACGCACAACAAGGGGGGGTGCACAACGGACGCGAGAGAGCGGGGGGTGCATAGCGGGAGAGAGAGAGTTGAGGGAAGGGCGCACAGCAGGAGAGAGAGACAGATCGGGAGAGAGAGATTGGGAGGGAGAGAGATTTCCGAGAGTGAGAAAGAGAGAAATCGGGAGAGAGAGAGAGAGAGATCAGGAGAAAGAGATTACACGATTTTTTTTGTCCTATTAGCTCTACAATAATAGGACAAAAAAATTGTGATGGGTGTAGAGCTAATAGAACAAAAAAAATTGTTGTTACTATAGCAGCTACAGTAATAGCGATTTTTTTTTGTCCTATTGGGTGTACAACCGTGAATCCCATCCATTGATCCAAATATCTTGTGAATCTCATCCGTTGATCGAAATCTCGAATCCATGAATCTCATCCGTTGATCCATCGAAATTATGATGGATCAACAGATGAGATTCGTGGTGGGTGTTTTTTTATCCTATTAGCTCTACACCCACCATGAATTTCATCCTTCCGATGGATCAACGGATGAGATTCATGGTGGGTGTAGTGTTGTGGGTGTTTTTTTATCCTATTAGCTCTACACCCACCACAAATCTCATCCATTGATTCATCGGAATTCCGAGGGATCAACGGATGAGATTCGTGGATCCGAGATTTGGATCAACGGATAGGATTCCAATGGATCCACGGATGAGATTTGTTAATCCCATCCGTTGATCCAAATCTCGAATCCACGAATCTCATCCATTGATCCATCGGAATTCCGATGGATCAACGGATGAGATTCGTTGTGGGTATTTTTTTTGTCCTATTAGCTTACACCCACGATGAATTTCATCCGTTGATTCATCGGAATTCCATTGCATCGGAATTCCGATGAATCAACGGATGAGATTCGTGGTGGATGTAGAGTTGTGGCCGTTTTTTGTCCTATTAGCTCTACACTCACCACGAATCTCATATGTTGATCCATCGAAATTCCGATGGATTAACGGATGAGATTCATGGTGGGTGTTTCTTTGTCCTATTAGCTCTACACCCACTATGAATCTCATCCGTTGATCCATCAATATTCCAATGGATCAACGGATGAGATTCGTGGTGGGTGTAGAGTTGTGGGTGTTGTATTTGTCTTATTAGCTCTACACCGACCACGAATCTCATCCGTTGATCCATCGGATTCCGATAGATCAACGGATGAGAATCGTTGTGGGTGTAGACAAGGTTCTAAAAAGCGCTCGGGCAGTGGGGGGCCGCCTAGCGCCTACGCGGGGCCTAGGCGTTTTGCCTTTTTTTTAATTATTTTAATTATTATTTTGATATTATATAATACATTTGTTTAAAAATTAATATAAGTTCAAGATTATCCCAAACCATTATTTTAAAGAACAAGTATATAAACATAATTCAAAATTGAGTGATTAACAAGAACAAAAGCAAACATGATCCGCCTGGCCAACCTCAGTCCGCCTGGCCAGCCTCAGCCCGCCTGGCCAGCCTAAGCCCGCCTAGGCGGCCGCCTTGCCCCGCCTAGACCACCTAGGCGGCCGCCTTGCCCCGCCTAGCTCCGCCTGGGAGCTTGGCCGCTTTTCTGGAGCGCCTAGGGCCTAGGCGAGGCGGTGGGGGGCTGCCTAGCGCCTAGGCCCGCCTGGGCCGCTTTTTAGAACACTGGGTGTAGAGCTAATAGGACAAAAATTTGTTGCTACTGTACCAGCTACAGTAATAGCGATTTTTTTGTCCTTTGTACAACTGTGAATCCCATCTGTTGATCTAAATATCTTGTGAATCCCGTCCGTCGATCCAAATCTCATCGGTTGATCCGAATACCATCTAACGCATCCCGTCCGTTGATCCCAATCTAATCGATGCGGGAGGGGGAGAGAGATCAGGAGAGATTAAATCGTGAGAGAGGGAGTTACCGGTGTATTTGTGCCTCGAAACCTGAGTACAACTGACCTCTTTAATTGTATTTTTTACATAAAACCCCTTTTAGAATAACTATATTTTTCTTCTCCATTGGTGAATCACTCTCACCGTATTCCTCATAATAAAGCCCCATTAAGAAACAGACGACTGTGATCGAGTCTCTCTATTTATCCCACTCCTCTTAGCAAATCTCAACCACTCCAGTGATACATTGTGGCCGGGTAACGTGCGGCTTAACGTGCGGCCACCCCCTTCAGGGGTATTTTCGGAATTTTTTTTTTTGGGGATTGATCACCCACCCTTGGATTGGACACACAAAAAATTTCAGCCCGATCCAAGACTTGTAGGCCGTCCAAATGTGTAGATCTTTTATCGGTCGTTCATTTTTTTCGCCATTTTGATCAACACATTTGGACGGCCTATAGGTCTTAGATCGGGCTGAAATTTTTTGGGTGTCCAATCCAAGGGTAGATGATCAATCCCCAAAAAAAAAAATTCCGAAAATACCCCCGAAGGGGGTGCCGCACGTTACCCGCCACAATGTATCACTACCCTATATATATATATATATATATATATATATATATATATATATATATATATATATATATATATATATATATATATATATATATATATATATGGGAAAAGGGATGCTGGACCTGAGGTGTAGCGTCGTTGCTGCACCTCAGGCATTGTTTTACCTACCTAGAAGTCTTGGAATTTGATGAAATTTGGTGAGGGTGTTGTTTAGGGTAAGATGATCATCCTCACCAATTTTCATCAAATTCCAAAACTTCTAGGGGGTTCAAATGGTCAAAGCAAACTCAGCCGTTCGCAGTCACCGTTAAAATCTGCAGATTTTGCGTCGACCATTTGACCCCCCTAGAAGTTTTGGAATTTGATGAAAATTGGTGAGGATGATCATCTTACCCTAGACAACACCCTCACCAAATTTCATCAAACTCCAAAACTTGTAGGGGGGTAAACAAGCAAGAGGTGCAGCAACGATGCTACACCTCGGGTGCAGGCTCCCCGCCCCCTATATATATATATATATATATATATATATATATATATATATATATATATATATATATATATATATATATATATATATATATATATATATATATATATATATATATATAGGGGGATGCTTAGGTGCAGTCTGCGGTCCGTGTCCGTAGCCGTCCGATGCGCCCGCCGCGTGAATCGGATGCACGGAGAGGTGCATCGGACGGCTGCGGATCGCACTAAGCATCCCCCTATATATATATATATATATATATATATATATATATATATATATATATATATATATATATATATATATATATATATATATATATATATATATATATATATATATATGGGTTATGCTATAGTGCAGACACCTTAACGTGTGGCTAACGTACAACCATGCACGTAGAGGGCTTTTTTTATTTTTTATTTTTTTGAGGATGATCACCTTCCCTTGAATAGCACAAATGTAAAAAATCAACTCATTCTAAGACCTCTAGGTGCATCAAATGTGCTCGGCTTTATCGACCAATCATTTTAACCGTCTAATCAAGGAGCACATTTGATGCACCTAGAGTCTTAAATGAGCTATTTTTATATTTGTGCTATCAAAGGGAAGGTGATCATCCACAAAAAATTAAAAAAAAACCCTCTACATGCATGGTTGTACGTTAGTTGCACGCTAAGGTGGTTGCACCATAAACTTTATATATATATATATATATATATATATATATATATATATATATATATATATAGAGAGAGAGAGAGAGAGAGAGAGAGAGAGAGAGAGAGTCAGGTGTTCTAACCACGGATCATAGCCATCCATGATGATCAAGTGCAAAACAGTGCATATACCTGATCATGGCGGACAACTGTGATGGATGTTAAGTATGCTCGACCGTGCACGACGATGAGCATATATATATAATAGGGGCCTGAGAAGCTGTACTCGAGTTCACCATTCAAATGGTGAACTCGAATGGAAAAGCTGCCACATGTCCTGAGAAATATTCAACCCTCTTTTACTTTTGCTTTATGTCTTTTCAATGTTCAACCCTCTTAAATGCCTATCCCCTCTTACTTGCTTTATGTCTTTTCAGTGGACACATGGCACAATATAAACCATGTTTCACCATTCATTTGTGAACTCAAGTTCACCAAACCCTTTCCCTATATAATATTGCTCTATTATCATTAAGAAATCTATTCAAGTCACTAAAGTGGATCACCAAAACAAAAGGATAGAAAAAGCACCTAAAAATTACAAAGGGGGAAGTGGAGCAACAAAACAGGACCTACGTTCTCTTTTGCTTCTTGATAGAGTGCACGGACACGAGATGCACCAACACCAACATATATCTCCACAAATTGCGATGCGGATATTGAAAAAAAATTCACACCTGCCTCACCAGCAACAGCCTTCGCTAATAATGTCTTACCCACCCCAGGAGGCCCACAAAGAAGTATGCCACCTGAAAGACAATCATTATTCAGCAGACACAGAGATAACATCAAAAGTCTACTAAAGGCGAGTTACGTATTTACAATAAACACTGAATAATCATCAGTAAAAGAATGGATATCAATGAGAATATCCTATTTAATATTTCATGAGGACAAAGTAATGCATATCCAATGGGAAGACCTCTCTTTCAAACATTCAACTTTGCTTTAGTGAATAAGCTTAGATGTTGGTAGGCCATCGCAGAGAGATACTTTCAGGAAGTTGGTCACATAATTACCATCTGGATCATTACATTTATACTCATTCTGGCTTTCCCTCTTTTGTGCACTTCTTTCGTCCTAATGGCAAAAAAAGAGTTTTATTAAGAAGGGGGTACAGGCATTTATATTGCCTCAATGAGTTGCAGAAATGCATCTCGTGTCATAAGGAGTATCTCTGACTACACAAGAAGTTAGACAGAAGACGTGCCTAGTGCTAGCAATATCGTACAGGGTCATTCTAATGTTTTGAAACACAAATTCGGAGCAAAGAACAGACTAGCTGATGCACTTAGCAAGAGATCTTACTTCTTGACCACCTTGAAAGTAGAGGCTCCGAGGTCCGAAAGCCTATGAGGGAGTATGCGGGAGGCAAGGGATTAAAAAATAATAATGAAATGATCACGGCATGGCAATGTGTGGAGCATTCAAGGTACAGTATCCTTGAAGGGTTTTTTTTTCTTAATGTGTGGTTGTCTTCTTTGTGTTGCTTCACGAGCATGTTATTCAAGAGCCACATTCTGGAGGTTTTGAAGGAGACTTTGGCAGGGATAAGACCATTACGATGGTCGAGGACATACTTCATTGCCCTAACTTGAGGGAAGAATTAGCAGAAAGACTACCAAAATGTAATTATATACTCTGTTGCATGTACCACATGAACCTCGACACGACCCGAGTAAGGATTTTATATGGGGTTTGCCTAAGACTGTATGGGGCCATGATTCCATCATGGTCGTAGTCGAAAGGTTTCAAAGATGGCATATGTCATACCAAGTCGAGAGATTTTGACGCCTCAAAGATTGCATCTCTCCTCCAAAAAAGCGGTTCGTTTGCATGGCAATCGAAGACGATTGTGTATGATAGAGATGTAAAGTTCATGAGCTATTATTGTAACACTAAAGATACTCTTGGTAATACGTGGAAAAATGGACAGATTGAAGAGGTCAATAGTCTTGGCAATCTGGTTCGATACTTGATGGGAGATAATCTAACTTCGTGGGATCCCAGACTCGGCCCGCTACAAAGTTGAACTACAATAGTTCCGTGAACCGGTCAATAGTATGCTCTCCATTTGAACCGATCAAGCAACACAAACCATCTGTCTTGGTTGGTACTTGCTTTACAAATAACCACAAGCAGATAGAGTGATAAGGTTGAATTCTTTGCTAAATAGAAGTAACATAGTCATGAGGAAGTTTAGTGATGGGTTGTTCTAAGCAATGACATCTACAAAGAAAGATGCAAATTGAGGATTTGTGGAATTCATGAAAGAAGATTTTGTGATAGTATGCTTGAGACCTGAAAGATTTCCCAACGGAAAAATATCAGAAGTTACATTCGCAAAGTGGAGGACCTTACAAGGTACTCAAAAAGTTAAGTCCTCCAAATGTGGGTATTGTACCTTCTTCAAAACCTCAGCAGTAGCCTTATCCTCAACATTGAGAATATGATTGTTTACAATGCTCACGATGAAGATACGATTTTGAAGTACAAGCATCAAGATTACAATATTGGCTTAAGTTCAAAGATCCAATCATAGGCATCCTAGAAGATCAAGTGATGTTGATGGTGGCTATTAGAAATTCCTTGTCAAATGATAGTAACAACCAATTTCTAATTGTTTGCGAATTCTCGAAAAGGACTCCACTCAAGTAAATCTTGATCATTATGAAAGATACCAAGGAGATCATAATCCAGCCTTCTCAACATAGGGAAATTGATTACACCAGGGTATAGAAGTCAAAAAAGAAAGAAAGGGGAGCACGCAGCCTTCTGGACATAACTGGTCAAAGATGGGGACTCGCCAACCATCAAGAGACTCACAAGGGAGCCGGCCCCTAGTCTTTGTCTTTTGTTTGGAGTCCTCCGCTCTTTGGAGTCCAAGTTATTTGGAAATCAATTTAAATTTAAGCTCAAAGACAGTTTGAGTCGTTTGACTAGAACTAGCAACTGTTTAGGTATTTAGGTGTCCATTTCCAATTCTAGAGCTTCGATCTAATTGGACTACGCATTTTTCACCTTTTGTCAACTAGATTAGAACATAATTGGGCCCTAGTGTTTCACTCGCAACGGTGCCAAAAACTTCTTGCAAAATTTTAAATTACTCACTCGCAAGTGCACGAATCATGAAACTCGTAGTACAGCGAAGCGAAGTCGATCCCACAGGAACTTGTTATTTGTCGGAAACTAAGTTTGGATCTAGTTCAATCCTATCCTAATCTAGTTGACAAAAGGTTTGAACCTAATCTCTCTCAACAAGAACCAAGTAGGACCTTGATAATACAAGGTCAAAAATTAGTCTGCGGGTTTTTCGCCTGGTTTGTGAATTAAGATTAATCCTGTAATTGACCGTTTGTACTGATTTTTTCTATTTTATTTAATAAATTAGCTTAGGGTATGACTTAACCCTATACTCTCCATCTTGGAGAGGAAATCCCTAAAAAAAAAAGGACTTAGTCCATGCAAGGTGAGATAGGAAAACCGACTTATAGAATCGGAGGACTCAGAGAAATCGTTCCAATTGCATCTACCTAATGGTTTGACTTCCTTTTTTTTTGTAATAATAATGGCTTGATTTCAAGAGCATACATCAAGTAGTCAAGTATCAACTACAACATGACGAAGTCAAGGTTTGGCAGAACAAACTAGGGTGGTGAGTGTACTAGTACACAATGTTCTAAAGAGTGCTTACATTACGGAGGTTACTATGGAGGGACTCAAGTCCTACATGCCTAGGCTGAAAGCAAATAATACTGTACAAAAAAAAGTAAGAAAAAAATAGGAATAACAGATTTTTTGTAGAGGTAACTAGGTTGTATGGTTACTTGACCAAAAAAAACAAAATAATATATATACATTGAGAGTTTCTTGATTAATACCACTATAAAATTCGATCTTTTTCTCTTCTTCATTGTGATTTTCTTGATTAAATCATTAGTATTATCAGATTCTTTCATTTTCTTCCTCTTTCTTCTCTTCTCCTATTTTTGTTATTACTCATTCCTTTCATTTCATTTCCTTTATTACTTCTCATATATGTTCTACTTATGTGGTTGCATAGAGGCTGCAAGTACCTTGTAGAATGAGGAAGAAGAAGATCAAAAAAAACAGGAGGAAGATGAATGTGAAGACGCAAAAGATAATTAATGTGATCTGAGTCTCTATTGTGCATAGAATATTATTTGAAAATGTAATTTCAACTGTCTGGTAATAGAAATAATTATGGTAGAGAGTTCCACTAGTCTGATCATTGTGGCAAGTGGCAACTTGTCATGCAAACCGTGGTCGAGGTTGGGCACGCTCCTAGGTTGATTTCTACCCCTATTGACTACGGAAATAACATCTGGACAATGGAATTGTGCCTTGACAACTCATGAGGAGTAAATAAAACACTGGAGACTTGGCAAATAACACTAGAATGCAGTGCGGTCTAATGTAGCATAAAACCCTTCTGGAAGTAAAAGAATAACAAACTACCCTCGCAATGCTGCATAACATGCGACAAATCATCATTAACCTAAGTACTAGACAGCAATGTTAGACCTCACAAAGTTGAAGGGTACCAACCTTATGGAAAATTTAAATCTATAGGGATGTTTCCTAGCAATAGCAAGCAATGTTTTGCCGAAATAGATATGGAGGACCTCAAAAACAGCTGACAGGAACAAGTCGTTCTGTGAAAAAAACACACTGAAATTTATGGAGAAGAAGAATGTCACAACTTCTCTAGAGCCAATGCTTGAAGTGGCCATAGGTGGGTGCGCATTGAAGGATGTCACAACTTTCACTAATTAGTGAATGATGGGTGGATTAATCCTTAATTTCCTTGGATTTTTTTTGCCAAAATTTCCTTGGATTTGTTGCATGAAATTTTCATGTATCAAGCTTTATACACATGAAATTGACCACATACCCGATTGAGGAACTTGAACTTTTTATACACATGATTTTCCTATACAACCAGCAGTAAGTCAGTATCATGTTAATCATGCAGCACAAGGGGGTAATAAGTGAAGTGGTGGGATGTGATTAACTTCATTGTACCTTTCAAGAAAACCCAAAACCCAGAATTGAAGGGGAAAAAAGCATTTAGATGCGAATGAATGCAAGAGCCTGACCGGGTATCTTTACTCCTCGCCTACGGTACATCTCCCCCATTGTGAAAAACTTGACAATCTCCTCAAGCTCCAGCCTGATGTTTCCAAGACCTGCAACGTCCTTGAATTTCACATCATTACCCCTCTCCATGTACTGAGGTAGCCGCTTGCTACGTGCCCGGCGCACTCGAGCGCCGGACTGCATAAACTTTGTAGCCATCTTAAGATAATTCTGCTCCTCCCCCTTCTCATTGCTCTCATCCTCCTCGCTGGCCTCACGGCCGGCCAGTTCCCTCTCCAACTGCCTCATCTTCTTCCGCTCCTCCACATCTGCCTTCTCGATCTTCAGCCTGTCCTCGTAGTCCTGCTTCTGCCTCCTATAGTTATACACGACAGTCCTGTAAAATAAGGCAAGGAACAAGAACCCGAGACCATATATGACGTTCGGGTCCCTCGCCATGAGGGCCCATTTGATCGCCATGCGCTGGTAATTCTTCCTCGCCTGCCGAAGCGACTGCTGGTACTCCGCCTTCCTCGTCTCCAACCTCGTCTTCCTTTCCTCAGTCTTCCTCTGTGCTTTGAGAGCCTTCTCCATCATATCCCTCTCTTCTCTGACCATCGCCAACTCCACCTTCCTCCTCGCCGCAAGCTCCTTCCGAGCCTTCTCGAGCTCTAGAGCCCTCTTCGACTGCGGCTTTTTCCTCGTTAACGACATAAGGAATGAAGGGACCTTCGATAATCCCCCCAAGTAAGGGGAAGTAACCTCAGGATTCCTAATGGGAGGAGTATAAGCATTGATACACAGTGAGTTCAGCCGCAACCTATCCCATGCTTCCCAGAACCTCTCATCCCTCTCAGCGGTGGGGAGTACCGTCCTTAAAACCCTAGAATCCTCTAGAACGACCAGGATCGGATCCGGCCGCTGCCGCAGGCTCAAGGTCGGGAGCTTTACGATGTGCTTGAGCTTCCCCTCCTCCTTTAGGCTCAGCAGTTGGGTGTACGGGATCCGGTCCCCGACAGTCGGGAGGCCTCGGGACCACGACTGCAGCTCCTCGGGGGAGAGGACCTCGGTTCGCTTCGCGGAGCGCTTCTTCTCCGAGACCTTAGCTTGTGCGGGGAGCTGCGGGATCGAGGAGGAGATCACGATTAGGGTTACGGATAGTTGCAGCACGCTGGCGCGATTCTTGCTCGCCTCCCTCTCGCCGGCGGATTCTTCGGGCCCGTTCGAGCTGCGGGAGACGATCGACAGGCTGAATCCTCTATTGCGGGAGTGTACTCTTGGTGGATCTGTTCTTGTAGAGAGAGGAGAGAGGAAGCAGGAGCTTGAAGCGGCGGCGAACACCATTGGGGTCGCGCGGAGGAGATGCGGAGGAGTGAGACGAGTAGAGAAGGCATCAATCTACCTTACCTTTCAACCGAGGATTCGAGGGTTGAATGGGAGAAATGGAGCTTGATTCCGAGGTTTCGCCATGGAAATTGCAGAGAAGGGTTCTGTGAGGATGGAGAGTGGGAATTAGGGTTCTTCGCGTGGATATGGATAACGACACGGGGAGCGGGAACAGAGTGACAAAGCGAACTGCGTTGGTGGAGTCGAACCAAACCGGGTCAGCTGAAGTTTGGTTGAGAGCGAACTGTGTTGGTGGAGTTGAACCAAACCGGGTCACCGGCCTCAATTTTTATAGTCTTGCGGTTAGGG
Organism: Chamaelirium japonicum; assembly: GCA_947650365.1. Lineage (NCBI taxonomy): Eukaryota > Viridiplantae > Streptophyta > Magnoliopsida > Liliales > Melanthiaceae > Chamaelirium > Chamaelirium japonicum. The sequence continues at coordinate 10,732,923 of OX393559.1, read as the reverse complement.
CTGGCAATTTCGGACCCGACACGAAGTTAGCGGGTCTGGGTCAGGGCTAAACGGGTTCGGGTCGTAAACGGGTCGACACGATAGACCCGTTTAATAAACGGGTCGGTTTAGGGTCTGGACACAGTAGACCCGGGAAGACCCGTTTAGTATTCAACGGGTCGTGTCGGGTCTACCCGCAATCCGATACTATAATATATAATACCAGCGGACCTTTCGGGTCAGGTCGGGTCGAGTTGGGTTGGGTCGAATCGGGTCAACTGAATAGACTCGGGTGGTAAACAGGTCTTATCGGGTCTACCCATTTATTAGCGGGTCGGGTACAGGTTTAGGATCTAGACCCTATTAGTTAAATGGGTCGGGTCTAGGGGTTTTGGACACGACACGAAACTAGACACGACCGACCCGACCCATTGCCACCCCTACTTGCAGTGCTGAAGCCAGGGTCAAAGGAGAAGAGACAGAGAGCAACTTTGGTTCCAAGTGAAAGGCTGGTGTTTGCTATGTGGCAATTATGGAAAGCTGTTTATCAACATATGTTTGACCAATTTGTCGAGAGCATGAGTGGATTGAGGAATTTGAATCAATTGACCCTCGAGTAGAATATGTGGTATGAACTGATGGCTCTTTCCAATCCGCTGAGGTCTTGGCTAGTGGGGCGTGGGTTCTAGCTTCCAAGTCCGATAAAGTGTGTGCTGCGGTTTCCTTCCTCTGTATGGTGCCAGATGCTTTACAAGCAGAGTTATGGGCTATTAAGGGGGCTTTGGTAGAATCGGTGAGACGAGCATGTGGTAATGTTGTGATTATGATGGATACTTCGAGAGCTAGGGATGTGCTAGTATTTGTCCGCTCGTTGTTGACTGTCTGTTAGACTGGCAACAACTTGACGATGTTCAGCTTCGATGGATACCATGGTGGGCCAATAGTGTGGCTCACTGGTTATGTTCTACATCTTGGGCTACATGTTTTGAAGGTTTTTGGAGTTCGGACTTTCCCAATGTTTTCTCAGCTCTTAATCTAGAGGATCTCCAGGTCATGATGTATTGACCCACTTCTGATCTACCAAAAGAAGGAAAATGAGAATTTATATTAAATCTATGTATTTAGTCTACAAGCGAAGCACACAGGGCGAGGCATAATCGGAAGGAGTCACACCTGAAAGGAGACGGTAAACTCAGCTCTGATACCATATTAGATACCCTCACACCCCAAAACCCGGGTTGTAAGGGGAGGTCCAGTCCACAAGCATAGTAACAAATTTGGCATTCAGGAATAATTCGGCAAGGGGGCAAAATTCGGAGTTCGAAAAATATACGAAAATTTCAGAATAAATTTGGAAGAAGTTTGGAAACATAAAACATATTATATTACATTAGTAATTCTAAATTAATAGATATAAATATATAAATATATATATATATATATATATATATATATATATATATTTATAACTAAAATAAAACAGGTAGCACATAAAAAACAGATAAATTCGTGAATTATTCGCAAAATTCACAAATTATTCAAGAGTTAGTCGCGTGTGTCCCATGTTGCTAAATAATTTGTTTAGCCTTGAGTTCAAGAATTATTCACAATTTTTTTAATAATTTGAAAAATATTGTTACTATGTCCACATGGGGTATATTAAGCAGGTGATGCGTACCTCCCTCACCGATGTGGGACTAGATGTCAACAGCAAGAAAGTGTGATCCCTATGGCAAAATAAGTTTTCAATTAGAACCAACTTTTTGGTAAGATTGCTAAACATAATTACAACTAAACCCTCGAAGGAAATAATTATACATTCCTAATCACACTCTAGCTTTCTTTTCCCGACAACCAAACGGTAGTTGGCGGAAAAAGTTTTCAATCTTTACTCTGGCGGCAAGTTGGCAAATTTATCTATCTATGGTTGTTTTATCTTGTGAAGGAGTTTGAAAAGGTCGTAATAAGGAAACTTTTGAGCACAGCAAATAAAACCCGTGTGGGGGTGGCTCGGCCGATTTGGAGCGAACATGACGCCTACGATGCTGCTAATGGGTGCCCTTCTGACTTGCAGATCAATCCAAGGGAGGAATATCGAGATCGTGGGAGTTTGATGGATACCTCCACAAGAGGATGAAGTAAAGCTGAATTTCGATGTCGCGGTCTTGCGGGATACGGAACAAGCTGGCGCGGGATTTGTCTTAAGGGAGTGCTTCTGGGAATATCCTCAGTGCTGGCTTTGTTCCAATGCATACGGGATCGATGCAGGTTGCGGAATCAAGAGGTTTATGGGTGAGGGTCCGCCACTTCCGTGCCCTCAAAAGCTCTCATTGAGAAGTTTCATACGGATGCGCACTCGGAAGTCGGAGGCCATCATCGACGACTGCAAAGCCAAGCTAAACGTCAGATTTGGGGAAAAGTCTGGCACGACAATTATCCTTGGAAGATCCTGCATATTGCAGAGTTCGATAGAGAACCGACTTACTACCCGCATGCCTCTCCCTTGTAATTCTGGAATTTTTGTATGTTTTGTTTCTAGAGTTGTATTCCCCACCAAAAATAAATAAAAAAATGCCATAGGCTCCAAGAAATAAGTGAAAGAATGAAACAGCCAGCAAATTATTTCCCACACCTAGAGTTGGATCTTTTTAGTATGTACAATTTTTTTGAAATCCAGAGTTCCTAAGCTGCCAATCCTGTCTTTTCTTTTCTTTCACAGCACAAACCCATCAAAAAGATCAGATTAATGAGGATCGCATGATCGAAAATCAACATCAACAAATTACAAAGCTCATACATGTTTTAATCCACGCGATAGGGTACATGAAAGCCAAAAACCACTGCACAGATATATACACAGCTTCAAACAGATTTTGTATTGCTTTGAATATGAATGCCTCCATGTGTACAGAGAAAGGCAGCATGCACAGTTTTTAGTATCACTGCCTCCCTGTGGATAGAGAGAGAAGGCAGTCCTTAACCATCTCGCGTATCCTTCTCTTCATCAGCTTGTCCTTCACAGTCGAGAGCATGCCGCGATAGAACATCTCCATTCGAGCCAGCTCCTCGCTGTCCGCCGACTCCATCACGTTCTCCAACTCCGCTCTGATGTCAAACACACCCGAGCCCTGGAGCAACCTCGGAAGGTTCCGCTCATCGAGAACCTTTCTAAAGATAGAAACATGCAGCACGGTGGCATATCGCTCCATCAGCGTCAGCTTCGTCTGTAGGGCGCTCACTTCCGCCATCGCTGCAGACAGTTTCTGCTCCATCTCCACCACCCCTCCAGCTTCACCATCTCTAGCCGTTCGTTCTCCGTCGTTTCTTTCCGCAGCGTCCACCGTGAAGTCCTCCGCAAGGGGTGGCCACGTTACGACGCAGGGAACAAAACTGTCTGATGATTGGCCTCTCCCCAGCACACCGCTCCGTCCCCTGCCCCATGCCCAAAGCTTGTAGCCATCATCGGCAACGAGAACAGTGTGGGCTGCTCCGCACGCGACTTGCACCGGACCGGTGAACTTGAAGTCAATTGCTTCAGTCAGTTCAGTGGAACGAATCCTCAAGGGAGAGAGTGCATCGCCTGCATCAGTTCCTGCGAAACTAGCATCTGGGCACAGACCAAGACCCTTCTCCATCCCCCAAGACCATACATCTCCGGCTGCTGACACAACGGACGTGTGAAACAAGCCACAATCGGCGGAAATCAGGATTGCATCCTGTGGCAATCCATTCACGGGTTCTGGCAAGCAAGCACTGCCCGTGGTTCCATGGCCCAGCTGCCCGTTATCCCCGAGACCAAAAGTCCAGCACTTCGATTCTATCTCCTGGTCGTAAGACTTCTTATGGGTAAGCAAAGCAGTGTGGAAGGCTCCGCAAGCAATTTCGTAGACAGCCCATTGGGATTCCTGGTCGAACACCGAGATAACTTGAGGGTGCGGCCGGCTTTCACTGTCGCCTAATCCCAATTGACCATGGTTGTTGTTGCCCCAAGTATAGCATACGAGGTCACCTCCCGTGTATGTTTCGCCAACGGTAACTGCAGCTACAACATGTTCGTTTCCGCAAGCCACCTTGACGACGGTGTGGCCATGGAAATCCCATACGGGTAGTGGGACAGGACTACTTACGAGGCAGAATTCCCCATCAGCGGTGGAATGCGGACAGTTTCCCCACATCCATAGGGCACCCAAACTATCTATCGCGAGTGACATCATCCCTCCTGCCTTGACAGAAGTAACCTGCAATCAAGGACACCACCATACAGTCTTAAGAGAGATAAAATCGCAAAGATACTTGGGCCATGTTTGGCTTCGCGGTTGCGCCCCGCTTATAGCTTAAGCGGGCCCCGGTTTCTACTTGAACAGCGGGCCTTGGTAGTTTTTCCTACATAATAGATGAGAGAGAAACCGCTCTCTTTTGAGGCGGTGGCTTAAACGCGGAGCGGTGCGTTCTGGAACTACTGAAGCAATGCATAAATTTCCCGCTAGATATGGTTGAGATATATAAGCATTTGATTCTAAAAGAAGCCACGATCTTGACTGTTTTGGTTCCTTTGCACCTCGAAGGATAACACGGCACTACCTTCAAAGGTTTAGTTTCATGCTCCACGTTTGATTCCTCTGCCAAAGAGTCGGGAGAACCCAACTCCTGAAACCGTTCTACCAGACATGGAACAGAGGAGGAATTCTCCTCACCGTAACCAAGCTGGCCATCCGTAACATAGTTAAGGCAACAAACAATTAGGTTAATCAGCAGCAACCAATCAGTAAATCATGTTGATCAGACCTCATTAACCTGACATGAGTAGGAATAAAGGATACAAATGTTGTAGCCCCATGACCAAACCGATCCATCACCTGTCTTTGTAAAATAAGTAATTAGTGCAAAAGTGAGCACAACCATAATCAATAATAAATAGGGTAAATTACACTTAGCCCCCCTGAAGTTTAGCTCAAAAAAAATTAACCCCCCCCCCCCCCCCCCCCAATTTATTTTATTCCAAATCGCACCCTAAATTTTGAAATGTTAGCACAATACACCCTTTTGTCAACAACTTAATTTCCTCATTTGGTAAATTTTATCTGAGCAAAACTGAATTGAAGGGGGCAAAATGTAGTTTTTTAACTATAGGGGGGTTAAGTGTTTTTGAGCTAAACTTCAGGGGGGCAAAGTGTAATTTACCCTACTAAATAAATGCAGTAAAGGAGACACCATCAATAACTAAAATGTTGCAACTGTTCATAGATTGAATGCATCACGTGATGACCTATGATCTATAGACACGGGCACGGGTGTCGAGTGTCGACATCATAAAAGATGGATACGGCGACACGTGGATGTGTGTGTTCATATATATATATATATATATATATATATATATATATATATATATATATATATATATATATATATAGAGAGAGAGAGAGAGAGAGGAGTGTTACAATGACCTGTGAACTACGAGAGGAGAAAATGAGCTACGGGAATTTTGATACCCCTAGAAGTTTTGGAATTTGATGAAATTTGGTGAGGGTGTTGTCTAGGGTAAGATGATCATCCTCACCAATTTTCATCAAATTCCAAAACTTCTTTGGTCATCAATTGGTAGGAAGCTTTATCTACCGTCCACAGTCACCGTTAATTTTGCTTCTACCATTTGATGACCCTAGAAGTTTTGGAATTTGATGAAAATTGGTGAGGATGATAACCTTACCTTAGACAACACCCTCACCAAATTTCATCAAATTCCAAAACTTCTAGGAGTATTAAAATCCTCATAGCTCATTTTCTCCTCTCGTAGCTCACAGCTCACTATACACTCATATATATATATATATATATATATATATATATATATATATATATATATATATATATATATATATATATATATATATATATATAGAGAGAGAGAGAGAGAGAGAGAGAGGGAATAGGATTCACGGTCCTCCCAACTAGCCAACACACTAGTCCACCCTTCAATTCAAGTGCCATGAGGCAATTTTTAACCGGGGTTAGGGGTTTGTCTAGGTGGGTTCACCCTTCATAACAATGATTATGAAAAATAAAAAATAAAAAAAATATGCCATGTGGCATTTTTAGATCAACCATAGGAAAGGGTATTTGTGAGCTACAGTTTACCGTAAATTTGTCGGCCGTTGATCAAGTTGTTCTAACTTTTTTTATTAATCATGATCCAAGTAAAGTGGATTGACCATCCATTAAAAAAAATTTAGTTAAAAAGTACCACATGGCACCTAAATATAGGGGAGGACTAGCGTGTTGCCTAGTCGGGAGGACCATATTCCCTGTTCCCATATATATATATATATATATATATATATATATATATATATATATAGGGGCATACTATAATGCGGCATGCGGTACGTGCGGCACCACACCGCAACCGTCTGATGCACCCGCTGTGTGCATGCGATGCACGCAACAGTGCATCAGACGGCTACTATGCGGTGCCGCACTTACCGCATGCCGCATTATAGCATGCCCCTATATATATATATATATATATATATATATATATATATATATATATATATATAGAGAGAGAGAGAGAGAGAGAGAGAGAGAACCGATCTCATGCGATATACTGGTTGATGCGATAATGCGATACTCAACCCGAGCCGTTCGATTCACGCAAATCCTTTCCGCCCCGGCTCAAAGGTGTAGTCGTTCGATCGAATGATCGAACGGGCGAGGCGTCCCTGGGAAACATTCGAATAGGATGGTTTTTTGTCCTATTCGAATGTTTCCCACGGATCTCATCCGTTCGATCATTCGATCGAACGGCAACACCTTTGAGCCGGGGCGGAAAGGATTTGTGCCGTTCGATTCACGCCGATCGGATGGCTCGGGCTGAGTATCGCATTATCGTATCAACCAGCATTATCGCATGAGATCGGTTCTCTCTCTCTCTCTCTTTATATATATATATATATATATATATATATATATATATATATATATATATATATATATATATATATATATATATATATATATATATATATATAGGGGAGGGATACTCTTACTCATGGCCTCTTACTCATATAGTTACCTATGATCCGGGCTATCCATTAGATCCCGACGTACGGTTCGGATTAGATGGGGAGTTAATGCAAATATATCTGCATTAAATGCAGGCTTTTAATACGGACTTTTAATAAGGGCTTTTAATATGGGCATTTAATGCGGACACCATTGCTTTAATTCCCCATCTAATCCGGACCGTACGTTGGGATCTAATAAACGGCCCGGATCATAGGTAACTATATGAGTAAGAGGCCATGAGTAAGAGTATCCCTCTCCATATATATATATATATATATATATATATATATATATATATATATATATATATATATATATATATATATATATATATATATATATATATATATAGAGAGAGAGAGAGAGAGAATACGGGATATGAGCTGACAGCCCATTTGGGCATTTGGGCTGTCAGCACACAGTCGTCCGATCGCGCATCACAACCATTCATTTAAAAAAAAAAAAAAAAACTGACCGAACCCTCTCTCTCTCCCTCCCTCTCTCTCACGATTGCAACCGCAGCCCCCCTCCCCGACCACCTCCACCTACCGCCAATCGCAGCCCCTCCGGCACCGGCTCCCCCCTCCGGCACCGGCTCCCCCTCCGGTGGCAGATCTGGCTCCGATCTCCGGCATCTCTCCCTCTTCCTCTCTCTCACGAGCGGCAGCAGATCTCCGGCATCTCTCCCTCTTCCTCTCTTCATCTCCGGCACCAGCTCCCCCCTCCGGCACCGGATCCGGCCGGGGGACGGCACGCAGCCGCCAGGGTCGGAGGACGGCGCGCAGGGCTGGGGGACGTCGGAGGGGACCAGGGTCGGAGGGCGCGCAGTCGCCGGGGTCGGAGGGACGGCGCGCAGCCGCCGGATGGACGGCGCGCAGAGCCGGAGGCGGTCGGAGGGGACCGGGGTCGGAGGGGGCGCAGCTGCCGGGATCGGAGGGACGGCGCGCAGCCACCGGGGTCGGAGGGCGCGCAGCTGCCGGGGTCGAAGGGACGGCGCGCAGCCGCCGGATGGACGGCGCGCAGGGCCGGAGGCGGTCGGAGGGGGCGCAGCTGCCGGTCGGAGGGGACCGCGATCGGGTTTCTTCAGCAAAGGAGAGAGAGAGAGATTAGTGGTTTGGTCCGTGAGAGAGAGAGAGAGAGAGGGTTCGGTCAGTTTTTTTTTTTTTTAAATGAATGGTTGTGATGTGCATCGGACGGCTGTGTGCTGACAGCCCAAATGCCCAAATGGGCTGTCAGCTCATATCCCGTATTCTCTCTCTCTCTCTCTCTCTCTCTCTCTCTTTCTATATATATATATATAGGGGCATGCTATAATGCGGCATGCGGTAAGTGCGGCACCACACCGCAGCCGTCTGATGCACTCGTTGTGTGCATCCCATGCACGCAGCGGTGTATCAGACGGTTGTAGTGCAGTGCCGCACGTACCGCATGCCGCATTATAGCATGCCCATATATATATATATATATATATATATATATATATATATATATATATATATATATATATATATATATATGCGGTACGTGCGGCACTACACCGCAGCCGTCTGATGCACGCAGCGGTGCATCAGACGGCTACTATGCGGTGCCGCATTTACCGCATGCCGCATTATAGCATGCCCTATATATATATATATATATATATATATATATATATATGAAATTGATATAAATTAAAAATTACTACCCCTTCGGAATTCGACTTCTACATAGTCTACCATTTCCCTTTGTTCACCCGATTGGAGTAGGGAGAAACACACAACATTCGATTTAATAACATGGAGCGATGGTATCATGCCATGTCGACACGGGTGGACACAATTCCAATGACTAAATTTTAAGACCAGGAAAATTGTGGTTTGTCTTTAGACTTGAGTATATTCGGCGGGAACAACTTAGAGTCGTGGCGTTAGAGAGAAAATATGCCTCTGTGAGCATATGCTACGCCAATGCAGCCACACCATCCTCTAAAAGAACAAAAAATCGAAAAAAAACGAAACTAATTAGAGAAAGCTACAAGGATTGCCCAAATCACTTTCTACCAATAGTCTTGTTAATGAAATATACATTATTGAATCAAAATACAATAGATAATCTTAGAGTCCAAGTTCCGTTTTCCTATCAACCTAGGAAGCATGGACACTTCCCTAGGCCCCCCGTACTCGTGTCGGACACTGAAACTCGCCAGGCACGTGCCAGACACGCATATGCCGTGTCCCGCGTGCTTCCGGAAGCCGGACACTCGTCGAACACGGCGAGTTGACGGGTTGTTCGATATAGGGTTGGGTCACAAACTGTTGTGATTCTTTTTTTGCTGCAACCTATCTGATCCTCTGAGGTTATAACCTCAGTGCTTCAACCTATCTGATCCTCTGAGGATCAGATAGGTTGAAGCCAAAACTGTATCGCAATCATTCTTTTGCATGCCATTTGGGCCTGAGTGTGATTCACTTGTCAGGTTAGTTATAACGAACAGTTACAATTTAGCTTTGCCTTTAACCTATTTGATCCTCTGAGGTTTCAGATAGGTTGAAACCAAAACTGAAACACGGTCATTCTTTTACATGTCATTTAGGGCTATGTGTGATTCACCGATCGGGCTGGGTGTAACTACCGATTGCGATTCAATATGCATTAATATTTCATTTTAGATGTTTTCTATAAGGTTTTTTCGGTTATTGAAATATATATGAATTATAAACATAAAATATTAATAAAAAATATTAATTAATTTTGTCGTGTCCCCTCCGTACCCGTGTCCTCCTTTTTTAGGATTTATCGTGTCGGTGTACCCGTGTCGGGTCGTACCAGTGCCAAGGCTTCTTAGCTATCAACAAATCTGGGACTGTGCTATTATTGTTCACGAGTGTCAGGTCCATGGCACAAGGATAGGGAATCAGGGCAATCAACTTGAGAAAGCTTCTTATTGAAAATGAGAGTGAATTCCTTTGTAATGTTATGAATATTTTATAATTATTCCATTAATGGAGAAGGTAAATTTAAGGATGCATCAATTTGCTTGGTTGTCTATATCTATTCATAATTTTTGTTTGGCTCTTTCAAAATTCGAGTGGAACAAGATAATGAGATTGTTACTTTTATATTCTAGCGCATATCTCCTTCACTTTGTTTCCACTATTATTCATTGGATCTCATGTGGCTTCTCTAAGAGCATGGAGTTGAAAAAAAGGCGGATTTCGATTCCTTTTCTTTTCTCCTAGTTGCAGAAGTTGATCAAGAGTGAGGTGGAGTACAGACTACTAAGTCGATTTAAACTTCTTCTATGGTATAATAGGTAGATGACAAAAACAAATTTCCAGGAGCTGTGGTATGCAAGTAATTGCCTAAATGGGCTGAAATTGGAAGTGATTTTAACCAAAAAGTAAAATTTTCAATAATTCTTTTATTGGTTAATCTAGTCCAAAGGTGAAATCCATCAAGTCTTATCTCCATCTAAGGGAGAAAAAAGATGATCATACGCATTCAGAGATGAACTGGGTCCAAGTTGAACATGTTAGGTGGCAAGTATCTCGGGTTGCCACCTAAAAGACATGGTTTGTATCCAAAGATTAGAGGATCGAAAGGAGACTCACTTCTTGAAAGAGGAGGCATCTTTTGATGGGTGGAAGACTCACTTTTATTTAGGAAGCTCTTAATTCAATTCTTATATATTTTCACTCCCTCATTATGAATTTGACTTTGGTAGGATATCAAGTCGAGGCTTATTAGCTGCAATAGGGTGCAGACAAAAAAAGGAAGTTCTATTGGTCGCTTGGAGCGAGAATTGCTTAACTAAAGCTTTAGGTAGTTTGAGTATAAGGCAGCCGTCGAAATTCAATATGGCGCTAAGTAAAGTGGTGGTGGAGATTTATGTTCGTGGAGGGCAATGGAGTGAATGATCTCTAACGTGTCAGTTGTCACAAGTATTGAGATTGTAGGCTAATAAGGACTTTTCATGTTTTGAAGGATTGTGGGGTAGGGCTTTAAAGAGGGGTATCATAGTGCCTAACAAGTTGATTAGGTTTAGGGTAAGGGATGTTAGTTAGGTCACAATTTGAGGGATACTGGGAGATGTAGGGTTGCTATTAAAGTGATGTTTCCTAGGTGACTTTGGAAAACTAGGGATAAAATTTGTGTAATAGATTGTTCAAATATGCGGTTTGGTAGGGTGGTTTGAAGTCCAAGGTCCCATAAGCACTTCTGGATGTGCGGTCCCAATTCATAAACATACGTGTGAACTTACATGTCAACCACCCAAAGGCCTCACATATTCTAGTGCTGCTCTTGTTTCCATAATAGATGGTCATCTCTTGAGGTTCGTTTTCCTTTTTCTTATGTAGCTCGTTTGCTTTCTTCTTCTTCCATGGGTGCAAGTAATATCTTATTGATGAAAATTAGTATGCAGATCAATCATTATTGCAGAGATGGTGGTAAAATGTTTTATTTTCTATGGGTGCAAGTAATATGTTTTATTTTCTAAATGTTATATTTATAACTACTTGTAGGATGGTAGTAAAAGAAAAAAAAAACAATACCTAAAATCTTCATGGAATAACCAAATGAAGAAGCAGCTTAAAGATGATTTCATTGAAGAAAAAAGGATCATTCCTGAAAAATGGATGAAACAACTCTCTATTCCAAAAAGGAAAAAATTATTGGAGTTTATTGATGAAAACCAAAATAAGTTGTAAGTTCATATCTTTTTCATGTTTATATATTATTAACTAATAACAATTTATTGATGTATGTCATATCTTTCTAGTTGATAATATAGGGATGAACAACTAATTGATGTGGTTTACATTATCCCAGAAATTTTGCATGATTTGTACGCTTCCCAAAGTTGGGTCACATGTGATGTAAGTTATTATTTTAATTCTTTTCAAGCAAACAACATTTTGGATTATTACTGTGTATTTTAACATACTTTTTTCTCATCTTTTACAGCTGTAAATCCCTATATGTCTCTCATTTTGGCCTGATACAATGCACTGAGGAGTAATTTGTCTACCATCCCCCCAATAATGATAACAAATTCTTTTTTTTTTATAATGTCCTCCAATCACATTTTATTTCTCAATATATTATTAATTTTATCAATAAGGTTTTTTTTTTCTATTTTCTATATAGATTTGATTATAGCAGCTTCTGTTGAATATAACAAATGGGTGTAACTGCAAGAAAATAAGTCTGAATCAATACAAGAACAGACAGAAAGGTTTTGCATGCATTTGGGATGTCCACCATTAAGAATTTAGTTCATTTACATAATCAAGTGAAACATGTATCAGAAAATCTTCTACGTTTATGGGACTGTAAATATGTTATCCTAATTAATCACAACCAACAGCGCTGGTACTTGGGGGTATTTGACATAAAGAATAGAAGGATGGTGTTGGTTGATTCTTTGGACAAAAACTCCATCAACAAGTACAGAATGAATACCAATGAATTCTTCTACATCCTCCCAATTATGTTGTATAACCTGGCTTATAAAGCTGTTTTCGAAGGAATTAAATGGACGGCTCATAGCAGCGACGAATATTATAGAATGCAATCAAATGGGTAAGTTTTACACATGATAACATAAAGAACTATTGTACTTGAGTTTAGGTTGATTTAGTTGTTATTGTAATTGAACTAAATTTTGTATCATATTTCAGGTATGATTGTGGAGTGTACATCATGGCATTTTTGAACTATTTATGGCCAATAAAAAAGTGGAATTCAAACAACAAGACATGACTATGATCAGAAGAAGAATTGCGTATGAGTTACTGACGGGCTCTTTTTCTTGATTTATTTGGAATATGTAAATGGCCTGAAGTTTATTTATTGTAATTTAAATTTTATATATTTGAAACACAAAATTACATTTGATCTAATGAATATTCATCGACATATGGTATATTGATCTGTCTGGAATGTAAACCTACTACTTGCTCTGGCGGATCCTTGTACTTGCTTCGGCGCATCCTTTTATTTGCTCCGGTGCAATTAGAAGGATGCGCCGACGCATTTTATTACTTTTGTTAGCGCAAATTTGAGAAGAATGATGGGGTGGGTACCGTGGGGGTGGATGATGTGGAAGATGAGAAGGATCAGATTGATGGGAAATGTTTTAGCCGGAAGAGGAATCCTAATATTGTTTCTCCATTGGATGAATGTAGTGAAAGATCTTCCTTGCCTCATATGAGGACGAGAGTGAGGAGGCATGAGATGGATGAAGCTTTCCATCGTTTAGAGTTAAGAGTGGAGCTTCTTTACAAGATAATTGCTCCTAAGCAACTTGAAACAAATACCCTAAAGGGTGTGCATTCATCAGGAGAAGACTATGATACGTCTCAACATGATAGCCTTGTAAACATTCTTGTTGTGAATGAGAAGTTTGTAAATATGAATGATGATGATGTTAAGCAACGGAGGAAGGTGAAGCAGCAACAGCATCTAGAGATGGAGAAGAAGCAGTAGCAATAGCAGCTTGAGATGGAGAAGCAGGAGGTGGAGAAGAATAATTGCATATCAGTCGTTCATTGGGTTTCTTGATTGATTTTTTCTGAATTTAAACATTGACTTCAATGTAAACATTGTATATTTATTTATGGTGCTAAGTACACATACTAAAACATTGTAATTTATTTTATACATGTCATACATGATCTTATGTATATCTAAATGTAATTTATTTGTTTATTGTATATTTCAACAAGTTAACAGATCCAAGGTTCAAAATCTCCATTTCGGTGGAAATTTCGACCTTCTGGATATGGAAATATTTCGTGGAAATATTTCGACAGTGTGGAAATATTGCAATTTTGTACAAATGGTGGAAATATTGATTTTTTGATGGAATTTTTTTAATGAAACTCCAGATAGTCATAAACCAAGTATAGATACACACTTTGGAACACTCACATAATATGTGTACCCTATCAAGGGGTGTAGAGCTTCCCATAACATATATTCAATGTATTAAGTCTGTGAGTGTTGTGCAATCTTATTTAGTTCGATTTTGATATATATTTTTCAAATATTTTTAATCCTTTTTTTGGATAAAAATATTTTTGAAATAAAGATTAGTTGATTGTTAAAATAATGTTTCAAACGATTTTGAAAGCGGACTTAAAACAAGAAAGTTATGCAAATTTGAAATTGTGCAAAAATTATGCTGAAATGTGAAACACTGTTTTTTTACTAAGTCTGAAAAAACGAGTTTTTATATAGAAAAGTTTTTATACATTCAAAATTTCCTAAGACGGACCATGGTTTTCTAGATGTACTCGTACTTCTACATCTTGTGGAATTTTTTGAGCTAAAAAGGAGTTGATTTAATCACTTTTCTCACCATGTAGATTTTATAAAAATCCATAAAAACTGTTTTCTCCTACTAAAATTGAAAGTTTACTTTTTGATTCCTTTGTTTTTTGATTTTTTTGATATTTTTATTGAAATCAAATGGGGGGGTATTTGCTTATTTACATATAATAACTTAAAGTAAATGGAGAAAATAAAAATTAAGTAAAACGACATTTACTTAAATGTTATTATATGTAAATAAGCTGCTGAGAACCAGGCCCCCCAGTCCCCTTTTATAACCAGTCAGTCACAGAATTCCGGATAAATTTCGCGAAATTTTTTCGAAATTTTCGCGAAATTTCGATAAAATATCGTGATATTTCGTAGAGATGTAAATATTTCGTGGAAATATCGCGATATTTCGTGGAGATGGAAATATTTCGTGGAAATATCGCGATATTTCGCGAAATTGCTCGATATATTGACATTTTCAATTATACTCGAGATTGCAGGTGATATTTCGTATCGGGGTTTCATTTTTCCGATATATTTCGCGATATTTCGCGAAATATATCGATTTTTTGTTCCATGAACAGATCATACTGATAAATGTGTCTGTGCATCCTTTAAAGTGTACCGGAGAATCCTACAACGTGCGCCACGCACTATGAAAAGTGTTTCAGCACATCCTTTAACATGCGCCGGTGCATCCTATAATATGCGTTGGTGCATTCTTTAAAGTGCGCTATGCACATACTTCAAGATGTTAGATTTAACAGGTGTTAGATCTTTGTCCCATCCAAACAGCTGCAAAATGTCACATCCGAACAGTTAAATTTTTGTGACCCTTTTACCCCCCCCCCCCCCCCCCCCCCATATGGGTTAAAAAGAAAATAAATAAAGCGGAAGCCAGTTCTTCTTCCCTGTTCAAATTCCTTCTCTTCTTAACCGTCGCTCGTAACCGAAGATTGTCGGGCTAGTGTCCTTTTTCGTGCTGAACACCCTTGCCAAGAGCCATAGGTCGTCGTAAAAAGCTACTCACTCAAAATCGTTACTTGAATCGAAACCCTAATTTTAGACAAGAAGCCCTAATTTACAAGGAACTATATCACTGATAATGAGCAAAGGAGGAAGGTGAAGCAGCAACAGCAACAATGTGCGCCGGTGCACATATAATATTCCTCGGCGCACATGCAATTTTATGTCTTTTTAATTACATATGCACTTTATCACTTGGTTTAGACAGGTCAAACATGCCAACCAGGACTTAGAATGCTATCAAGTCTGTCAGGTATAATCTTCCAGGCTTAGAATATTTTCGAATATGTCAGTCTTATAGTCTCCGGGCTTAGAAAACTTTCTTTCTTTATTTTCCTTCCTTTCTTTTCTTTCTTTCATTTCCTTTTTTCCTTCTTTTCTTTCTCTTCATTCTTTTCCTTTTATTTCTTTCGTTCTTTTCTTTCCATCTCCTTCTCTGGCCAACCCTAGGGCTACGCTTGGCCGGCCCTAGGGTCTAGCTTGGCTAGCCCCCAGGTCGGGTTTTTTCCTCTTTTTTTCTTTCATTTTTTCTTTCGTTCTTCTTCTTTCTCTTTTTCTTTCTTCTCTTCTTAGCACCGGGGCCTTCTGGACTTGGCCAAATTTTGAGATCTCCAAGGTTTAGCAAAGTCTTCAAGATTTAGATGAATTTGGAGCCTTCGAGCTTGATGACTCTAAGTCTTCCAGACTTAACCAATTTTTTATGTTTTCTAGGTATAGCAAAGTCTTCAAGACCTAGATGAATTTGGAGCCATTGGGCTTGATAAGAAATTTGCAAGTCTTCCGGACTAAGCCAAAATTTGGGGTCTTTCAAACCTAGTGAAATTTGCAAATCTTTCAAACTTAGTCAAATTTTGATGCCTACAGTAGTGTTTCTGCATATTGAAATAGGTATCGGGAGCATCAAACTCAATTGTAACCAATAGTTTCATATACATCATCCTCTTTTCTCTCTATGCAGTAAAAAAAAAATTGCTCTAAAATAAAGTACAGAAAATCAACCATTGCTGGATATTCACTTCTTTTTTTTTTAGAAATCCTCAAATAAGATAAGGCAAAGACATATGAAGGGAAATACGGAGGGAAAATTATTCAGTAGGGGATTATAGGAAGAGGGAAGAAAGGTCGATCAGCAGACCTTCCAACGCGAGACTGTGGTAAGCCCCGGCAGCAACCCCTACAAACTCAGGCCGCCCTCTCTCTCCGTCCCCCCAAGAAAAGTTCCCCTTTTTCGAAGCAGCATCATCGGGGAAGGCGACCCGGGCCGGGAAGAGCTCGTCCCCTTCCTTCCCGGTGCCCAGCCGACCAAACGTCCCCCTTCCCCATGAGTACACGGCCCCATCATCTGCAATTCCGAGAATCCAACAAAACCCAATCAACCACTGGCACAGAAGAATCGAAATTTCTGGACTTCTCTTCCTCTTTTCCCAAATCTGTTCAGAATTAGAAGGAAGAAAAAAACCCAATTTTGAAGAGGAACAAGAAGAAGTACCTGTAAGGGCAAGCGTATGAGCCTCTCCGGCGGCAATTCCGGTGACTTTATTCGGCATTCCGCCGCTTCCCGTGGCTTTATGACTCGCCCGCGAGTTGAGAAGGACTCCAAGGCTGAGACTTTGGTACTGTAAGCAAACATGGACAGTGGACTCCCTTCAGACTGTTGAGGATGAAGCTGAATCGGCGAGTGCGGTATTTATGATGGGACTTTTAAAAAAAAATATTATTAAAAAATAAAATATTTAACTAAATAGCGGATGATTAAAACTATTTACCATTCTAGCGCTCTGACCGTCACGTGGCAGGTCAGCGTGCTACAAAGGCTTTTTTTTCTGAGTTAAGGTAAACCCGGTATCCGGATTAGCGGGTTTAAACCTGGTATTATAGATACCGAGTTTATCTGAATTCTAACAAGAAAACGACTAAGTGTGAGAACATTATATAAGGGGGATCCGGTTAAACCCAGTATTCAAAATACCAGCCTTAAATCCGCTAATCCGAATACCGAATTTACATTAACTTAAAAGAAGAAAAAAAAAAATCGGTGAGCTTTACAGTGCTGACCTGCCTCGTGGCTGTCAAAGCGCTAGAATGACAACTAGATTTGATCGGCCGCTATTTAACTAAATATTTTATTTTTTAATAATTTTTTGTAAAAAAGCCCTTTATGATGAGGAGATTGGAGTCCCTTCTCAGCGATGAAAGAGCGCTACTATTTGAACATATTACGGGACATATTTACCGACATATTGCGGTATAGGGTGGGGGCCATCACCCTAATGGGTTGGACTCCTCTCCACTGGGAATTTTTTCACCACATCCAGCTAGGGCTGGCATTTTTGGACCTAACACGGCAGACCCGACACGAAGTTAGCAGGTCTAGGTCAGGGTTAAACGGGTTTGGGTCGTAAACCGATCGACACAATAGACCCGTTTAATAAACGGGTCATGTCCGGGTTTAGGGTCTGGACACGGTAGACCCTAGAAGACCCGTTTAAAATTCAACGGGTCGTGTCGGGTCGGGTCTACCCATAATCCGATATTGTAATATATAGTACTAGCGGGTCTATCGGGTCAGGTCGGGTCGAGTCGGATTAGGTCCGATCAGATCAACTGAATAGACCCGTGTGGTAAACGGGTCTTACCGGGTTTTATCGGGTCTACCCGTTTATTAGCGGGTCAGGTACGGTTTTAGGATCTAGACACGATTAGTTAAACGGGTCGGGTCCGGATCTAGGGGTTTTGGACATAACCCGAAACTAGACACGACACAAATCCGACACAACACGACCCGTTGACACCCTACATTCAGCTTACTATACAATCGCAAGGCCCATTGCCACCAGAGCCTATCATCATGCTGGGTGCTAGGGCCCGCTACCCCATGTCTCTTGAATCATAGTGGGTCCTGCGGTTGTATGGTACGCAAGATGTGCTGAAAAATTTTCCATCTACACTGAAGATAGTCTCCCCTATGTCACCACCCCCGGCCGTCGCGCACCACCTACCGCTACTAGAGGTGACCAGCCCTGCCGACCATCGGTCATGCCACCACCCGTTGTTGCCCTCCCTGGTATGTTCAAATAACATTTTCCTTTTAGGAAAGAACATTGCTATCTAATCGTATCTAATCTAATATTATAATACTAAAATGGAGCCCTCTCTCTCGTGGTGACACATGGACCACTTTTGAAGAGCTAGAATCCTTCTCCCGTGAGTGAACTTGACTCTCTCATAAATCATATTAAAAACCTATTATAAAGATGATAAACACCCATTCAATTGCTTTTAATGGTCATTTGATATTGATTGAAAAATAATTAGTATTACTCTCTTTCTCTCTCTAATAAGCCAATCACACCTGGTCGAGTGAATCACAAATACTCCATATTGCACACTTCTTTTTGGATGGCTATGATGTCGTCTGTGCTAAGTGGCATTCATCAAGTTAATCCGGACCTCTCTCTCATGTTGTTACACATGGACCTCTTTTGAAGAGCTAAAAATTGTGTTCTAAAAAGCGGTCCAGGTAGCTGCCTAGGTGCTAGAAGGTCTCCCATTGCCTAGACTAGCTCCTAAGCGATGCAAAAAAGCGGCTCATGCCCCTAGGCGGGGCCAAGCGACCACCCAGGTGAACTAGGTAGGCCCAAGCGGGTCTAAGCGGGCTTGGTTTTTTTTTTTTTAACCTAGTCTATTTCCAATTCAATACCAAGATCATCAATAAGAAGAAAATGAGGACGGAGTGAGAAGTAGATATATTACTAGCAAGGCTCAAAGATGGATTGTTGATGGTGGTGATGATGAAGAGGTTGATGTCAGTTCAGGACTTACTTGGTAAATGTTGGAGAGGCGGTGGAAACGGACAGTGCTCTAGTACCTAGGACTCTATGAGAAGTTCTAGAAACGTTCGCACTTCATCCCGTGAAGTTATATAACTTCATGAAGAATATTTTGTAACGAATGAGGACATAGACGAAGATTGTGATAAGGATGTGGAGTTTAAGTCTAATGAATATATAGTCTTGAAGGAATATGGAGAAAAAAAAGGTCTTAGGAGTCTAGCATTGTAGCTTATAGGAGAAACTAGTGGAAGCCCGTGCCGATCGACATACAGCAAGCACCTTCGGCCCGGCTACCAGCACGCAAGAGAATTCAAGAGCGGGGACAATATTTCAAAGAAGGTGACAATATTTTAAATGTAGCAACAAAACATTTCGATAGCAGCGACAATATTTCGAGGGTGATAACAGTATTTCGTGAGATGTGATAATATTTTGAGGTAGGTGACAATATTTCGTGGCCGTTTTCGGCAGCTTTGGAAATGCAACGGTCACCTTCGGCGACAAATACACCCCCAAGGCGATGCTTGGACTTCTCACATCCTCCATCGACTGTCACCACTATCGCTGTAAAAAAACACATCCCGCCTAAGTAGCAGCACACTCCCCGGACAATGTCCGAAACTCTTGCCACCTCCATCAACTGCTACCACCACCATCATCGACCGTTTCGATCACTACACTTGTTCCTATCGGCACCACCTTCGATGGGGGTGTTCACATTGGGCGGCGACGAACATTGTCGCTGAATATTACTACAATATTACTACAGTGTTTTAGATATTTGATTGGAAGGGAGTTTGGTAATTGGTAAGACACAGTCACACTTGCTTTTTTTAGTATTTAAAAGGGTTTCAGTTCAGTTCCTAAAAAAGGGGCGGGAGTTTGCGATAAGTCATTTATAGAAGATGTTTTTAAGCACCAGCCTTGACAAATAGTTGGTTTGAGCTAAGACCCAACCCAAAAAGATATATGTGCATTAAACCTCTTTTAAATTACATCTAAAAGAATGGTTGGGATTTAGTTTTGGCTTTAATCACAACCATTTGTCACACCCAGCCCGATGGTGAATCATACTCAGCCCCAAACGAAATACAAAAGAACGGATGCCATTTAGTTTTGGCTTCAACTTATTTGATCTTTCCTCCCAAAATCTCTCTCTCTCTCTCTCTCTCTCTCTCTCTCTCTCTCTCTCTCTCTCTCTCTCTCTCTCATGCTAACTTGGCATGGCAATTGATCATTGTGGCTCATTTACAGTCCGAGTTCCACTCAATCCCAAATGGCATACAAAAGAACGACTGTGATTTAGTTTTGGCTTCAATCACAACCATCTGTTACTCCCAGCCCAACCGGTGAATCACACTTAGCCCCAAATGGCATACAAATTAAAGAATGATTGTGATTCAGTTTTGGCTTTAGCCTTTCTGATCCCCGCTCTCCAAATCTCTCTCTCTCTCTCTCTCTCTCTCTCTCTCTCTCTCTCATGCTAACTTGACTTTGCGATCGATCATTGTTGCTCATTTACAGCCCATTAATTTGAGGGATTATATTGTTTTGATGTGTTTGTTTACTGCACAATCGCGGTGTACCGTGTCATCCATTTAAAGGGCATGATGGGGATAATGGTGTCTAGTAGCAAGTGTAGTCACATTGTGACAATATGACACACTGTGATTAGGCCGTAAGCAAACACAACAAATCAAGCTAGCAGCAAAAATGCATTTCATGGGTCAAGGTGTGTGCAACCTATAGCAGTGAAAATACACTCGTGGCTGTATGTAAAATATAATCGGACGGCTCTTTATTCAAACTTATAGCCTCACTTAGCATCCTGAGCAAAACACCCAACAAAAAAAAATGGCACTTGGATAGGCTAAAGCCATAACTAAATCACAACTGTCCGTTACACCCAGCTCGAGCGGTGAGTCACACTCAGGCCCAAATGGCATTTAAAAGAATAGCTACGATTCAGCTTTGGTTTCAAACACAATCGTCTGTTACACCCAGTCGGACTAATAAATCACACTCATCCCAAATGGTATATAAAAAAAAAACATATAGAATTCAGTTTTGGCTTTCCCAATATAATTAGACAGCTCACAGTCTAGATCGATGACTCACCAAGCATCCGGAGTAAAAACACCCAACAACAAGTGCGCTCGTTGATCGAAAACGATTAAGGATCGATTTAATAGATTTCTTAACTGGGATTTCACACACGTCGATCATAGTTGATTAGGGTTGGATGGATCGAGATCGTGGGGTGACTCCTAATTGATCGGGATTGCAGACGGCAAGAGAGGGATTGCTGACAAGCATGATCGAGAGAGAGAGAGAGAGAGAGAGAGAGAGAGAGAGAGAGAGAGGAGGAGGAGGAGGAGGAGTAATTAAGAGATCGATAGAGAGATAAGTTGACCGATCTCTCCATCTCTTTGTGTAACAGATGGTTTAAGGTTGATGTATCTCTGTGTATGAAACGGACAACTGTGAGCATTTTTTGTGACAGCTGATCTCACTCTCTCAGTGTGTGAAACGGACGAATGTGAGAGCTTTTTTAAAAAATTATTCTCTCTCCCGGTGTGTGAAATGGGCTGCTGTGAGAGCATTTTTGCTACTGCTTACAGCCCAATCATGGCCTGCCATGTCGTCCAATAGAAAGTGCACTCAGTCAAGAGATTTATTTTGAACGACGTGGCAAGTCATGGTTGGGTCATGTTGCATCGGGAGAATGTGACGAATGGGTCGTATTGCAATGGGAGGAAAAGATGGTTCAGAGTCTTAAATAATTTTTGGTACTAATAGAGTCGTAATTAAGGCTTCTTAATGTTGGGTTAGAGAGAAAGGAGAAAGCAATTGCCACCCGATCTCTCTCTGGGTGTGTGATGAGTGAAACGAACAGGAGTGCAATTATGGGGGAGGGGAGACCACGTATAGGTGGCAGCCTTAGGAAATTAACCATTGGTAGGAAAACGTGGTGAACAATAGGTTTAATATCTAATGTATTCTTAATTTTTTACATCAAAAACCTCCAATATATTATAAAGTTTTATTTGTTTATATTCTAGTTCTTCATTCATTTATTTCTTACTTTCCTCAATCTCATCCCTCCATCTTAACTCCATTCAATCTCAATTGTTATTCTCTACCTAGATAAATCGCACTCACCCTTACATTAGCATATTTACATCCTCATTTTTATCTCAGCCTTTGTGCATATGGTTGGACGATCTGAAATATCTATGTCATAGTGGTATGTTTGTAAATAAAACGAATGCGTTGTAATATATATATATATATATATATATATATATATATATATATATATATATATATATATATATATATATATATATATATATATATATATATATATATATATATATATATATATATATATATATATATATATATATATATATATATATACTAGTGCATGCCCGTGCCTTCGGCACTGCAGCGGGCCGCCTTCGGCGGCAACACACTTAACGGCACAACATTGGGCCGCCTTCGGCGGCAAGACCCCCATCGAGTATTACCACCCCCACCCATATCATCGTATTCGGCGGCAAGAATTCTCACATTGGATAGGTATCTACTAATTGCAATGGTCTCTCTTTTTAACTCTCTCTATCAACCAGACCCGACCCCCACCCAGGATCTCTCTCTCAACCCGATCCGATGCTCGGTGTGGACGCGTTCGGACACTGGACCCGACACCGTCACCCGCCGCTGCTCGCCGGGGCCTTGGTGGGCCCCGATGATACTGTCCACATGTTTCTCGATGTGGGCCAGATGGGCCGGATTGGTGATGGACCCCGGCGCACCCCCCACCTCCACCAAAAACAGAGAGAAATAGAGAGAAAGAGAGGAAACCAAGGGGGTTGAGAAAGAGAGAATGACCCAAACCCACCCCAAGTTCTCTCTCTCTCTCTCTCTCTCTCTCTCTCTCTCTCTCTCTCTCTCTCTCTCTCTCTCTCTCTCTCTTTTTCTCTCTATCTCTCTATCAACCTGACCCGACCCCCACTCCACCCCACCCCAGGATCTCTCTCTCAACCCGACCCGACGCTCGGTGTGGACGCAGCCGGACACTGGCCCCGACACCGTCACCCGCCGCTGCTCGCCGGGGCCTTGGTGGGCCCCGATGACGTTGTCCACATGTTCCTCGATGTGGGCCAGATGGGCCGGATTGGTGATGGACCCAGCGCACCCCCCACCTCCACCAAAAACAGAGAGATATAGAGAGTAAGAGAGGAAACCGAGGGGGTTGAGAGAGAGAGAATGAGAGAGAGAGAGAGAGGGAACCGGAGGGTTGAGAGAGAAAGAGAAATGGGAAAAAAAAATTAGAAAAATAAACAAAAAAAAAAAATAGAATCTGCTAAAACTGAAAAAAAAACAGAGAAGAAGCTTGGGGGGTTGAGAGAGAGAGAGAGAGAGAGATAACTGAAAAAAAAAAATGCTGAAACTGAAAAAAAATAGAAAACCTGGGGAAAAAAAAGAGAAACCACCAAACTGAAAAAAAAAAAAAAAAAAAGAAACTACTGAAGTTGGAAAATAAATCGGAGAAGAACCTTGGGGTTTTAGTTGAGAGAGAGAGAGAGAGAGAGAGAGAGAGAAAGAGACAACTGAAAAAAGAATCAGAAAAATAAACAAAAAAGAAGAGAACCTGCTAAAACTAAAAAAAAAAAAAAATAACAGAGATGAACCTTGGGGGGGGGGGGGGGGGGAAGAGAGAGAGAGAGATACAACTGAAAAAAAAATAATGCTGAAACTAAAAAAAGAATAGAGAAAACCTGGGGGAAAAAAAAAGAGAAAAAGAACCTTGGGGTTTTAGTTGAGAGAGAGAGAGAGAGACAACTGAAAAAAAAAATCAAAAAAATAAACAAAAAAAAAAGAAAATCTGCTAAAACTGAAAAAAAAAAAACAAAGAAATACCTTGGGGGGTTGAGAGAGAAAGAATAGAGAAAACTGAAAAAAAAAAAAAAAAACAATGCTGAAACTGAAAAAAAAAATAGAGAAAATTTTTGGGAAAAAATAAAGAGAAATTGTGAAACTGAAAAAAAGAATAGAGAATAAACTGATGAAGTTGGAAAAAAAAATCAGAGAATAGAACCTTGGGGTTTCAGTTGTAAGAGAGAGAGAGAGAGAGAGAGAGAGAGAGAGAGAGAGAGAGAGAGAGAGAGAGAGAGAAATGAAAAAAAATCAGTGCTAAAACTGAAAAAAAAAGAACCTGGGAGGGTTAAGAGAGAGAGAGAGAGGGGGGGGGGGGGGAGGAACCTCGGTGGTGCTGGCCATGGGGACGTTGAGAAAGCGAGTCGGTGTAGGGGACGGCGAGTCGGAGAAGACAACCCGGGGTTGAAGGGAATAGAGAGAGAATTTGAGAAGAGAGAGGAGTCGATCCGGGGGTTGGGGGGTGTTTTGTGCAGCGATCGCAGGTTGAGGGGAAGAGAGAGAGAATTTGAGGGGAGTTTTTTATCCGGGGTGGGTTAGAGAGAGAGAGAATTGGGGTGGATCATGGGTGAAGAGGAGAGAGAGAACCGGTGAGAGAGAAAAGAGGAGAGAAATGGAGAGAGAGAGAGAGAGAGATCGTGGGGACGGGGAGAGAGAGAAAGGGAAAGATTGTGAGAATTGCGGCAATCGTGCAGATCGGTTGTTAGTGGGGCCGGGATTTGAGGGGTGTTTTGATCCGTTCGATTTGATCAACGGATACCTTAAAATGGCATGAGGATTGGGAGTGTGTTTGACACATACAATCAGATCGGATGGACAACTTGTCTCCGAAAGTTGTCTCGCGTGATTTTGAGGATGGCAGGGACGTAAATAATCCGAACTGCCCTAACATGTTATATATATATATATATATATGGGAAAGGGTAGCCTACTCCACGGAGTAGGCTACTTACCTACTCCATGGCTTAAATGGATGCCACGTGGCATTTTTTAACCGGAGTTAAAACTTTGTCAACTTAGGTTTACCTCTCCCAACAATTGTCAAGAAAAAAAATTTGAGAAAAACACATGCCAAGTGGTATTTTTCGCATGCAAAAAAAAAATTGTTTTTATGATGCACAGTTTACCGTTAAATTTGCTACAACTTGATCGGGTTGATTTAGATTTTTTTCTTTGGATTTTTTTTCATAATCCTAATCTATCCATAATGGATTGACTATACATTCACAAAATACCTAATTAAAAAGTGCCATGTGTCATCTTTTTAGGCCATGGAGTAGGAATGTAGCCTACTCCATGGAGTAGGCTACCCTTTCCCGGGAAAGGGTAGCCTACTCCAC
The DNA here is from genome assembly GCA_947650365.1 of Chamaelirium japonicum. Classification (NCBI taxonomy): domain Eukaryota; kingdom Viridiplantae; phylum Streptophyta; class Magnoliopsida; order Liliales; family Melanthiaceae; genus Chamaelirium; species Chamaelirium japonicum. The sequence goes on along the minus strand of OX393559.1, from coordinate 10,707,425 downwards.
GGAGTAGGCTACTTACCTACTCCATGGCTTATATATATATATATATATATATATATATATATATATATATATATATATATATATATATATATATATATATATATATATATATATATATATATATATATATATATATATATTAGATGATGTTATATTTTGTGACTTTTTATTTTGGATTGTACTAGAACGTTGAATACTTTATTGTAATATCATGTTTCCTTTTGTTGTTGATAATCTTAAATTTATGATTTGGATTTTACTAAAATTATGCATATTATCTGATAATATCATGCTTGTTTTTGTTCTTATTAATCTTGAATTTTTGGTTATGTAAATGATACTTGTTCTTTAAAATAATGATTGTGATAATTTTAAATTTATAATAATTTAAAATATATATTATATATAATATCAAAATAATAATTAAAAATAAAAAAGCATAGGCACCGCCTAGACGACTTAGGTGTTAGGTGACCCCCCACCGCCCGACTAGCACCTAATGCTTTTTAGAATCTTGACTAAAATCCTTCTCCCGTGTGTGAACATGGTTGTCTCGTAAATCCTATTAACACACCTACTATAAAGATGAAAAACTCTCATTCAATACCATTCAATATCATTTGATATTAATTAGGAAATTCATTAGCATTATATCTCTTTAACAAGTGAATCACACTTTCTCCTGATTGCACACTTCTTTGGATGGCTCTGATGTCGTCTGTGCCAAGTGGTATGCACCATGTTCATTCGGGCAATGTCCAGATTTTTTACTAGTTGAACATATTATGGGATATCGTCTCAGACGTCCCCACCACTGCAGTATATTCGTGAGTATGTCCCATATTATGTTCAAATTGTTCGGCCATCTTGGTTAGGACTCCCCTACGGTTCATTCTTTCTCTCAACTCACTTGGATCGGTTCGTGACGTGCCATGTATCACAGCCGTCTGATAGAGGCGTGTTGGAACTGAGTGCGATACATTTTTCAGGGTGCCTGCCATCATTGAGAGTATGTTGATCCCCAATCTGGTTCCGAACATCAATAAATATTTGTTTTCTGGCGTGCCAGTCTCCAATTGGCAAGCCATGTGAGGCCCCAACTCCTAAGAGACTTGTAAGTAAAGCCCTTAACTTAGTCGCCCCGAACCACGATATGGGTCCGGCCCTCAACACCTGTTATTTCCTACAGTGGTTCCGGGTCCGGCCCTCAACATCCGTTATTTCCATACGATTGGACGGTTTCAGATTGTTTAGATCTACATACCACCGAGAGAACCCCAGGAGGCTCCCAACATAAGGGCCAGGTGATCGCATGGATGGGGACATGTGTCGTTGGCTGGAGCCCGCGACTATTTTAAGTCATTCGGTAAATAAAGCCCTTAACTTAGTCACCCCGTCGCCCTAAACCACGGTATCACCGTGGTTTGGGGTCCGGCCATCAACACCTGTTATTTCCATACGATTGGATAGTTCCGGATTGTTGAGATCCACGTACCATCGAGAGAACCCCAGGGACTTCCATCATAAGGGCCGGGTGATTAAATGGGAGAGGACAAGTGTCGTTGGTTGGACACCCTAACCATGGTGATTCCGTGGCCTCATTTGATTCGGGACACGTAGTCGAAGGGATGGTTAGTGATGAAATGATGTTCTTGTTGCTTTGCGAATTACGTGCAGAACTTGACCACAAACAATCCATCCATATGTGGTGCTTAAGCCGGAGTGGCAATATTTTTTTATAGTTTGTCGCTTCCGTCAGACATCCCTACTCGGTTCCATTGTAAGGGAGCGAGCTCCAAAACCTCGCTCCAGTAGACTCCCTACTTACCTTACGGTTTTAATGTTTTGCTACCCTGCTCGCCACAATAGGCGAGCGGCGAGTTTCGCTACCCGCTGTAGGGAGTCATGTGCGTTAGCCACAGTCCGGTGGACGCCGCGGACCCATGTGTGTCGTCGGCATCTCGCTCCACTACATTGTTCGCCAACAGACATGTTACATCCAACTGTTCCTCCAAAAAAAAAAGGGTAATTTTATTCGTACCCCAAAAATCTGTAATTAGCCCCCGTATCCCTAGCGTTTCTCAATAACTTACTCAACAATCCTTTAATACCAACAATGCCCTTTTTTTTATACCCCAAACCCCAAAGCCACTGCTCAGCGTCTTTTGTACCCCAACCCAACCCAATGCTCGTTTAAACTTAGCCCCGCCCAACCCGTCGGGTTGTGCGGGGTGGGTTCGGGTTAACCCGCCCAAAGTCGGGTTGGGTTCGGGTTGGCCCGCCCAAGTTGCAGCTAGGGGTGGCAATGAGTCGTGTCGTGTCGGGTTCGTGTTGTGTCTAGTTTCGTGTCGTGTCCAAAACCCCTAGACCCGGACCCGACCCGTTTAACTAATCGTGTCTAGATCCTAAACCCGTACCCGACTAGCTAATAAACAGGTAGACACGATAAGACCCGATAAGACCCGTTTACCACCCGGATCTATTCAGTTGACCTGATCCGACCCAATCCGACTTGACCCGACCTGACCCGAAAGACCCACTGGTTTTATATATTATAGTATCGGATTGTTGGTAGACCCGACCCGACATGACCTATTGAATACTAAACGGGTCTTCCTGGGTCTACCGTGTCCAGACCCTAAACCCGGACCCGACCTGTTTAATAAACGGGTCTATCGTGTCGACCCGTTTACGACCCGAACCCGTTTAGCCTTGACCCAGACCCACTAACTTCGTGTCGGGTCGAGGAGAAATGATTCAGGTTGGGCTCGGATTAGCCCACCCAAATTCGGGTTGGGTTCGGGTTGGACTCGGGTTGGGTTCAGGTTGGCCCGCCCAAGTTGCAGCTCTACTTGTGCCTTCAAGTATCAGCCAACTGCATGGGGTTTATTTAAGAGTGGGGTGTATTCAAGAGTGCATATAATTGGGGTATATTTAAGGGGGTATGTGTTTGATTGGGGTATAATCAAGTTGGGGCGGGCCATTTAACTGGGGTGTATTGAAGGTGGGGTGTAAGGGGGAAGGGTATTTTTGGGAAAAGAATGGGGTATGAAAAAAAAAAATGGGGTGTATTCAAGTTTCTTGGAAATGGGGGCTAATTACAGATTTATGGGGTATGAATAATATTTCCCAAAAAAAAAAGGTTAAATGACACAGGCCCTTTGTAGTTTCACCCCCCTGAAGTTTAAAACCCCTACAAATGTCTCCCCTTTAATTTCTATTTACTTGCACGAACACCCCCTTTGGGGGGGGGGGGGGGGGGGGGGGGGCATGATATGCTCTTCAATCTATAGGGGTGGCATTCATAGGGTTTTAAACATGAGGGGTGAAAATAATAGCCATTTGGTAATATAGTGGCTTAGTCCTTTGGTAACATAGTGAGATGGCAAAGGAATTTCAAAACCCTTAACTTAGTCACCCCGAACCCGGTATCACCTTGGTCCGGGGTCCGACCATTGACATCTGTTATTTCTGTCTCCATGAACGGTTCCAGATTTTTGAGATCTGCATGGCACCAGGTGAACCCCGGGGGCTCCCATCATAAGGGCCGGGTGGTTGATCACAGGTGGGAAAAACTATTTTAAGTCATTCAAGGGGATTTTGATCGAATGACTTAAAATAGTCGCCCGAAGGTTCGGGCCCAACCCACAACACATGACCTCACCCGTTCGATCACCCGGATCTGAAATAGTCCAATCAAACAGGAATAACAGGTGTTGATGGCCAAACCCACCATGGTTCGGGTCGACTAAGTCAAGGCCTTTAGAGTTTGATCATTTCCAAAAAGTAGCGAAAGAAATAGATAGGCAGCAGGAGTTGCTGTCAAAACGTGGCTTTCTATTTTAGGGAGGGTCATCTCTCCCCAATAAATAGGTAAAAAGAGGATGGCTGCTGGAGTTGCTCTAACAAGATCAATTATAGATGCCTCTCGGACAAGAAAAAGGTGGGACATAATTCTTACTCTAACAAGTGTGTTATATAGCGATTTAGTAGGAAAGAGAGATGTATGCCTTCAAGGCTTCAACGTAAATTTTACAAGACAAGAATTAAGACCCGCAATATTATATGGTTCAGAATATTGACTTTTAAAGAGCAAGTCGGCAGGGCAGGAAAAGCTGCGGCTTTCGGTGATTTCCTTTTTCCGCGTTTGGATTGTGCCTTGGAGAGACAAACTAGGGCCGGAGGCTACCAGTTTTTGTAACAATCTGTTATCTTAGTTAATAATGATTTCTGGTTGGGGTCCGCCAAACCCTCCCTCCTTTAGGAGGGGTTCTAAAAAAAAAAAAAACTTTTAAAGAGAACTCAAACTCATAAGATGGGCATGGCAGAGACGAGACTGCCGAGGTTATGATTTTCCAAAAACTATTGTACTGGCTTACGGACCCGATTGACGGAAACTAAGCATCACAAGACGTACGAAAACTAAGCATCTCTTCACAAAATTTTAGGTCTTTCATCACCACAGATGAACATGAGAGACAATTAATAGCAACAGATGAGATACTTTAACCTAGTTTTCCCTACAATAACCTGGAAGTGAGAGACAGACAGTGATGAACATTTGAAACAAAGGATACAAAGACTACTTCTATTGCTAAAATCCCCCATACCTGTGGCGGCGTGTCCTCTTTGATGAGATCCTTGATACTCACTTAGATAACCAAAGCACGTCAAGAACAGCAGAGGTAGCTAGAAAGAGGAAGCTAAGGAAGCCGAAAGTTATGGAGACGGCGAGGCGGTCGCAGAAGCGGTGCAGGGGCTTACAGAAGTCCGGAAGGGCAGAATGCCGGATCCCGGTGCGGTTCAGGTTGGTGACCCCGGCTGCAGCTGAACTCGCGCTCATCATTGCATATGCGAATGCCTGACAGTTATGTGCGGTTTTAATTATTAAAATCCTCGGTATACAGTATGAAAGTCATATTACCAATCAAATGGAAAAGGGACAAAAAAAAAAATCAATCTCCTTATGAGTGACACACATTATAAATAAGGGATTTTTGCATATAGCCTGCCTGGAAACTAGGCGACTTTCGTATTAACCCCTAGAAACTTCATATTTACATATCGACTCCTGAAAACTAGATTACCTATGTACCTTTGCAAATTAATCAACCCCTCAGGTTAACTGACATCTATTTCGGAAGAATATTCCGGGTATATTTGTGATTTGATTGGTACTTTCATAAGGTTGTTTTACTGGGACAATTTTACCCTTATAAGAGGAAAAGTTGAGCCCCAATAATCACACAAAAAATCCTATACTAGAACAAATGGAGATCAAATAAGATTGGGTAAGTGATATTAAGGGTAAATGGTCATTTGAGACCTTGGATAAATGGCAGTCGGCAGTCTATCCGGTAACGGCAAACCATAAATATACTGCTGCAAATAGATCAGTTAACCTAAGGGGTCAACATGCACATGTATTCTAGTTTTCAGGGGGAGATATGCAAATATGAAGTTGCCATGGGTTAATATGCAATTAGCCTAGTTTCTAGAAGGCTATATGTAAAAAATTCCTATAAATAAAAAACATGTTACTTGCCATATTAGAATAATAATATGTATGCGGGGTTCTTGTCAGTGGCAATTCTGTAATAATTTTTTTGATGAAATATGTTTGTATGATCATGCACAGAGACCATTTGTAGTGCAGCCACTACAAATAAATTGTAATAGATGAAAAGAGTAAAATAACATTTTTACAAGTTTCTCAAATAGGATCCACGCTCTGTATAGGACTATATATAAACAAATAGAAGAAACATTTAAACTAGAATTTTGACCATAACTTTAAGAAGTATTGATCATTAAGAATCCTCATAAAATAAAAGCAATGCTGGCAAGAGCCTAATCTCAGATGATCCAATAGTGTCAAAAAGAAAATGGGTGTGACAACCCAAGTTAAAAATTCATGAACCTTGCACGTTAAGTCTCTTACAAGAAAATAAACTAAAATACTATGCATTGCATTTTTGTCGATGTAACTGCAAGTGTTGAAAAGGAAACCTCCAAGAAATGTAAAAGTTTATTGTTTTTAAAAATTTAGAGTTTATGGCATCATATAATCTAATAAAAATTACAATAGAAAGATTATTGCTAGTTGATTCTTCAGAAAATTCAATGATCATAAACTAATTTAACATCTGAGCCACGGGTGCGAAGGTTTACTCGTAGTCTATCCCGTACTCATGAGTAAAGTCACGGGACACCAACCGAACCTTGCGTCGATCAATGGATCCATCAGGTCGTCGTTTGACCTTGTAAACACATTTGTAGCTAACGGGCTCAACACCAACAGGGAGTGAAACAACGTCCCTAGTATGAGTCTGCTCGAAAACCTGAAACTCCTCCGCCATGACCTGCCAACCACTGAGGGGACTGAATAGCATCACAGTAGGAATGTAGGATTGGAGCTCCTAGTCAGAGTGAAGGACAACAAGAAAAATGATAAACTGGGATGAGTAAGAGGTGACAGTGGCAAAGCCAAAGCGGTCAGGTGACCCAGAGGCAAAACTAAAGGGGTCAGGTGGGCGGTGCTCTCGCTAAGGGTAGCGAGACGGCGGCCACGGATCATCAACCGACGAAGACTGGTTGGGCGCAGTAAGCGTAGTACCAAAAGTATCAAAAGCACTAAAAGTATAAGAGAAACCAACCTACATCTAAGGAGAGGATGGGGAAGAGCCGTGATTGTGCCAACGAGTGTAGTCCAAATAAACGGGGGTAAAATCCAACAAGGAGAGGACGACACGAAAGGAGAAGAGTTCCCAAAAAAGTGGAGAATGACGGAGGCTGGTGGCGACGTAGAGAATGGTAAAAACTGAGCAAATGGGGCGGACAGAAGCAAGAGAAGAGGCTTAAGAGTTGAAGACAAAGTGGGATGATTCTCCAGAAAGGTGAGATCTTTAGCCGCAGAGGAGAGTAAGATGCATCATTGACAAATGAAACGTGGCGAGAGATACAAAGACAACGAGTCAAGGATTATAGCAAAGATACCCTTTGTGCTCGACACTAATCCCCAAGAGAACACACTTAGTTTCCTTTTCGGACAGATTTGTGGGCTCATGAGCCGAAATGAAGATGAAACAGATGCATCAGACGATACGAAGCATGTTGTAGTCATGGCCTCAACCCAGAAGGTGCGAGAATAGAAACAGAGAGAAGAAGAGCATATGGTGCCTCCAGAATGTGGTGGTGCTTCCGCTCGACTACATCGTTCCCCTCGTGAGTGTGAGGGCACGAGTGCCAAACGAGAGTTCCGTGGAACTAAAGAATAGTGCACATCAACAGAGAGGTACTTGATGACGCAATAAAACCAGAATATCTTGATGTGCCGATCAAATTATGTGTGGACCATTGAAGAAAAAGTCTGGTAGACCTGGAGAACCTCAGAATAGTGTTGAAGGAGGTAAATTTAGAGTTATACCTGCTAAAGTCATGAACAATAGAAATACAATATCGATAGCCACATGTCGAAAGAAACGGAGCTGGACCCCAGATATTGGAGTGCACCAAGTCAAACGCACAACTACTGCAAGTAAGATTAGAATAAAGGGGAGAGTTGCATGCTTGGCGAGTTTGTAGCCAAAACATACATAGATAGTAGAGAAGGACCTTGACCGAAAGCTCCATAATGAAAGAGGCGGCGAAGCCTAGGCCAAAAGATACGGCACAATCGTCAATGCCACAAATCGGCATCAGAGTGAAAACATTACAGAACCCAGAAATAGTAGAAATATGAAGGTACTCAAGGTGGTATAACATGCTTGTCTTGCTACCCGAACCGATCACCCGACTAGTTCGAGGATCTCGTACAAAACAACAAAATGAGGCAAAAGTCACTTTATATCCAGAATTGCAAAGCCTGCGAATAGAAATAAGGTTCGGACAAAGCTAAGGAGCATGAAGCACAAAGGGAAGAGAGAGCGGTCATGTAAGATCCAAGGCAATGGTGATGAACCCAGACTGCGTGATGGCCAGAAGAGAACCATCAACAGTGTGGATCGGTGGGACGTGCGGGGTAAACGGTGAGCACAGAAGCATCGGGTGTCATGTGGTGCAAGATCCCGGAGTCCGGGATCAAGGTTGCAGACACACTGGAGGTGCCAACAGAGTTGATGGAGCTAGAGGCAGCATGCTGTCGAGGCGAAGTTGGAACTGAGGAACCTGCTACTGGAGGAGTTGAAATCGATCTGGAGAAGCAGCTGTCGTGATAGGAGAAATCACATGAGTACAAGCAATACTGGTAGGACGAGTCAGAGGGGTAGGGCCGAGAACACCTCAAATCTGAAAGGCAAAGGAGCTCGACGGTAGGTCACAATGCCAGATGAGGCCATGTCACAAGAGGCATCATTAGAGGGATGTGAAGCAGCACCCACGAGGAGAGATCTGCACAACAGTGAGACACCAACGACGAAAGTACTAAATGTAATGCAAAATTGACGTCCAGGCTTTGATCAAATGATTATCAGTTCAGATCCATTGGTCGAATCGTCACAAAATTTGGAAGGAAGCTCGGGAAGTTGATATGCTTCCAACAAAATGGGAATGACGTCGATCGGGGCAGCAGATCTCCCGTAACAATTCCCATAAAGCATATCTATTCTACAAATTATGGGTTAATCACGGAAGAAAAGAGGGCTTTAATCAAATGGAGATCAGTCCGAATCCATTGGTCTGATGATCACAAAATTTGGAGGGAAGATTGGGGACATCGATATGCTTCCAACAAAATTAGAATGTGGTCGATTGGGACAACAAATCTTCCGTAACAATTTCCAAATTACAGATCTGTTACCAAATTCTAGGCAATAATTTGTGAGGTGTCGAAGAGGCCAATCACGCGAAAGAAAAAAAGAGAGTTGGAGAGATTGGTGATGTTGATGATGATAAGACTCAGTGTCTTGAAAAGCACCCAATAACTACCGGCAACTTCGCAAGGTGTCGAGCATCCACGAGGAAGAGACGGCGAGAGGAGATGTTGAATCTGGTGTCGGAGAGATCTTGGTCAAGGATGAGAGATAACAAAGAAGGATAAGCCAAACCTATGGCTCTGACAGGGTTTTAAATATCGGCCGATACCGGTACGTACCAGTTTTGGCCGGTTCGAGACCGGTACTGCAATCGATCCCGATACCTGGCCCGTACCGGTCCGTATCGGCCGGTTAAGGCCGATACCGACCGGTACGGACCGGTACCAACAAGTTAATTTTTTTTTTTTTTTGGTTTTTTTCGGGGTTTTTTTCTCAACCGGTATCGGTCCGTATCGGCCGGTACCGGTACGTACTGGCCGGTACATACCGGTTCGGGACCGACCGATACCGTGATTTTAAACCTTGGGCTCTGATACTCTGTCGCGACCAATCCAGCGGCGGTCCGCTGCACCATGAAGTATCGAGAGCCAAGCGCGTGGGGGATGAAAGGAAGAGGAAGTTTGGGTTATCTGGGTTGATTCTATTAGAAAACACCCGAAGATGAAGGCATTCACATATTTTATTTTATTTATGTATATGTAAAAGATTAGATTGAGGAACATAATACATAAATTTGACAACGCACAGGGCCCACTAATTTGAATCATAGGTGCCCAGTTGATTGATGCACCAGTGTCACTATACATGGTTGTATTGCCTTTGCTCCGACTTCCTATGCATGGCTGGTTTCGGATGTTACTTGAAAACAACAAAGACTAAGGAGAGGGGAGGAATAAGCTCACAGGCTTAGTATGGTAAGCTTGTCATTCATAACTTAGTAGGGAAAATTCTCATTCCCAACTTACTTAACTCTAATCCATTTACACAGATGTACTAAATATAATATTTTTTAAAAAACACTACTACTGAGAGAGATTACAATGTTCCTATACAAGAGAATGTGAGAAGAGTATGAGTCCCAAACACGATAGAAGATGTAAAATCCGATATATACAAATATCTCTAACAAAACCATGTATTAATAATAAAGAAAATGCAAAGACAATAACAGAAACAATATGTTAGGCATGTAATCTTGGGATAGGCATTATAATGATTCTCAATCATTAAGTTAATTGGTATATGAATAATGAATTGGGGTTTATTATGTCAGCAAATGCAAGATTTGTTTAACATCCCACCTTTTAAGTGTTATGTTGAAATGGACATAATCAACAGGTAGATTATATACAATCAATCAACTGGAATAAAGATCTAATTTACTTAACTATTTCTAAAAACATATGTTGTACAATTTACCTATTACAATTCTGCATACCCAAATACTTTATGTTTAACAAGGATTGAACAATCGATAATCTCCTAAAGAAGTTTGCAGCATAAGTAAACCACTTCTATGTATAATTTCTTAATTTTGAAACAATTAATGTTTACCAGAAACTATAACCCCCCCCCCCCCCCCCCCCCCCCCAACACACACACACACATGTTTTACCCTTTCTAGAAATGAACTCAAGTCATCTAAATGATTTTAGAGTAAATACAAATGAGTTCCAATGCATGGAAGAAAAATATCTTGAAACAATTTATAAAAAAGTATAAAACCAAGAATAATACATGACACCATGCAACTTGTAATAAGTGATAAATCAAGTACAATATTTACTCTAGGTATTCAAATTTTTAGCGGTACATGTGTAGTACAAACGAATGGACCTATGATCAAGTGATCTAATATAGATCAATGTGGGCTGCAGCGGCCCAAGTTTAGTCAGAGCTTCCTAACCTACAGGCCATGATTGGGCCTGCACAAACCAAGTGAAAACCCACAGCAGTCTCATTGACTCTAAGTAAGCAACATACAAATATTTGTTTCTTAATTAAGAACTATTTGCGCTCTAACTGGTGTAAAGACCTAGTTTACTAAATTTCAGTTACATCTAGTTGTTTAGCATAGCAAATCCCAACACTTGAAAGAAGACCAAGTATTTCCCAAAAAATAATTAAAAGAAGTCTATGCCAATATCCATAGGAGCGGGAACCAATGGTAAAAATTGTTTTATTTTGTTGAGGTTTAGTCCCACATCGGTAAGGGGGGCACTCATTGGCCGCTTCATATCTCCTCTGCGGACCTCCCCTTACAACCCTGGTTTTGGGGTGTGAGGGTATCTAACATGGTTTCAGAACTGGGATCATCTCCTGCTTCTGCTCCGGGTGCGCCCCAACCAGTTGTGCGTTGCCACGCATACTTCGCGAGAGAGGGGTGTTGAGATAGTCCACCGGTTTAGTCCCACAACAGTAAGGGGGGCACCCATTGGCCGCTTCATATACCCTTTGTAGAACCCCCCCCCCCCCCCTACAACCTGGGTTTTAAGGGGAGGTCCACAGAGGGTATATTGAGCAGCTAATGGGCTCCCCCTTTACCGATGTGAGACTAAACCGGTGGACTATCTCAACCCCTCTCTCTCTCTCTCTCTCTCTCTCTCTCTCTCTCTCTCTCTCTCTCTCTCTCTCTCTCTCTCTCTCTCTCTCTCTCAGCACAATCGGTGGGGGCGAATCCGGAGCAAGAGGAGAAGGCGGACCCATCTCTGATATCATATTAGATACCCTCACACCCCAAAACTCAAGTCGTAAGGGGAAATCCACATAGGGTATATAATGTGGGCGTTAGGTGCCCCCTTTACTAATGTGGGACTAACCAGTGGACTTCCTTAACACCCCCCCTCAAGCGGAACACACGAAATGAGGCATAATAGGAAGAAGCCACACCTGGAGGGAGATGGTGAACCCAACTCTAATACCATGTTAGATACCCTAGGTTTTGGGGTGCGAGGGTATCTAACATGTTTAAAGAGCAAATGATACACAACCTCCACATATTTTATTCCCAAGACATTTTCACATCAATAAAGTGTTTCCCAACCATTACTTGATTATAATCATAATTCTGTTTTTCGTCCAAAGTAATTGCATGCAACCACATTAACATTAATTCATATTTACACAAATTTTGTTACTACCGGGCATACTCTCCTTAAAAACACACAAACACATTCAAAATCACAGGGTCATATATTTAGTTAATCAAACACGGGTTCTTTTTGCATTTAAACCCCCTATATTTAGTCATAATTGTGTAAATGCACCTCCGTTATCACCACTAGCAAATCAACTCATGCATTATTTAGTTAATTTGTAAAAAGCCAAAATGCCTTCGCTTGTAACCCCATGAACTATAACCTGGTGGTCCAGTTTATAAAATCATAAGACAAAAATGGTATTTTGACATTTAAACATGTGGTCCTTTAAAAAAAATAATTAACTAAATATATAAGTCGATTTGAGAATAGTGCTAGATGAGGTCTTTTTCCGCAATTATAGCAAAACGTATATGGCTACATGCAAACCTTCCCCACATGCAGAAAAAATGAATATTGTTTCTCCTCACAATTTACTTTCTAAATTCTCCAAAAAAAAAGAAGGGTCTTTGCCTCATATCCCAGATCGTTGTTATAGAATTATGATGAAACATTTATCTAAAAGATTGAAATATGAAAAAACTACTCAGACCCTAAAAAAAATCTTCACAACCACGGCAATAGTTCAACAAGGTCAAATTTCTAAAACAAATTAACTGATAAGTAAAACAATCAATGAGTGTTCTGTGTCCTATCTTAGACAAGATTTCGACCAATATTTTGATTTTGACACAGCAAAATGCCAAGATATTTTGAGTATTTGCAATATATTGTGATATTTTGCAATATTGTACCATTTCAGTAGGAGAAAGAAAAAAAACCCCATTTCAGTAGGAGGAAAATGTGATATTTTGGAAAATATCACGATATGTCGCAAGATTTTATTTCTTGATCTTAGAGTCTTAGACCATCAACTACCTAACCTATCAAATGGAACTCCATTCAGATGTTAGTTGGGTTAAATCACAAGGTTCCGAGTTCTACCATTTAAAAAGGAAATTGAGAAGTGGAGCAGCATCGGGATCAGGAATGTGTTTACAAACTTACCTGATCACCGGCAAAGATGATCCAAGCATGACGGCGAGAAGGGATGACAGCCGACTTCGTCATCAGCTTCCTCACACTCAGCAGCAGCTGCAGCATCGAATGCGCTGCCACCGCCGCCGATATCCCTACCAGAAACCTGCTTCCAAAACAGGGATTGATCAAGGATCAAAAGGGGACAAAAAAGACCAGTAAAACCCCACTGTTGGGGTTACTTGAACGGGCAATGGTCTGATCTAAATTCAAATCTCGTTCTAACCGTTGATTAGCCATGGATCGAAGGCATACAGAGGAGAACAATGGGACAGCGGGAGGGAATTTTTGGAAGCAGGACCGATTGGGGTATTTTCGGAAGGAAACGAGCGGCAGCGGGACTTACTCGAGGGAGTCGGAGAAGGACCACTTGGAGTAGAGCGGGAGGTTGAGGCCGTAGAGCGAGAGGTCCGCCCGCTGCTGCGCCGACACCATCAGACAAAGCGACAGCAGTGACGAGATCGCGCACGCCGCCCTCACCGCCGCCCCCACCGTGTCCCACCTCCGCCCGGCCGTCGCGCAAGCCGCCCCTCCCAATGCCTGCACAAGCGGCCCGCTCATCGTCCCGGAGTCCGCCACCGCCGCCTCCTTCGCCTCCGGCATCTGGATCCCCAACTCCGCCGGCGTCTTCCGCCCCTTGGCCGTCCAGTCCATAACCCCTTCTCCCAACAAACAAAGCCTAACCCCCCTCTCTCTCTCTCTCTCTCTCTCTCTCTCGTTTTTGGGGATTTGGGAGAGGGGAGAGTGAGCCTAAGCTTAAAATTCCAAAAAGGCGGGGCAGGAGGTGAGCTTTGCTGACCGTACCCATAGTACGGATGACACGTGGCGAAAAGTAGGGTAACCGGGAACGGAGATGTCCCGCCCGTGAGCCCTAGGACGGGGGAACGATTTTGTTCCAACCTTAAGGAGGTTGGAGCATCCCGCTCTTTCTCATTGGTCAATCCAAGGATATTTTTGTCATTTCATACTGTTTATCTTGGTGAAATGACTAAAAACCCTCGATATGGACCAATTAGAGAGAGCGGGATGCTCCAACCTCTTTAAGAGATTGGAACAAAATCGTACTCAGAAATGGGCCCAAGAATCAGAATTCCGGACCGGTGTTGCTATTAGCACCCAAAAAATTACTAGGACCCCATTTTTATAGGACTGAAAAACCTATGATTTTTTTTTTCTTTTATAAGTTTGGAGTAGCTAGTAAATATGGTGTGCAAATAGCAACCGGCGAAAATTTTCAGCATATCCTATGTACACTACCATCGTTGCCCAGAGCTTATCAACACGCTCCAAGTGCTCGGGGCAACTACCCCCATGTGCTGGGCCTGCTACTCCATGTCTCTTGAATTACAGTGGGTCCCGCGGTTGTAGCGTATGCAGGATGTGCTAAAAATTTTCCCGATGTTTCAGTGCAGAAATTCCTTTAAAAAAAAATTTCGGTGCAGAAGCTGAGTTAGACGTGCGTGCTCTAGAAATAGCAGCCGACCAGTGGCATTGCGCCACATACACCACATGAGAATAAAGAGGTAATTTGAATCCAATGAAAATTACATTCTTATCGTCTTCTAATTACCTCATTATTCTTATCTTGCGTATGTGGGGGCAATGCCACTGGTCAGTCGTGATTACTGATTTCGTCAATTTTTTTTAGAGTTATTTTCACTTATCCCCTAATTTTGATAATATATTTTATGTTACCCTCAAATCGTTCAATATTAGGTTTACTCTCCATTTTTTACAGAATCGTATGCCGAACATCAAAATGGGGGATAATCCTAATATTTAATAATTTGGGAGGTAACACAAAACATATTATCAAACAGAGGGGTAAGTCAAATTAACCCCCATGGATACTGTTCTTGGAGCTATCGTCTTTGTTGTCGATTCATCATTTCATGACAGTTCTTGGACTGTTCTTGGGCATGGTCCAATGCGTCTTGAACCAGGCCCATCATTTCATGACAGTATCTTGCGATCACCAGAACCCACGATGTGAGCTGGTGGTGGTTGGCAGGGGAGGTGTCGAGCGATCAAGTGGTGGTCGGCGAGCCTCCAGTTGGATCCCACATCTTGGGTGATGGAATGTTCGAATCGTCGTCACACTTTGCCAGTCATCTAAATTCTTCTCTGCTGCCGTCTCCGCCGCTACGCAGGATGGACCTTCTGGCCGATATGCCGGAGGGTCTCTAGTCTCAGGATCTGCCCAAGTAGTCGTATTGACTCTGATCCCTTCAGCCTGTGGGCTGAACTCGAGTTCCTCAAGCTACTCGAGATGCAGTTAGATATGTGGGGTGGGTTGGAGGAGCTGAGGTGGCTCCTGGCGGCGAGGTTCGTCGTCGATGAGCCACATCAATATTTTTTGGACTATTTTAACTTACCCCCCCCCCTCCCGTTTGAAAATACCCTAACCCAATCCATGGATATACATTGCATGGGTACTTGGGTTCGGGTTGGGTCGAGTTGCCCAATCTCTCAATTTCAAACCGAGCCCAACCCAAATTCAACTCGGGTTGTATTTTTTCAACCCTAACATAACCCAATATTCAAATACATCAATCCAAACCCACCCAAAATTCAAATTGGGCTCGGTCCAACCCGCCCAAGTTGCTGCGCTTCTCTCCGACATGTTGATAACAATGCATGCACATCAAAGACAACAATTATCACAGTCCGGAATTTAATATTTTAACCATATGGATATTTGCATTGTTACGATTCCCATGCCCCCTCAAAACCGGTGATGAGAGGGAGAGAGCAACAGTATATAAAGATGTGGAACTCCCACCCCTTTACCAATGTGAGACTATTCTCAACACCCGTCCGCATCTAGAGCGCCTCTCGATCGGAGGGAGGAACAAGATCTCGACCGGAGGAAGAAAGAGGGTGCGACGGGACCACATAAAGGCGAGACAAGATAGAACATAGTTCTGATAACATGTTACGATTCCCATAAGAGAACTCACACCATTACAATACCACAACTAAGGTGGGACTAATAGTAACTCTACATCTAATATGCATACAATGACCTGAAATTGGTCTAATTGCATATTAACCACTAGAAACTTTCTATTTACATATCGACCACTAAAAACTAGGTTATTGTGCAAATCAACCCCTCAGGCTAACTGGCGTCTATATGGGAGAAATATTCCAGGTATATTGGTTGTTTTTATTTTTGCAACAAGTATATTGATTGTTGGACGGACTCTAATACATATACTATACTAGGATGATTTAATACTTGTTTAAGACCTGAGAATCCAACAATGGACTAACTCTGAAAATGAGGGTTAAATGGCCATTTGAGAACTTGGGTAACAGATAGACCATGACTAAAGTCTATCCAGTAGCGGTGAGTGAGTGAAGGTAAACAAGAATATTGCTCCTAATAGACGACAATTAACTTGAAGGGTTGATTTGCACGAGTAACCTAATTTTTAGGAGCCAATATATAAATATAAAATTGTCAAGGGTTAATACAGAATTAGCCTAGTTTGATAGGGGGGGTATATGCAAAAATTCCTTAATTATAAGGCCAACCCAAAGTTTTTCTCATCATACATTCACCCAAGAACTTGGGGGGAAAAAAAAAGCTGAAGACAAAGGCTATCAACACGGCAGCTGAACAAAACTGCTAAGTGCTAGTACAAGAGGCAACATAGAACAAGTATACACCCATCAAGGGATACTATCCGCTGCTGGTTACAGCGCAAAACCATCAATTTGAGACTTCCACTTCGGGGGCGCAGCTCATATACCAAACAGCAAATCCACGACTTTCGACACAACTGATTTCGAAGGAGAAGCAATGGCTCCCATTGAACGGCGACCGCCGTCGCCGGTGGTGGTGGTGCCGGTAAGGAGATTATTAGGGCGAGGGGAGGCTCCCACTGGGCCCAGTGCAGGCGAGCCCTTCATGGTGGACGACTTTGGGGGCAACGAAACCTTGAAGCCCCCGAAACCGTCACCGTTCATCCTCTCGTTTAGAGAATGACGCTGCATTGGATCCACAATCTTCACCCCGATTATGAGTACACTGTTTATCTGCATCCCATCCTTGCGGAGAGCCTTTTGGGCACCGTATCGGTTCTGCATAATGTCAGGGAAAAACAAAACGAGGATTAAAACTCATCGGTGCTGAAGGCGATAATATTGGTCGAAGAGCTGAATCGTCTATAGGGTGTGTAGCTATATATATCCAATCCAGTTAGTTTACAAATCAAAGACCACCATTACACTATAAAAACGTTTCTAGGAATCTGAAGTAATTGCAACTTCAGTTTGCCACTAATTCTAAGACTTTACATTCCAAGTACTTGCCTAATTGGGAGTTGCATCTAGGGAGCAAACATAAATTGCAATTTGCAATACATGTTAGGTCTAGACACGTTGGAGAATTCCATAGACATAAACCTATCAAGTTGTAATGGGAATTTCGTGTCCAGGTCAGTTTGATGGTGAAGATCCAAGCACAGCGCAGAACGACTGTTGAAGTAGTGATACAATATGGACTACGGGATCCTACAAAAGCATGACTTCTCGCTGTAGGTGAAGAATTTTTGGTTTTATGTGGTGGAGATTTTAAAAGTTGCAGCGAGGAAAGTAGGGTTTTGATCTACTTGTAATGATCCGATTGCGATGAAATTTGGTTGCGTTATAGGTCTAGTGATGGATGATATGTAGACCAAATTTGGTCGGATTCGGACAAAGGAATCTAAGATTTCCAAGAATTTTCTAAATCTGTATTGTATTTCCATAATTAAAGTTTTGGGTTCAATTTGGGTTAGATTTGGCTCTAACTGTTGGGCTTTTGTATAGGATGATGGAGGGAAGATGAGGGGAAGCTAGGGAACTTGGTTCCATGAAATTCGGAGGTGATTTGGTAGGTTCGCGCAAAAGTTTAAGGTTCAACTGTGAGGAATTTTTAGGGTTTTAATGGTAGATGATGGACGTTAATGGTTTGCGAGGGAATGATGGTGGGGCTGATGACTACAACGAGAAGAGAGAGAAATAGTCAATGATAATGAAAGATGAGACCTCACACCTCTCTGAACTCGCTCCGGTTTAACGAAATCACTATGACGGTTCTTCGAATCACACGAAGGAGAAACAAATGCCGAAGAAAAACTTTTCATTAATGAAAACATTATTAGCTCAAAAGAGACAACTTTTGGGCTTTTTTATAAGCCTCCAAACCATATAAAAGTGCGTAGGACTTGTACACCAACAACATAAAGGACTCGGATACCTAAACACACTCATACAACCCTTATAAGTTGGTTTTGACATGTGTAGAATTTTGCTTAATTAAAAGGACGAAGATACTAAATAAATGTTCAAATAAATAAAAATAAAAAAGGACACTTCTCTAGGTAAATCTATTGCTCTGACTCTGTCGATGCCCTCCGAAATCAGATCCAACGACTCCTTCAATGTAAAAGCTTCATCCGACAAATCCGACAGTAGATAGCCGTCTTAGTGAAGATCTAACGATGGAAACACACGATTTGGACGATCAAACGGTGAAAACTCCTCTGTGCTTTGGGTGTACTCGGATAACCATCATACACTTCCGCTGCATGGAACCCATCCTCGAGTACTAAGTGGAAGAAATGACAAGCAGTAGAGCAACTGACGATCAGAAGTTGAAGGTGTAGACCCAAAGAGGAAAGGCGAGTTGTGAAGTAGGGTTGTTCAAAAAACCGACCGGACCAAAAAACCGGTTAGTTGTCGGTTCCTTAGATGTACAGGTCGAGTTCGGTTTTGTATTGTAAAAAAATTGGTGTTCGATTCCGGTCGGTTTCGGTTTGGTAAAGAAAAGGGGAAGTTTGACATAAGTCTTTTCTGAGAGATGACTTTTAGTTGCAGGACACGTTAATTTTGAAATATAGCTCAAGTCCTTCCCGACGAATGTATACTCTTTCTGAAGATGAATGTATACTCTTTTTGAAGACGAATATATACTCTTTTTGAAGACAAATATATACTTGTAGATACCTTAGCTAATATAGCAAATTATGGTGTCCTGCGGCTAATATTGCAAAATAGTTAACGACCTATACATAATTTACCCAAAAAAAAAAATGGTTCACACTGAACCTAACCGAAGAGGTTTAATAGGGTTAGGTGGATCTGATCGAGAATCTCGATTCGAGACAAAGCATAAAGCGGAATTGCCGAAATGCAGAGCTACTTTTTTTACTCACTTTTGTCTTGTTTCTCTAGTCTCTCTCTAACCGGAATCACAGAGAAGGGAATCTCATCTCTCTGTAGTTGCCTCCTCTCTCTCTCTCTCTCTCTCTCTCTCTCTCTCTCTCTCCCCCCCCCCCCCACACACACACACACACATTATGGGTTTTATTTTCCCTAATCAGATATGTGTTTGGTGGTTGGTTTATTTTCCCTAATTTTAATACGAGTTGAAATCGGATTAGGGGTTTTTTTTTCAGCTTCTTTTATTGATAAGTAATAGATGACATAGATTCATATGGATTTTTCCTCAAATTGAAACTTGAGGAGAGATGAACATATGAAAACCTATGGTTGATCACTGAAAACTTCAACATATGTTGAGTCCCCTTTTTGCTGTCCTCTTTCTCCGATTTAGACATGATGAAACATGGGAAACATGAATATGAGAATGGGGCAAAAGATCTCCTACAACACATCGAACCAACAGGGCAAAGTTAAATTCATCTTCCATTGAAATTGGTAGGAAATCAATTCTCTTTTCAAGAGCGGAAGCTTACTCGAAGACTTGAAGCTACGAAGGTACTCCACTAGTTCATGTGATGATCCCTTTGGAACACCCACTCCCTTCTTTTTTCCTGCTACAATGTTACTGTTTGGGAGGACAAATGTGCTTGATTTAAAACCGATCACATGCCTTAATTCTCTTGTTAGATGAATAAATGCCTAGAAGTAAGTGGAACCCCCGAAAAAGTTCCAGTCCCGGATGATACAACCTTCTTTCTCCTCAGGGTGAGTTCTAAACCCCCTATAACGAAAAAACGCTCGATTGGGTGGGATCATTTCACTAGAATAGATGATAGATCGGATGAAAAACATAGGGATTCTTCATTATTGTGATTATTGCCAGCAAGAGTATGATTGTCATCCTAAGCACAACAGGACTGTCTATGTTGACATGCTTGGAATCACAGTGCAAGAAGTATCCTTTTAGGAAGCATGATAAGTCCCAAACAACTTTAGGTTTCAAGCCCAAAAAAGAAACTGGACAGGTGAAGCTTGTTAGTTTGAGTTTTAGTGCGGAGGCGTGTAGAAGAGCCTTAGCTGAGATGATAATAATGGATGAGTTGTCATTTAGATTTGTAGAAGGTGAAGCATTTAGAGGGCTTATGCATGTTGCCCAACCGAAGTGGTTAAATTTCCCGAGTCATATTACACTTGCTAGAGATTGTTTTTAAGTCTTTTTGAATGAGAAGAAAACTTTGAAGCATGCTTTGAGGTGTCAAAGAATTCCCCTTACAACAGACACATGGATGTCATTGCAAAACTTTGAAGCATGATTTACGGTTTCTAGTCAAGTTGAGTTTTCGTGTTTTAAAACACTAGGAATTAGGACTCCTAATACTATTCACTTGCTCTGGCTCTTTGACAAGAGTGTCCTAAACATTTCACTAAATCACAAATACACCCTTAGGCCTAGAGTACAATGAGTATATCCCTAAACTAGTATGTTCATTCTGATGGAATTAGGACTCCTAATACTATTCACTTGCTCTGGCTCTTTAGCAAGAGTGTCCTAAACATTTCACTAAATCACATATAAGCCCTTAGGCCTAGAGTACAATGAGTATACCCCTAAAGTAGTATTTTCATTTAAATGGAATTAGGACTCCTAATACTTTTCACTTACTCCAGCTCTTTGACAAAAGCATCCTAAACATTTTAGCTAATAAACTTCATTTTGACCCCATGGCTTCTTCAGTGTATTCAGTCACAGCATTTAGAACAGCAAGGACATTGATTACTCTTATGCTATGTTTATGGTTTGTGTTGGATGTGGCAAGTAGATGAAGGCTAAGAGAGGGTAGGAGAGAGGCTAATGACCAGAAATAAAGATAGAGATCACTAAACGAAAGATTAAAAAGTGAAGGTATCGCACCTTACACCATTCTCAACATGTCGTGCCAAGGTTCCAAAATGTCACATAATGGAAGATACCGATACATGGCACCAAGTCTTAATTGCAGAAGCAATTCTGGAAGTTTTAAGCAAAACTGATTGATTGTAACTTAGTCGATGCCATTATAAAAAAGCTGGAGTATATGAATAATATTAGGGGTCCTAAACCCATTAGTATGGGGATACCAGTTTTAGGGGGTAAACTCTCATTGTTTAAAAGACAGAGTAAGTGAATAATTGAAGCGTGGTACAAGAGTCAAGCTCACAAATCAACCCTGGTAAACAAGTGCATGAATGAAAAAAGCTCCGGTAGTGGCGAAGCACTACTGAGCAATTCAAGTATCACTTGATATGGACTAGTTCTGTTTTCCACCGGACAACACTCTTGCTCTCCCAGCTATACATCTGGTGTGTTCTGCATATATTTAATATTACAAAAAACATGGAAGACACGGCTTTAATATAAGAATTGAATGTATGATGAGGGAGAAAAAAGATTACCTTATATAAAATGTGCATCCAATTAGAATCCCTTGGGCCAGGTATATGTTTTGTTATTACACCACATTTCTCAAACTCACGCAGTACTAAGTTAGTATCACCGACAGAAAATCTGAAAAAAAAAAAAAAAAAAAAGGAACAGCATTAAGCTTAACAAACTACATAAATAAACTAAGAATACATGATATGGTAGAAAACAATGGCCATTATTACAGATATAATAACATGATACTATAGAAAAAAATCAAAATAGAATTGTGAATATAGTTCATACAGGAGATAACTATGTAAGCATTCCAACATTTGCATTCAGACAATATATTCAGAACGAGAAGATTAGAATGGCAAGTAATCAGAAATCTGAAGCAACTTCAAGAGTCTAAACCTTGACACACAATATAAAACACCAAATAGCTCCTAATTTCAGTTCCTTTTGTCATCCAAAGAGCACATATCTTCACAAAATTTATCAAAAAAAACATGAACTTATTTTTATAAAGCATCCAATTATTTAATTGGAATACAATCCATTGGTTCAAGTTCATATTTTACTACAAGTCGAAAAAATTCGGCCGTAGCGCAGCAACATTAACAAAAGAAAACAGAACAAGAAATGTGGTACAACGTCTTCTAATATGGCAACTAATGCCAGGTTGTGTGCAAGGATGATATCAAGAAGAGAAAGGTTGGTCTTCCCTTCAACTGCATTATTGGCCATATTAGAAGAGCTCGTCGGGGTTTTCTGTTTCGATTTGATATGCAAAAAAATTAACGGTATCAAAACAAATACAAGTTTAAATATAAATGTAGTAGGAGCACTAAAGATGACCCATTTCACGTAAAACAAATCATAGCCCTTACGGTTAGCATTTCAATTGTGACGACCAAGATCCAATAGCTAATAATCAATAACCAAGACTCATAACGTTGTGATGCCAAGATAAATGAGGTGAGGTGTACAAAACCACGAGTTAGTTCCACATCGCCTGGAGAGAAGGAGATCATGAGCTACGTATATAATTTCACCTCCCAAACATAAAAGACGCGTTTTAAAACTGTGCGAGGCTACAGATTTCGTAAGAACTCCGTTGTTAAGCATGCTTGAATGAGAGTAGTACTAGGATGGGTGACTTATTGGGAAGTCCTCGTACGAGCACGTGCAAAGCAGATAATATCTAGTGTATTTGGGGCGGATGTTACATCAACTCTCACTTCGTACGAAACAAAAACATTCATGAAGATATCAAAGATCAAATTCCTTCTACCACACTGGCTCCCCCTAAAATCAATGAAGAACTTGTTTGTGATCACTATATCAAAAGATACATTAACCACGAGGTTTTTTTTTCTTCTTTTTTTTTTGAGAAGCCCTCAATTGGAGGGGGATTAACCATGAGTTTCAAAAAGAAGAATCCATAGTGCATAGATAAACCCATGTTCAACAACCATGTAGAATAAATTCTAATCCATAAATACTATTTTCTCCAGCAGATAAACAATAAGAAGATCCACAAATAGAAGTATAAAGAGCTAGATAAAATGCAACATACTGAAAATAGATAGAGGAATAACAAAAACCCTGATGCCAAATTGCCAGTTGCCATACCCGTAAACGGTAACCCACTCCTCCTCGTCAAGGACTCCGGTGGGTAAGCTATTGCGCTGCGACCCTGGTCTCGTAGGTGGGAGTGTGATCAGCGCCCGGGTCTGTAGCATGTCATCGACAGGAGAGCCATTCTCCTTCTCATCGCGGTCCTTGCCACTGCTGCTCACCACTGGGGACCACCAGTTCGAGCTCCCCGGGTTATGCTGGAGCTGCTGCTGCTTGTCCACGTGCGCTACAGCACCGGAACCGCTCTCCTCGACCCTGCTTTTGTGAGAGGGCGGGGAGGAGAAAGAACCGCAGGCGGGCGTCGGGGACGATGGCGCGGCCGGCGGGAGGTCCCCGAGCGGGGCCTCGGGGGAGAAATCGGCGCGGTCGTCAAGGGTGAATACTGGGGGCGGAGGGGGGTCCGCCGCCGCGGCGAAGTTCTCCCGCCAGAGGGAGGACACGGCCGCCGCCTGACCCGGGGTAGCGAACCGGCCGGCGCCGCCGAAGTGGGCGGAGATCGGGGAGGCCAGGTCCCGGTAGAAGAGGGATTGCCTCCCGGTTTTAGAGCTTCTTTGCAGTGGGGAGCTCATCCCTTGTGAATCTTCTGCCGCGAAGAATGGAGCAGGGAACCCTAAACCCTAGAAAAGGGGGGCGGGCGAATCGAGAGCAGCCGAAGAGAACCTCGATGAGAATTTACCCAAAACTAATAATAAAGCGGGAACTTCGTGACAAGATGAATCTGGTTCGGCTTCGGATTTGCGGAGAGAATTTTGAATTCGAGGGGCGAATTTTAGGGAAGCTGTGCAATTGCAGGGTGCGCCTGTCCTTTTACAGCATCTCCAACGGTCTACTAACTTCGAGTTCCATAGGACACTTTCATATGATACGTTTATGAGAAATGCCACTCTTCCCCCAAAGAGTCTTACTCAATGATGTGGTGTGATCACAGCCGTCCATTTTCACCCAAAACGGTAGGCAAAAAGGTGCCTTGTGAATGGGTGCCCCATCATTCACTAAGACTATTGGGGGACGAATGGTATGCCGCATGCGATATATAGTAGAAAATTTTCAGCACATCTTATGTACCATACAACCGTGGGATCCATTGAGATTCAAGAGACATGGGGTAAAGGCCCCAGCACAAGGGGGTAATGGCCTCCAACACTCGGAGCGTGCTGATAGGATTTGGGGGCAGTGGGTTCCGTGGTACGGCTAGAACGTGTGTTGCTTTTGCTCGTGATCGTCGTAGTACGTTCATCGGTTTTGGCATGTGCGTTACTTTGACGTGGGCTTTATTGGTGTTTTGCTTTGGCTTTGGCTTGATCTTCTCCTCGAACAAAGATAGCGATGTCTCCGAGAATTCTTTATTCTTACGGCTTCCTTCTTTTGGGGATGGAACTTTGGCAATGATGGTTGTGGTGTCGGCTTTGCTTCTCTTCTTCTCAGGACTTTTTTAGCGTGATCGGAATCGAAGGCTTTTTTTTGAAGACGGCGAGTGTAGCACCGATCTCTGAGCGACGGTTGTAGTATCGGCTTTTGTCGATGAATACGGCAGGTGTAGTACCAATCTCTGTGCGACAGTTGTAGCGTTAGCTTTTGTTAATGAAGACGGCGGGTGTAGCTTTGGCTGCTTTATTTCAGATCCAAAAATCTAGATCAGAATCCTACTTTTTGTTTTCTAGAGCTTCTCGAGCTTTTTGGTTTTCAGACTCCCTCTGAGATTACTCTATCTTATGTCCACTTGTAAGAACCACTCCTCGACCTATCGAGAGTAGCTCTACTTTTGATCCAGAGATAGTGGATTCAAAAGTTGCATCTTACCGCACAGTAGGGGTGAGAGTCGGTTTCGGTGTCGTTTTTGTCGGTTTTATTTTTTTTCGGTTTCTGAAAAATCAAAACCGAAACCGAAATGGTCGGATTTTTGTCAGTTCGGTGTGATCGGTTTTCGGTTCAGTTTCGGTTGATATGAGGTATGCTAGAGCCCTTGGCTCTTTAACCTTGATCATCAGTTCGTCACAAATCAGTGGATGATTGTGTCCTTACATAGTGCCAAAATGAAAGTTCAAAGAAAAATCAACCGACGTTCACTCTTTTGAAGCATTGTAGATGTAACATACTTATTTCATACTTGCACTTATTGGAAACAAAAGTATTATGGCCGTTGGGTTTATGATTTAAGGAGTCGGGTCGGTTTTTTCGGTTTCGATTCGATGTTCCATACCCCGGAACCGACACCAAAACTGATCTAATCGGTTTTGTCGGTTCGGTTTGTTTGCGGTTCGGTTTGATGTTCGGTTCGATTATTTCGGTTAAATTTTGGTCGGTTTCGGTTCGGTTAGGCGATTCGGGTTGATTTTTGCACAGCCCTACCGCACGGAGCTGTAGGCTACGGTCGAACTCCGTTATCATACCTGTGGGTGCAAAATCTGGCTAACGCCGAACGATGGGACCCGCAGCCCTGCCTAAGGCCCACGAGTACGACAGTAGGACCCGCAGCCCTGCTTGGGGCCCATGAGTACGACGGTGGGACCCGCAGCCCCGCCTGGGGCCCACTTGCACTATCTGGGGTTTGGTATATCCCCCCGGAAATTTACTAAACCCCGGATACATTAAGGAATATTCTTAGAATATTCCTTACACAAACCAAACTACTACAAACCCTGTAAATGATTCCGGATCCGAAATTCCAGACCTGAAACCCACTTTCTGTTTTCCAGAGCTCCCTGAGTTTTTTGGTTTTCAGACTCCTTTTCCCCCCTCTGATTACTTGTAAGAAGCACTCCTCGGCCTGTCGAGAGTAGCTCTACTATTTACTCAGAAATAGTGGATTCAAAGGTTGCGTCTTACCGCACAGAGACGTAGGCTTCGGCCGAACTTCGTCACTATATCCTGTGTCATCTCTTTCTCTATCTTTCTACTCTATAGTGCTTATGTGACAGCCTAGCAAGTCACAACTCTGCGCTTCGAAGCGCGCCACATCCCGAAGGGTCAAACCTTCAATCGACTGTTGGAGGAGGGTCACGTACGACGGCCGAAATCCTCCCCCACAGTTTGGCGCCGTCTGTGGGATACGATCTTATCAACTTACAACTTCTAAGTCTCCCAACTCCTTTGGTAGAGGCTATCGGTTGCCCAAGCAATACGTCTATCTCCATCATTACACCTGAATGGCGAGGACACCGATGGACCAGCCAGAGGAGAGCGGCATGCACCCAGACGCTCAGCATCCGACGACTCGATCAATGAGTCGCCGGTTTGCAACAAGCCAACATCCGGAACAGCAACTTGCTGCCAATTCGAGGAGTCGCCCGTCGGTTGATCGTGCCACCCAAGCTCAACTTCGACGGTCACCTCAACTCGCCGACCAAATTCCTCAACGCTTGGGGAAAGCGCATGTCTCTCCTGGTGCCGATGCTCAAGCATCATACCAAATCACCGCAGAGGACTTCCAACTCCTTGCTCTCATGAAGCAGAATGCGGCCCTCATGGTAGAGAGAGACTCCCTCCGACAAATCGCTGTCGGAGGAAGAGCTGATCCCTCGCGATCGGTTGCCGGTATCAACGAAGGAGCAAACGTCCACCGGCCGCTTCATGTCTCCCCTGCTCCGTCCAGACGATATGTCGTCGATACCTCCCGACGATCCCTCAAGCTTCCTTCAAGGGGACCATCGCCTCCTCCGGCTAAGCAGAGCTGTGGGCACCGAAATTAGCCCACGAATTAGACCCGGCCCGCATGCGAAACCAGGCCCACACACAACGGCCCGCATGCGAAACCCGGCCCGCACACAATGGCCCGCATGCGAAACCTGGCCCGCACACAACGGCCCACATGCGAAACCTGGCCCGCACACAACGGCCCGCATGCGAACTCGGCCCACACATAACGGCCCGCATGCGAAACTCGGTCCGCACACAACGGCCCGCATGCGAAACTCGGCCCGCACACAACGGCCCGCATGCGAACTCAGTTCGCGCACAATGGCCCGTTCATAAAAAGGGCCTGGCTCAAAGCAAACGGGTCCCACTGGACCCGCTACCCGAACCCAAAAAGGGGGCCCATCGCCCCCCCCTCTTGAAAACCGTGCCCCCCTCGTCATGGATAGGTGGGGCCGGCCCTAAAAGAAAGGGAAAAAGAGAAAGAAAAAAAAGAAGAAGAAAAAGAAAAGAAAAAGAAAAGAAAAAAGATCAAAACCGCCTTGACGCGGGGGGAGGTGGCGTGGACGTCTACACAACCGTAGATCCGCGACGATCCCTCGATCCAACGGACAAGATGACGTTGTGTCGCCATCCGATCCAAAAGTGCAACAAAAATAACAACTCGATCCTTGAAGATCGAGTCACATCTAGCCCATAACCACCCCACCTAAAAAGGAGGGGATCAAGTTTGTTTCCCCAAATAAGGGAACAATATCTTGATGGTTATGGGGGGAGATATTGGAGGAAACAAAAAGATTTCAGCCATATCTCTCCCAACCTCCCCCCTTTGCCTATAAATAGAGGGGGTGGGGGAAGGCATCAAAGGTCGAAAGCTGAAGAGGAAAAGGCTCTGCAAAGACGAGCTCCAACGCTTGAAGACCGAAGGCTTCACGAGGCACGGCAAGCATATCCTACGGGAGTCCTTGGCCCTTCAAGTCCTCATCAACGTGAAGACCTTGCACTCGGAGATCAGAGCTTCGACTCCTCGCACGAAGAAGAAAGCTTGGAGAAGAAGACCCGGAGCCGTCATCACCCGATTGCTCCAACGATCTTCATCAGCTCCGAAGACGCCATAAGCAAAGGCCGGAGAAGAAGATCGAAGCCGACAACACCCGTCGTCTTCAACAAAGGCGTCGACTCCTCGCACGAAGAAGAAAGCTTGGAGAAGAAGGCCTGAAGCCGGTGCTACCCCTGCCGTCTTCGTCAACAAAAGCCGACGCTACAACCGTCGTGCGGAGATCGGTGCTACCCCCACCGTCTTCACCAACAAAGCCGACGCTACAACCGTCGTGCGGAGATCGGTGCTACCCCCGCCGTCTCCACCAACAAAGCCGACGCTACAACCGTCACACGGAGATCGGTGCTACCACCGCCGTCTTCATCAACAAAAGCCGACGCTACAACCGTCGCATAGAGATCGGTGCTACACCCGCCATCTCCAAAAGAAGCCTTCAACTCCAATCAAGCCAAACACGCCCGGAGAAGAAGTCAACGTCACAACCGTCGCCAGGTCCGAAAAGCTGAAAACGAAAGAGCGCTACGAAGAAGCTCCAACGCTTGAAGACCGAAGGCTTCACGAGGCACGGCAAGCATATCCTACGGGAGTCCTTGGACCTTCAAGTCCTTATCAACGTGAAGACCTTGCACTCGGAGATCAGAGCTTCGACTCCTCGTACGAAGAAGAAAGCTTGGAGAAGAAGACCCGGAGCCGTCATCACCCGATTGCTCCAACGATCTTCATTAGCTCCGAAGACGCCATAAGCAAAGGCCGGAGAAGAAGATCGAAGCCGACAACATCCGTCGTCTTCAACAAAGGCATCAACTCCTTGCACGTAGAAGAAAGCCGGGAGAAGAAAGCCTGAAGCCGGTGCTACCCCTGCCGCCTTCGTCAACCAAAAGCCGACGCTACAACCGTCGTGCCGAAGCCGGTGCTACCCCCGCCGTCTTCATCAACAAAAGTCGACGCTACAACCGTCGCACGAAGATCGGTGCTACCCCCACCGAAAAGCCAAGCCGACGCCACAACCGTCGAGGAAGTCGGAAGAAGAAAGAAGCCTTGAAGAAGCAACGCCAGTCGTTCGAGAAGAAGATCGAGTCAAAGCTAAAGCCAAAGCCAAAGCCTCCGTGCTCAGGCGCAGGCCGCCGCAGGCCGCCGCTGCGCCTCCTGCGCTCACTCGCCTCGTGCCCGGCCCGATCGCCTGACACCACCGGCCGCCTCTGCGCCGACGTGCCACCCCACGTCAGCCCGTCGCTCCGCACGCGCTCGCCGGAACTCGAGCTGGCCACCACAGCCCGAGCCCGTTGCTGTAGCCCGAGCCCACGCAACTCATGGTGAAGAAGAAAGAAAAAAAAAAAAAAAACCGGCGGCCCCACTGCATGCGACGAGGCTCGCGACCCCATCGCACACAGGGGGTCGCGACGTCCCTTTCTCTGCATGTAAAAAAAAAAAAACAGAGAAACAAATAAAAAGAAAGGGGGAAGGAGACCCCACCACCGAGCCAGCCAGCTCCGCCTGTCGGTTGCAGCCGAGCCCGCAGGCGTCGTTGCTACTGTTCACCGAACCAGAGAAGACCCAAAAAAAAAAAAAAAGTGGGGGCCACAGCCCCTTATGAGTTGAAACCAGAGGGGGGGGGGGGGGCCCGCAGGCCCCTTTTCTTCCTTCAAAGATTGCAGCCCCCAAACGGGGCTGTGGCCTTCGAAGACCCCGCGCCGCCACTGCCGCTGCTGCTGCCGCCCCCGTGCCGGCCTCGGCCCACGCTCGCCTGTCGCGCCGGGCCGCCGCTGCTGCCACGACCCACGCCGGCTACCGGCCCGCCTGCCTCGCCGGGCCGCCGCCGCTGCCGCTGCGGCTGCTGCTGTCGTCACCCGCGCCCCGCGCGCGCGCCGCACCGACGCCACTGCCGCTGCTGCGCCGGCCCCCGCGCCCCGCACACGCGCCGCCGCCGCTGCTATGCTGCTGCTCCACCTGAGCCCCGCGCCCAAGCCGGCCACCGCTCCCCACGCCCGGCCGCCACAGCCCCGGCCCGCGCCGCAGCTGCCGCTGCTGCTGCCGCCCCCGCGCGCGCCGCGCCCTGCCGCGCCGGCCACGGCCCGCGCACGCCACGCCCCGCGCCGCTGCCGCTGCTACTACTCTCCCGAGCCCGACGGCAGAGACGAAGAAGAAGAAGAAAAAAAAAAGTGTAATCTACTTTTCATTGAAGCCCCTATAAATAGGCATAATCGGTTATTGGGATAGAGATAGGGTAAATCTCCTATCCCATAATCTAGGGGTCTATATCCGAAGTGCATCCCGATCCGATGCAACCACCGTTGCATAGCAAAAAAAAAAAAAAAAAGAAGAAGAAAAAAAAAAAAAAAAAAAAAAGAAGAAGAAAAAAAGGAAGAAGAAAAGGAGTAGGAAGAGGAAGGAACGAACCTACGGCGTCTTCAGCCACTCTGCCTCCTCCGCTCGATGCGTCATCCGCTTCGTCATCACCATCGGCCGCGACAATCGGCCTCCACCATTGCGCTCCAGCACCAAAGAAGGGCAACAACCCTCCGCCAAGGCGCATCGTGGCCGTCCTCGCGCTCCCGTCGCCTTGCTGCCCTGGGACTCCGCGCAGCGGCCGTCATCAACGTTCGCGCCATTCTCAAAGCAAAGGAAGTCCGCGACAATAAGGGCGATCGAAACCATAGAAGAAGTCTTCAACTCCAGGCTGCCAGCGCCCTTCATCTTCCGCGGTAGCAACGATGAGGGAAAACAAAAAGGCGGGGGTCCCTATAAAGACCTAAATTCCGCATAAATACGTGATCAAGGCCAATTGCTACGCGTTTCCCGCGGACGCACTTGACCTTGAGGGGGCATTTGTGGGCACCGAAATTAGCCCACGAATTAGACCCGGCCCGCATGCGAAACCAGGCCCACACACAACGGCCCGCATGCGAAACCCGGCCCGCACACAACGGCCCGCATGCGAAACCTGGCCCGCACACAACGGCCCGCATGTGAAACCTGGACCGCATACAACGGCCCGCATGCGAACTCAGCCCACACACAACGGCCCGCATGCGAAACTCGGCCCGCACACAACGGCCCGCATACGAAACTCGGCCCGCACACAACGGCCCGCATGCGAACTCAGTTCGCGCACAATGGCCCGTTCATAAAAAGGGCCTGGCTCAAAGCAAACGGGTCCCACTGGACCCGCTACCCGAACCCAAAAAGGGGGCCTATCGCCCCCCCCCTCTTGAAAACCGTGCCCCCCTCCTCATGGAGAGGTGGGGCCGGCCCTAAAAGAAAGGGAAAAAGAGAAAGAAAAAAAAGAAGAAGAAAAAGAAAAGAAAAAGAAAAAAAAAAAGATCAAAACCGCCTTGACGCGGGGGGAGGTGGCGTGGACGTCTACACAACCGTAGATCCACGACGATCCCTCGATCCAACGGACAAGATGACGTTGTGTCGCCATCCGATCCAAAAGTGCAACAAAAATAACAACTCGATCCTTGAAGATCGAGTCACATCTAGCCCATAACCACCCCACCTAAAAAGGAGGGGATCAAGTTTGTTTCCCCAAATAAGGGAACAATATCTTGATGGTTATGGGGGGAGATATTGGAGGAAACAAAAAGATTTCAGCCATATCTCTCCCAACCTCCCCCCTTTGCCTATAAATAGAGGGGGTGGGGGAAGGCATCAAAGGTCGAAAGCTGAAGAGGAAAAGGCTCTGCAAAGACGAGCTCCAACGCTTGAAGACCGAAGGCTTCACGAGGCACGGCAAGCATATCCTACGGGAGTCCTTGGCCCTTCAAGTCCTCATCAACGTGAAGACCTTGCACTCGGAGATCAGAGCTTCGACTCCTCGCACGAAGAAGAAAGCTTGGAGAAGAAGACCCGGAGCCGTCATCACCCGATTGCTCCAACGATCTTCATCAGCTCCGAAGACGCCATAAGCAAAGGCCGGAGAAGAAGATCGAAGCCGACAACACCCGTCGTCTTCAACAAAGGCGTCGACTCCTCGCACGAAGAAGAAAGCTTGGAGAAGAAGGCCTGAAGCCGGTGCTACCCCTGCCGTCTTCGTCAACAAAAGCCGACGCTACAACCGTCGTGCGGAGATCGGTGCTACCCCCACCGTCTTCACCAACAAAGCCGACGCTACAACCGTCGTGCGGAGATCGGTGCTACCCCCGCCGTCTCCACCAACAAAGCCGACGCTACAACCGTCGCACGGAGATCGGTGCTACCACCGCCGTCTTTATCAACAAAAGCCGACGCTACAACCGTCGCATAGAGATCGGTGCTACACCCGCCATCTCCAAAAGAAGCCTTCAACTCTAATCAAGCCAAACACGCCCGGAGAAGAAGTCAACGTCACAACCGTCGCCAGGTCCGAAAAGCTGAAAACGAAAGAGCGCTACGAAGAAGCTCCAACGCTTGAAGACCGAAGGCTTCACGAGGCACGGCAAGCATATCCTACGGGAGTCCTTGGCCCTTCAAGTCCTTATCAACGTGAAGACCTTGCACTCGGAGATCAGAGCTTCGACTCCTCGTACGAAGAAGAAAGCTTGGAGAAGAAGACCCGGAGCCGTCATCACCCGATTGCTCCAACGATCTTCATTAGCTCCGAAGACGCCATAAGCAAAGGCCGGAGAAGAAGATCGAAGCCGACAACACCCGTCGTCTTCAACAAAGGCATCAACTCCTTGCACGTAGAAGAAAGCCGGGGAAGAAAGCCTGAAGCCGGTGCTACCCCTGCCGCCTTCGTCAACCAAAAGCCGACGCTACAACCGTCGTGCCGAAGCCGGTGCTACCCCCGCCGTCTTCATCAACAAAAGTCGACGCTACAACCGTCGCACGAAGATCGGTGCTACCCCCACCGAAAAGCCAAGCCGACGCCATAACCGTCGAGGAAGTCGGAAGAAGAAAGAAGCCTTGAAGAAGCAACGCCAGTCGTTCGAGAAGAAGATCGAGTCAAAGCTAAAGCCAAAGCCAACACAAGAAGCCAAAGCAAACGCACCGGTAAAGCCCGCGCCAAAGCAACGCACGTGCCAAAGCCAAGCAACTACGACGGTCACGAGCAAAGCACCGCACGTTCTAGTCGATACGACGCGAAGTCCGGAGGAACTAAAGCATCGCAAGCCTCTACCCGCCTACGTTCAAGCGCAAGCGCCAAAGCAAAGCAAACGCCAGAGCCACGCCAAAGCTACGCCAAAGCCAAAAGCTAAAGCCAAAGCCGACGCCAAAAGCACGATCGACGCCGCGAACCGACGATCAAGGACGCCGAGGTCGAGCAAGGATCGAGGAAGACACGAAGACCGAGGAACGAAGCCCAAAGCCTCCCTAGCCGAGAAAGCACAAAGCACGGACGGGACAAAATCAACGGCGGAAACTCCTTAGCCTCTCAAAAACCCTCACCCTGTAAAGACCTCTGTCCTGGGCAACCCCTTCAAAGCTCTCGCACGAATACCACGTGGAGACGCGGATCAAAGGGACCCTCCAGAGGATCTCTCCCACAATCTCCTGATCAAAGAAAATTTGTAATCTCGTGTGATCCGCAATAAAGACGACCCGAATCTTTTTCCGCGACCACAAGAGCATCTGGGAACGTCTCGATGAATCGACTCGTCACCCAAAGCCACTCAACTCAGTATCATCCTCTGACTCAAGCAGTCGCCAGGATGTTCACAGCAGAAGATATCAATCTAGAGCTCGGTCCCACCTCAGCAACAACCGAGTCCAAGTGAAGCATCACCAAGAAGGAAGAACTTCCAAGCCCTATCTTCCTCCTCGACCTTCGGGACGCCTCCCCGACTTGCGGAATGATCGAAGGAACGACCACGCCTCAGAAGGACCGCTTCACCGGCAGATTCTCTGGGCCCAATTTCCTCGAGGATGGAAGACTGTCGCTCTCCCCAAGTTCAATTGTCTGACGGGAGATCCGACGCTACACGTCCTCGCCTTCAAACAAGCATTAACACTATACGATCATGACAACCAGGTTCTATGCCGCACCTTTGCCGGTAGCTTGGATGACATGTCGTTGGATTGGTATCACAATCTCCCTACAGGCTCTGTCAGCCTGTTCGGAGACCTGGCAGATCTCTTCGTCCAGCATTACCGGCTGAATCTCAAACCAGAGAAGAAACTGGACTCCCTCTACCGGCTGCGAATGGGTTCGGATGAAACCCTCCGAGAATTCACACGGAGGTTCCGGAATGAGCATGCAGCGCTCTCCGGACGCCATCTCGACGATGAGGCAATTATGTTGGCATTCCAAAATGCTCTGCGCTATGACCTTCATATCTACAACGACCTCATCCGCAACCCCCCCCCCCCCGATTCCCTTGGAGCGCTCTTTGATCGGATCCAGCGAGAAATTGAAGTCGAGGATGATCAAGTCGCTCGCAAGGGGCGAGACTTCAGGAAGCGTCCATCCGACAAAGAGCCGGCACGACCACCAGCCCGAGCGAACAACGCTCAAGCTAAAGAGAAGGAGTCCTCCAAAAAGCCACGAAGGGCAGACGATAGACCCACCAAGCCTCGAAGAACAACCTTTACTAGCTGGAACTTGCCCATCGACATTATCATTGAACAGATCCAGCACGAGAGCTATCTTAGAAGGCCAAACCCTCTTCAGCCTGGCACCAAGCAAACACAAGACAAGTCAGTCTATTGCAACTTTCATCGGTGCCACGGCCATTCTACCATTCGATGCTTCAGTCTGAAGTACCACCTGGAAGACCTTCAGGAGCAAGGTCATCTTCAGGATTTTAAATCTGAGACAGGCAGGGCTGGCGGTCCACACCCTCCTCCTCCCCCTCCCCAAAGGGAGAAGGAGGCATGCTGGATTCGCTTGGTCACTTCTCAAGCAACTCTTATCTTAGTTCAAGCGAATGTTTACGGCATCCATGGCAACCTACATCATCAAACTCCAACTCGAAAGGAGGTTGAGCGGCAAGTACGACGTGTCCATCACGTTCGCACCCTCGCTCAAGTTGAAGACTCCTGGATAGAAAAGCCCATCAAAGGCCTCCCATGGCCGGCAATCATCTTTACCGATCAGGATCTCCACGGAGTATGCACTCCTCACCGAGATCCTTTGGTCCTTCGACTCATGGTTGATGGGAGCTCGGTCAACCGGATCCTCATTGATACTGGTAGCTTCATCGACATCATGTTCTCTGATTGCTTCAAACGTCTCGGTCATAAGTACGAGAGTCTTGACGTAATCCCGACCATCATTACTGGCTTCAACGGAGAGCAGAGCATGACAATTGGCGAAGCAAAATTTACACTCGATCTCAGTAGCGATATGCGAGTGTCCGTCCGTTTTGCTGTAGTTGAGGGGACATTAAACTACAATCCCATTCTAGGCAGGCCTTTTCTTCATCAGATCAATGCTGTCTCCTCCTCTAATCACCAACTCCTTAAATTCCCAACCGAAGAGGGCATCAGATGCATCCGAGGGAGTCAGCAAACGGGAAGATCATGCGAAGCGGCGGCCGCTCGAAATCAATCAACGCCCAAGGCTACGCCAGCAAAGCGTTCTGCTAGTGAAGTCGGTCCCTCGACCAGATAGCAATCAAGGGAGCCCCCAATGCCCGAGCCTGCATCTCTGGAATGGGAGGCTCCACCCTCAGTCGAAGAAATTGTTCGAGTTGACCTCAGCAATGGAAGTCCTCCTCGAGAGACTTTCATCGGCACTGGCCTGAACAGCAAAGAAGCGCAAGATATGGTTTCGTTCCTCAAATCTAACATAGATGTCTTCGCTTGGAGTTTTGAAGACATGCCCGAGATCAATCCAGACGACGCATGTCATCGGCTCACAATCAAAGAAGGGTCACACCCAGTCAAACAAAAGCCTCGAACCATCAGACCGGAGTGACGGATTGCAGTTCAAGAAGAAATCGACAAGTTACTTGCTGCTGGCTTCATCCGCGAAGTTAAGTATCCAACTTGG
The DNA here is from genome assembly GCA_947650365.1 of Chamaelirium japonicum. Classification (NCBI taxonomy): domain Eukaryota; kingdom Viridiplantae; phylum Streptophyta; class Magnoliopsida; order Liliales; family Melanthiaceae; genus Chamaelirium; species Chamaelirium japonicum. Next base: position 10,671,568 of record OX393559.1, on the reverse strand, counting down.
ATCTCAAACATAGTCGCGGTCCCGAAGAAAAATGGGAAGATCAGAGTCTGCATCGACTTCACCAACCTCAACAAAGCCTGTCCCAAAGATCCGTTCCCCATGCCAAGGATAGATAGACTCGTAGATGTCACCGCTGGGCACGAGCTACTATCCTTCATGGATGGATACTCGGGCTACAATCAAATTCCCCTGCATCGGGATGATCAAGAAAAGACATGCTTCGTGACGGATAGGGGTCTCTACTGCTACAACGTCATGCCCTTTGGCCTTAAAAATGCAGGATCAACCTACCAAAGGCTAGTCACGAAGATGTTCAAAGAACAGATCGGTCGCAACGTCGAAGTTTACGTTGATGATCTGCTTACCAAGAGCCTAACTCGAGCAGAACACCTCTCTGACCTCGCCGAAACATTCCAAATCCTGAGAAGATATCGCATGAAGCTGAATCCAGCCAAATGCGCTTTTGGAGTACAATCAGGAAAGTTTCTGGGTCACCTAGTAACCAGAAGGGGCATCGAAGCAAATCCCGACCAAATCCGAGCAATACTCGACATGCCATCACCATCTAATCAGAAAGAAGTTCAGCGCCTCACGGGAAGGCTAGCAGCACTCAATCGATTCGTATCCAAATCCTCCGACAAATGCAAGCCCTTCTTCGACAAACTCCGCAAGGCTGGCACATCAGGATGGGACACGACTTGTGAACAAGCTTTCCAAAGCATCAAGTTCTATCTCACCCAATCCCCCATCCTGACAGCACCATTGCTAGCAGAACCCCTGTGGCTCTATCTCGCAGTTACCGGTCAAGCCATCAGTGCAGTCTTGGTCAACAGAAGGGATGCCATCGAACGTCCTGTCTGCTATACCAGCCACACCCTCCTGCCGGCCGAAACTCGCTACTCGAAGATAGAAAAAATTATCTTGGCTCTATTGACGGCCTCCCGACGACTCCGCCCTTACTTCGTATCCCATTTAGTCACCGTTTCTTCTGAGCATCCTCTCAAAGACATACTCGACAAGACTGGTCGAGCCGGTCGGATGACCAAATGGGTAATTGAAATGAGTTCGCTCGGTATCCAATTCGAGCCTCGTATTTCTATCAAAGGGCAAGTCATAGCCGACTTTCTAGCAGACTTCCCTGTGGAAGATTCTATCGCCCTTGAAGATGATCCTGAGATGCACCTCAACGACAAGGATGAGGAGTGCCTCAGTCCAGGCCCTGAGGCCCCTTGTCCGAGCTCAGAGGCTCCATCAGCGCCCGCATCACGATGGAAGCTCTATACCGATGGAGCTTCAAGTGCTATCGGTTCGGGAATTGGGATAGTTCTGATATCCCCCAAACTAGACCACCTGGAGAAAGCTATCCTCCTCGGGTTCAATGCCACCAACAATGAAGCCGAATATGAAGCTCTCGTCTCAGGATTGGAGACTGCTCGAGCACTGGGGGTAGAGCGCCTCGACGTTTATAGTGATTCCCAGTTGGTCATCAGACAGATCAATGGAGATTACGTAGCACGAGGTGAAATGATGCTGCATTATCTTGACCTCGTACAACACCTCAAGAGGCAGTTCGCAGATATCAAGTTCATCCAAATACCAAGGGCAGATAATCGCGAAGCCGATGCCCTCGCCAACGCCGCTTCAGTATTGGGAGATCTAGTCAATCAACGTCAGATCAGCATCGAATACCAAGAGTTACCCAAGGCGAACCCTGAGCAACACGGTGTTATTGCCTCGGCAAGCGGAAGAAGGGGTTCGAGGCAGCCGATCTTCACTTATGCCTTAAGCGAAGATCAGTCAGATTGGAGATGGCCAATCCTCAACTTCTTCAAGCACAATAAAATGTCGGAGGACCCGATTCAAGCTAGATGATTTCGAAGGAAACTCCCTCTCTATCGCCTTGAAGGAGACGATCTCTACTTCCAGTCCCACAGCGGAATCCTTCTCAAATGTGTCAGCCTTGGACAAGTGGAGATGATATTGGCAGACATCCATACCGGAGCTTGCGGTAACCACTCTGGCGGCAGATCCCTCGAAGGGAAAGTCAAACTCCAAGGCTACTATTGGCCCACTATGGCCAAGGATGCACGACAGTTCGTCCAGAAGTGTGAACCCTGCCAACGACACGCTCGATCAATCCATCTCCCTGCATCTGAGCTTCACCCTCTAACGAGTCCTTGGCCGTTCCATCAATGGGGGTTGGATTTCCTTGGCTCATTCCCACCTTCTCCCAGCAAGAAGAAGTACCTACTGTTGGCAACTGACTACTTCACTAAATGGGTCGAAGCTGTGCCTCTCTTCCGTGAAACAGACGATGAAGTCATCAAATTCGTCAGGAAGAACATATTCTCAAGATTCGGCACGCCCCAAGTGCTTATTGCTGACAATGGAGCACAATTCGACTCAGACAAATTTCGAAACTTTTGCCAAGAATATGGGATCAAACTCTTCTATTCAACCCCGAGATACCCTCAGTGCAACGGTCAAGCGGAAGCCTCCAACCGAGCCATCCTTGGCATACTTAAGAAGAAGTTAGAAGACAAGAAAGGACTTTGGGAGAAAATCCTTCCTGAAGTGCTGTGGGGGTATCGAACCACACCTCGACGATCGACCGGATTTTCACCCGTCCGTCTAACTTACGGGTCGGAAGCAGTTCTGCCAACCGAAGCCATATGCCCAACTATCAAGTCCCTCGCAATCGAACGACAGCTCAACGAGGAACTTCGCATCGGCGACCTCGACTGCGCAGACGAACTTCGTGATCAAGCAGCCGTACGCATCGCCAACTACCAACAAAAGATCAAGTCAGCTTTCGACCGAAAGGTTAGCAGAAGATAGTTCAGCGTCGGAGAACTTGTTCTAAGAGCGGTCTTCCCAAACACAAAGGAACATGGCAGTGGCAAGTTCGCTCCGAACTGGGAAGGACCATACATTGTCGAGTCGGCCGGAGGGAAAGGTTCGTACCGACTAGTGACGCCGGAAGGACAGCGGCTACCAAAAGCATGGAATGCATCACATCTCAAGAAGTTTTATCAATGAATGTAATCTCCATCAAGCTATCAATGAAAAGGCTAACACTTTAGATTCAATGAGTTTATTAAATTCAACTTCAACTCCTGTTCAAGGCCACAGTTAGTTTGGTTCGCGTTGCGACACGGTCGACTAACCTGCAACAGTACAAAGCTACGTGTCCCGATACGTAGGTTCGACTGAAACGGCGCTTCGCTTAAGTCCAACCGATACAAGGGCACTACGCTGAGTACTCCGAATCATTGGCGTCGCACGTGCTCCCGTTGTTATGTAAGGACACATGCACTAATGCCTCGCTACAGTTAGTTCGGTTCGCGTTGCGACACGGCCAACTAACCTACAACAGTACAAAGCTATGTGCCTCGATACGTAGGTTCGACTGAAACGGCGCTTCGCCTAAGTCCAACCGATACAAGGGCACTACACTGAGTACTCCGAATCATTGGCGTCGCACGTGCTCCCGTTGTTATGTAAGGACACATGCACTAATGCCTCGCTACAGTTAGTTCGGTTCGCGTCGCGACACGGCGAACTAACCTGCAACAGTACAAAGCTATGTGTCCCGATACGTAGGTTCGACTGAAACGGCGCTTCGCCTAAGTCCAACTGATACAAGGGCACTACGCTGAGTACTCCGAATCATTGGCGTCGCACGTGCTCCCGTTGTCAAGTAAGGACACATGCACTAATGCCTCACCACAGTTAGTTCGGTTCGCGTTGTGACACGGCCAACTAACCTGCAACAGTACAAAGCTATGTGTCCCGATACGTAGGTTCGACTAAAACAGCGCTTCGCCTAAGTCCAACCGATACAAGGGCACTACGCTAAGTACTCCGAATCATTGGCATCGCACGTGCTCACGTTGTCACGTAAGGACACATGCACTAATGCCTCACCACAGTTAGTTCAGTTCGCGTTGCGACTCCGTCGGCTAACCGGCAATAGTACAAAGCTACGTTCCAAAGACAAAGGCCCAACTAAAAAGGCGCTTCACCTAAGTCCGACCAATACAAAAGTGTCATGCTGAGAACTCTGAACCCTCATCACCATCAACCAGTAAGTCCAAGGCTATACCTTGGGACACAACAACAAAGTCCCGAGGTCACCACCTTTGAATTCAAAGACATTTGGAAACATCAAGACAAGCATTTCAAACACGAAACATCCAGCCAGAACGCCCTTTTTATTATCCAAACGGAAAGCAAGTACATAGTGCAGTAGAAAGAACGATACAACGCACAGCCAAGAGGGCTACATCAAGTAGATGGGTAAAAGAAGAAGATGGAATGAAAACTACAAATCAACGAGACCCTCCTGGGCGACGACTACCGGTAGCCTTTGATCCTGCCTCAGGAAATCCCGGAGCCGGAGCTTTCGAGCCAGACATCACCATCGCCTCCATGAGGACCTCATTCAAGCCTGTGATTTCTAACTTAAGTCCATCAATGAGCTCCTGCTTCTCCCGATCTCTCTGCTGAAAGTCGCAAACATTAACCTGCATCTCTGCCCGAACAGCATCCAACTCCGAGCAACGAGCAGCAAGCCCCAACAAAGCCTTGTCGCGCTCCTCGGCCGCCTTGTTACGCAACCCGGTCATTTCGAGAAGATCACCCTGCGCTGCTTCCAGCGCCACCCTTGCTTCCTCCAACTCAATCCTAAGGGCAACGTTTACTCCCTCAGACCTTCCCAACACGTCATTCCCATGGCGGCGGTAAGTCCGAGCAACAAGCCGCACCATCGCATCCATCTGCAAACAAGCAAAACACTTCAATTGCTGCCATATTTAATGTAACCCAAGCGAGATTCAAGCAAGATATCTTACCATATGTAGAGCATGGTCAAGGGTAATATCGGGAGGACCGTCGGACTCGCAAGATGCACGACGAGCCATCTCGTCAAACTCATCCACACCCAGACCCTCGAACCTATCCTCCCCAGCGGCAATCGCTTCAGATTCTTTTCGTGCCTTTCCCTTTTGGGACTTTTTCTCGCCCCTGCTACGGGAAGAGGGTGCCGCCTCATCCAACCCAGTCGTCGCAACAGTAGCAGGAACAACATCGGTAAATGGCACGCCACCCCAATCAGTATAACCTGCCTCGGGCTGCGAAGGATCGAGTCCAGTCCATCCTGCAGCATCCTGGAATGAGTCCCAGCCAGCCCACCCCGCTGTAGGTTGAGCACAATCCCCGCCGTCCCCCTCCACGGCAAACTCCACAGTCGGCTCCGGTTGAAAGCTCGTCGCCCCAACAGCGGTCGACTCCTCCCTCTTCCGCCTATCCGCTGCCTCACGAAGGAGCTTCTTAGCGGCGGCCGCCATCCCTATGAAGGGATCAGTAGGTCTATCAGTGCCCCCGATCGAAGCTTCTACAGTAGATGCATACGCCGCTACTCGCGACATCTTGCCCTTACCCTTGGGCCTCGACATCAATGAGCTGAAGTCGTAGCCCGGCTCGAACGGCTCCCCCAGCCCCTCCTCTTCTCCTTCTTCCTCCACATCCTCTTCAAGCTGGTGGGCAAAGGCCACCATGCCAGGTGTCATATTTCCTTTGCCCCGAGATCGAGATACCACCCTTACCGGGGGCACCACAATCTCGACGCTGTCTCGCTCGCTCCTACTGACATTCGTATCTTCAGACCCCTCCTCAGCCTCACCCTCCTCCTCTACCTCATCGTCATCAGAACCATCATCCGCCACAGAAGAGCACTTCGAAGCAGAGGCAGCCTTAGCCACCTTCTTGACCCTCCCTTGTAGCTTGGGCATCATGACGGTCTTCCTAGGCCGTTCCGTCATCCAAGGCACCTCCACGTTCGCCCACTTCTTCTGCCATTTCTCATCCCCGTAGTCCGAGTAGAGAGTATCATTGTCCAGGTAGCGACCTGGGAGACGGTGCAATAAATTCTTCATCCCGTGGCACACCGGACAAAAGAGGAACTGCCTCCAAAACCTGCTACCACATGTCAACTCTAAGAAAATGTTGTCAATGGCCGCCGCACGCCGGGAAGACCAAGCCAAATCCCCTCCGGCTTGGTAACGCTTCACCTCATCTTGCACTTCAAACCGCATCACCTCCGGCACGGAGAGGGGTGACCACTCACCCGTGATCGAGAATGGACCTTCAGCATAGGTCCTGTCGGATTCAGGTAAACCCTCGATCGGTCTCAGAGCAGACACGCCCTGAAGATAGAAGAAGCGCTCCCCTGACACGGTACTCAACTGCCACATATAGTGATAGAAGAAATACCCCAGCTCGATCCTCGCCGGCTCACCCACCTCCAACCCGGTGTAACACCTCCGGAGCTCTGGTTAACAGTCAGATTCCACCCGGCAGAAGTCATAAATCACGCGCCAAGCATTTCCTCCAATCTGTCCGGGACAGAGACCCGACGTATTCAGGAGCCGAGCAGCAAACGGTGGCAACGGTAATCTCAGCCCGCAATTCAGCTGTCCGACAGATATAATAGTCCCCGTGACCTTCTCCAAGCTCACCGTACTGAGAAAGATCGTTTGAGGATTGATCCCGAAGACCTTCTCGATCACTTTGAATGATGGCATACGAGGATGAGCAATAAAGAGCTTCGCTAACTTCTTCCATGCCACACGCTGCGACTTCAGCGAAACGACGCCATCCTCAAATTTATAAAGAGTTTCGTCTTCAATCGGCATCAGAGGCCCCAACTCGCAAAGCAGCTTGGGGACCTGTGGAGGCTTGCAAGGAGTAGATGGCACCTCACCTGATCTCTTCTTCAACCTCTTAGGAACCACCTTAGACGTATCTTGCTCTGACTGGGAAGATTTGCCCTTCTCCAGTGCCGCTTTCGATAGAGGACGAGGAGGCTTACCCTTTTCCCGGGATATCCCCTCAAGCGAAGGGTTCGAACCTTCAGTCACCGATCTCCCCTTGAAGAGGGCTTTCAAACCCCTCATCGGGTGAAGAGCAGTTTGCTTCTTCCCTATAGAACCAGTAGCACCTCCAGAAGACATGAATCGAAAAAACCCAGAGCAGTTGAGAATCTCAGAAGAAAAATCTTAGCACTAGTAGACACACAAAATCCCCTTGATTCTTATTTATAGCCTCCCTCGACACGCTTTTCAAAGATGAGAGGGTAAAAAAGTGTGTGGTTGGGCTTTAGGGGACCACATGTCCTAATTATTCCTTCCCCTGTTTTTATTCTCTTTTTCCGACAGACAAGCTAAGCTAAAGGGGACAATAGAGAAAACGCCAAAAAATCCAAACCATTTACAAGTACTGTCACCCTTTAGTAGGTCTGTCCCTCCCCTTTCTACATTAGAGAGAAAGAGGTAGGTTGTGTGGTCCTATTCTTTACTCCTCTGGCTTCCTTTTGTTTTTCTTAAGACCTCCAACACTCCACAACCCATCTCTACACTCTTTTCTTAAGAAACCTGGCGAAGTACATTCAACCTTTATTCGGCATTCGAAGACAAAGTCCGAGGCAAACTTCACCACCTTGGCACCTGACGAAGCCCGAGACATCGGCAACGACTCGTCCTGAGGCGACCTTTGCCTCGGTATTCGAAGACGAAGTCCGAGGCAAACTTCACCGCCTCAGGACCTGACGAAACCCGAGACATTTGCATCGTCTCAGCCCGAGGCGACCTCCGTCTCGGCATTCAAAGACAAAGTCCAAGGCTGCCGTCGCCGCCTCGGTTCCCGACAGAGAATGTGTCGGTCAATGCAACGACGGGCTTGACAGCCGATGCTGGACAACGCGGCGGCAGCCGCGTTGCCCGTCGTCAGACAACACATCGGTGAGCCCGACCGTCGACTCTGAACAACATGCGCCGACAAGTTCGTTTACGTTTGTTGGGTTACAAGACAAGCTCAAGCAGGCCAAAGCTATGCTCGGCTCGGCTTGTGTCGACTCCCTTCAGTCTCAACTGTGCAACCCCTTCTCTTGGATTTTTGAGTAGGGTGTGAAAGAGGGCTTGAGTGTGAGAGGGTGGCAAAAAAAAAATGATGATGAAGTGTGACACTTGAGTTCAATGCATGCACAATGCAGCGGCCCGTTATTTTTCCATCATTGCAAGCAAGAGGAAGTGCCGCTCCATGAACCCAACCTCTTGTAAGACCCCCCCCCCCCCCCCCCCCCCCCCCCCCCCCCCCTCCTCTTACAAGACCTCCCCTCATGCAAGACTTCCCCCCCCTCTTGCAAGACCCCCCCGCCCCCCCCCCCCCCTCTTACAAGACCCCCCCCCCCCCTCTTGCAAGACCCCCCCCTCTTACAAGACCCCCCCCCCTCTTGCAAGACCCCCCCCCCCCCCCCCCCCCTTTTTTTTTTGCAAGATCTCCTCTCAACACATACACCAAAATAGACCCCCCCCCCCCCCCCCCCTCTTCACCATCTCCGGCGACTCCCGCCACCTCCGGCCACCTCCCGCCACCACCTTCACCACCTCCATCTCCATCATCATCATCATCATCATCATCATCATCATCATCATCATCATCACCGCCATCCACACCACCATCACCACCAACCCCATCTCCAACACCACCGACCACCATCCACACCACCATCACCACCAACCCCATCCACCATCACCACCATCCACACCACTATCACCACCATCACCACCAACCCCATCTCCAACACCACCGACCACCATCAGCACTCCATCACCATCTCCGGCCGCCGCCAACCCCACCCCCGAACCCCCCTTCCCCGATCCCGGCGCCCGAGCCACCACCCTGCGCCGCCGTCGCCACCCCCCCTTCCCCGAGCCCGGCGCCCGAGCCACCCCCACTCCCCCGCCCCCGGCCGGCGCCGCCACTCCCACCCCTGCGCGCTCGAGCCCGAGCCCCTGCGCCGCCGCCGCTGCTCCCCGCAGTCGCCGCCGCCCCCCCGAGCCGCCGCCGCCCGACCCTCTTCCCTCCCCCGTTCACTGAAACCTGCAACCCCTGTTTTTCTTTTTTTTTCATTTTTTTTCAAAAAAAAACCCCATTATTACAAATTTGTGTAAAACCCCTCGGCCGCCATTTTTGACTGCTCCGGGCTTTTTTTACATAAAAACCCCTGCATCCCGGAATATTTGACCGAACCCCCTTCCACCTGACTTTTTTAGTCAAAAACCCCTCTGCCCCCTATTCTTTGCATAGAACCTCCTACCCCTAATATTTTTGGCATGAACCGCCCTACACGTGACTATTTCTGTGATCCCAGTCAACCAGGTTGCCACCTACGCAACTGGGAGGGGGTAACACACATGCAGTCGGCCACGCGAAACGGGTCGACAGACACACACCCGGTCGACCCCTAGTAGGGGGTCGACGGGCGCAACGGTCGGCCCCGGGCAGAGGGTTGGCAGACACACGCGATCAGCCCTACGCAAAGGGTCGGCAGACACACAGTAGTCGGCCCCGCCAGGGGGTCGGCAGACTGACGACGGTCGACCCCGCGCAACGGGTCGGCAGACTGACGACATTCGGCCCCGCGCAACGGGTCGGCAGACAGACTATGATCGGTCCCGTGCAACGGTCGGCAGACACACAGTAGTCGGCCCCGCGCAACGGGACGGCAGACAGACGACGGTCGGCCTCACGCAACGGGTCGGCAGACACACAGTAGTCGGCCCCGCCAGGGGGTCGGCAGACTGACGACGGTCAGCCCCGTGCAACGGGTCGGCAGACAGACTATGGTCGGCCCCGTGCAACGGGTCGGCAGACACACAGTAGTCGGCCCCGGACAGGGGGTCGACAGACTGACGACGGGGCCTGGTCCGCGGGCCCAACGGCTAACCCTAGATAGAGGGTCGGTAGATGAGCGACCGACTTTGCACCAAGAAATCCCAGCCAGCTAGGTTAACACCTATCTAGCTGGGAGGGGGTAACTGTGGGTGCAAAATCTGGCTAACGCCGAGCGATGGGACCCGCAGCCCTGCCTAAGGCCCACGAGTACGACAGTGGGACCCGCAGCCCTGCCTGGGGCCCATGAGTACGACGGTGGGACCCGCAGCCCCGCTTGGGGCCCACTTGCACTATCTGGGGTTTGGTATATCCCCCCGGAAATTTACTAAACCCCGGATACACTAAGGAATATTCTTGGAATATTCCTTACACAAACCAAACTACTATAAATAGCAAACCCTGTAAATGATTCCGGATCCGAAATTCCAGACCTGAAACCCACTTTCTGTTTTCCAGAGCTCCCTGAGTTTTTTGGTTTTCAGACTCCTTTTCCCCCCTCTGATTACTTGTAAGAAGCACTCCTCGGCCTGTCGAGAGTAGCTCTACTATTTACTCAGAAATAGTGGATTCAAAGGTTGCGTCTTACCGCACGGAGACGTAGGCTTCGGCTGAACTTCGTCACCATATCTTGTGTCATCTCTTTCTCTATCTTTCTACTCTATAGTGCTTGTGTGACAGCCTAGCAAGTCACAACTCTGCGCTTCGAAGCGCGCCACATCCCGAAGGGTCAAACCTTCAATCGACTGTTGGAGGAGGGTCACGTACGACGGCCGAAATCCTCCCCCACAATACCCTGTGTCAACTCTCTCTCTCTCTCTCTCTCTACTCTACAGTGTTGCATGACAGCTCAACACTTCGAAGCGCGCTATATCCCGAAGGGTCAAACCTTTAATCAACTGTTGGAGCGGAATTATGTACGATACCCGAAATCCTCCCCCACAACGTCTTCACATGTCCTACAAGGAAATGTCAGGTCTCGATCCTAAAACCGTGGTATATTAGCTCACCGTTAAACATGGCACTAGTGCTATCAAGCAAGGCCAAAGACGCTATTGTCTAGAGTTGGTTCCCCAGATAGAAGGTGAAGTCAGCAAGCTCATCAAAGCCGACTTCATCCAAGAAGTTAAATATCCAACATGGATCACCAGCGTTGTTCCAGTCAAGAAGAAGAACGGGCAAATTAGGGTGTGTGTGGACTTTAGAGATATGAACAACGTATGCCCCAAAGATGACTTTCCATTGCTAATCATAGAGCTAATGGTGGATGCGATGATGGGCCATGAAGAGCTAATAGATGGATCTTCAGACTACAACCAGATCCGGATGGTACCCAAAGATGAGTAGCCTACGGCGTTCCGCACACCAAAGTAGATCTATTGCTACAAGGTCATGCCTTTCGAATTGAAGAATGTATGAGCCACGCCCATCATTTTAAAGTCAATGCATCGATGTCTCCTAGCACGGACGACGAACAAGAGTATATGAATCACGTTCTGTATGCAACTTTGGTTGGAAGCATAATGTATGTGATGATATGTACGAGATCAGATATTTCATAAGCCATCAGCATGGTGAGCATGTAGATGTATGATCGAGGAAGAGGATATTGGCAGGAGTCGAAGTGGATTTTACGGTATTTCAAGGGTACTTGGTTATCAGACTGAAAATTGTGAGAGATGATTGTTTGGGTCATTAATTTATTGGTTACGTGGATTCCGATTATGTTGGTGATCTGGATAAGCGTTGTTTTGCCACAAGTTATGTGTTTACGCTCACGAGAGGAGCAATGTATTAGATGTCGATGTTGCAGTCTACAGTAGCTTTGTCTACCATCGAGGCAGAGCACATGGCGGCGATAGAGGCTATTAAGGAGGTCATCTAGCTTCAATGATTATTAAAGTATTTGGGGATCATTTAGAAGCACGTTCAGGTCCATTGCGATAGTTAGTGTGCGATTTACCTAGCGAGAAACCAAGTCCATCATGCTGGCACGAAGCATATTGATGTTTAGTTCCATTTTTTTCAAAAAATATGAAAGAGGAGGTGATTTTCTTGCAGAAGATCGAAACTGTATATAATCTTATAGATATGTTGATGAAGATCGTCATTGTGGTCAAGTTCAAGCATTGCTTGGACTTGATCAATATTTTGAAGGGTTTGTTTAGAGCACTTCGGTGTACATGGTAGGCCTATGTATATCGCCTATGTGGAGATTTGCAGGTAATAGCTTTTTCGGATCTGTTTGAGCCGTCGGATGGGGGGATTAAGGGTGTGATTGTATTTGGCATATCCCAAACATATAAACGAGGTCTAGGGTTGGGAGAGAGTCTAATCTTTTGCATTTGTTTTGCTTGGAGGAGAGATCAGAGACTCGTCATCAAGGGTTTTCATTGAAGGGTTCCCGAAACCCATTATAATCTTCATCGAATAAGAAAATCTCTGAGGGTGCTGCCACTGATGAACGTAGGCAAGATTATCAAACCTCTTAAAATCTTTATAACTTCATATTTGTTTATGATCTTGATTTTCTTTGTGTTCGATTTATATTTTGCATCGAATCTATCGTTGGATTTGTTCGTTGCCCGATTATGGCGCACAACAAACTACACAAGCTTTTGTGGAGCCTTACTTAATCTTTTAGGTCTTTTTCTCTCACTATTACAACTACCAAGATATCTCAAAATGCAAGAAAGAGGAGTTAACAAAATTCAAAATACAAAGACAGCTACTTGGAAGCCTACAATTGTCTAGGCGAACTTCTCTCGTGCTAGCTCCGCTAAAATTGTCCCTAATCAGAATCCCTAATCGAAGTTCTCTCGTGCTAGTCGAGTTCCTCTCTAGCTTTGAATTCCCCCCCCCCCTCACCCAACACTAAAATTCCTTACCACCATTAGTTGAGCAGCCGGAAATCCGGCCCGACACGGTGACGAATCAGGAAGCCATCGCCGGCGGAGGAGCCGGCCCCGTCGTAGACCGCAGCGGCGCCGGGATGCAGGAACTGCGGCTGCTCCTTCTGCCGGCGGAGCTCGATCACCTTCCGGTGCGAGTTCGAGTGCTTCGACAGCACGAACGTCGGGCTCGCCGCCGGCCGGTACTCCGGCACGAGCCGCCCCGACTTGTACCGGACCCCGCAGGCGTTGCACAGCGTCTTGGGCCCCATCGGCCCCGTCCGCCACTGCGGCGTCTTCTCCGTCGCGCAGTGCAGGCACTTCCGCCCGTCCCACGCCTCGGGGCCGGCCGACGGGTCCTTCTTCTTCGCCGGCTTCGGCAGCTTCTTGAAGGGGTTCAACGGGACAAGGGCGTCGCACACCAATGTAGAGGTCGTCGCCGGTGCCGCCGGGGAGACAGCGATGAGGGGGGAGGAGGACCAGCTGCAGGGGACGGCGCGGGACCGCTTGCTGCGGGCTTTGCCGGGGACGGGGCCCTCCGGCAGGAACGGCGAGGAGTGGTTGGTCCTGTCCGAGATTTGGCTCCGGATTCCCGACGACGACGAGGAGGCCTTGATGCCGGAGATGATCTGGAGCTTCTCCAGGTCCTCGCTGGAGAAGGACTCCTCTACGAAATTGGACAGCCATTCGAGCTGCTCGTCGTACTGCTGCATCAAAAATAACCGTTTTATTCAAATTTGCAGCTTCCTCCTCTTCCACACTTCCTTTTTCCGGAGAAACAGAATCTGCCGTTTCGGTTCCCTTTGAGAAACTGAACTCAATTCAAACAGGTGCGGTAATTTAAATTTCAGGCGGTAAATTTTGGTAAGAAGCCGTAACGGCCGTTTTGAAAATTCAAGAAGAAGAAGGATCAAGCCGAAAGGAATCTCTCTCGATGCTTACTTTTTTTTTTCCTGAGAATTTCCCGCTTTGTTTTTTTGGAAGAAAATTTTGATTTTTGATTTTTTTTTTTTTTTTGGAAATTTGTTGGTGGAGGAAAACATTGTTCGTCTAGAAAATTTAAATGCACGGATTAAAATAATAAGAAAATAATGTGGAATTAACTGCTTGGAGTTTTCTGCAAAAATTGACCGCAGAATCTTCAGTTTAGAAAATTTGGACTAAAAAAAAAAATTCAGAGTGAGGAGGACCAGAAACTGGAGAGAAATTGTTTAGGAACCCTAAAGTAGGGGGGAGAGACGAGGAATTACAGGCTCGCAGAGGTCGCCGGAGAGGCTGGCGTCGGCGAAGCTCCGGCAGACGAGGGCGCCGGAGACATGGGGGTCGGGGCCGGATGAGGAGTTGCTGCAGCTGTCCACGGCGGTCACGCCGGAAGAGTCCGTCGAGTTCCCGGCCGCGGCGTCGGAGGCTCCGTCGGTACGCCGCGCCTCGTCCTCCTCCTCCTCGTGGGAGAAGTCAAGCAGGTCGTCCACGATGAAGTGGTCCCCACCGCCAGACTTCCCTGGCTTCTCCGGCGCGTGCTGAGGGGTTCCGGCCCGGTAGTAGCCGCCGTGGAAGTACTCCGGCGTTTCCATTGAGGCTCAATTAGGGCTAAACTAGGGGGGGTAGAGGGAGAGAGAGAGAGAGAGAGAGAGAGAGAGAGAGAGAGGGCGAGCAAGCGTTTTGAAGGTGAAGGGCGGACTGGTGAACCACTGAAATGAAGGCGGAGGAGTAAATAAAGCAAAAAGGTGTGGTGGCTTTAACGGTTTTTACACCGCGGGGAAAAAGAAGAAGGAATCTTTTACCTGACGGTAACAAACGGACTCGACTCTGCTCGGGTAACGACAACGGCAGGTAACAGGCCGGTAGCGTCCAGGACCGTTCGATTCCGAATCAGCGGCCACGATGCGTAAGGGTACTTCCGTCACTGGCAGTTATAGAGCGCATCTCGAACGTTGATTCCGCATCGGACGGTCGTAAACGGTACCGATCTATTACAGCCCGTTTTCGTTACGGGAGCAAAGTCTAGCCCGTAAAGAATCTCTAATAGCTGAGCCCAGTACACAACCCCCCCTCAGTTCCCACACCAAATTACGACACTCCAGTTCTCGAAGCTGTGTTGCAAGATCTCCACCGTTCATCCCCAACTGTGATCGTATCTGACGGATCTCAGGCTAAAGATCCTACGTGTATGTAAACAATGTATCCATGAAATTACGATCTTGACATTTCGCCCTCACATCTTACCAGAAAATGGCGAACTTGTCCTTCCTGCTTGTTCAACTGAAACAGCGCACTGGATAGGGGCAGTTTAGTAATTAGTGTATTAATAACCATGATTAACTGCGAGATAATTAAGGAGGGAGGGGGTGAGTGATCAATTCAACTACCCGGTGGAATCGATCTCTCGGTGCCTGTCGCTGCGACTCGTGCATTAGCGTCCAAGTTTACAGCCGGACTTCTCTCTCTCGCCTGCTCGGGATTTGCGTTTTCTTTAAATTTTATTTTTACGATTTTACCCTTCGACACTTTTTAATTCCCCCGGCCACGTTTCGGCACGACGGTCACAGCTCGACCTGTCCCCATCCGACGGTCTTCGTCCCCCCGACGTGTCCCCTTGCAGGAGCCCTGCCGGCTGAGATTTTTTTATTTTAACCTTCACGTTGGGAGCCCACGTCAGCTCCGGATGAGACGGAATCGGGAAGCGATCGGACGGGGGGGGGGAGCTGGTCAACCGTTGGATCCTCGTCCATTCCTCACATGGAGCGCATCCGGGGGGACGGGGTCAGATGCGGGCTACGTCACCGTGGGCCCGCGTACCACGTGTCGGATGTCGATTCTGGAGAATGGGATTATGATTAGCGGACACGATGCAATTGCAGTCAGTATAAGTAGTAACATTTGTGGCAACTGATAACAAGCACCGTTGTTTACTAGAGTGAATCTATTCAACGGTCCAGATTAAGCTCTCATGGGCCAATCGGAATTCTTTTGGGTATTTTTTTGCCCTTACACCCCTACAATTCTGAAAATTTGACTTTACCCCCTACTCCGTCACTTGACTATGACAAAACTGTTAACAGTGGGTGTAACTCAAATTTCAATGTAAAAAGCTGGGAGAATGATTTTGTTTCAACCTCTTTAAAGAGATTGGAGCATCAACCTCTCTCTGATTGGTCCAATTCAAGGTCATGTATGTTATTTTGGGTGAAATAACCAAAAGCCCTTAAAATGTACCAATAAGAGAGAGGGTGATGCTTCAACCTCAATCGTTCTTACTCACGGTAGGGTGACGGACTGGGGATTAAAATCAAATTTTAAGAAAAAATGGGGTGAAACATAAAAGTGGGAGTGTAAGTAAAGGAAAACCCAATTCTTTTTTTCGTTTCTTTCACTTGGATTGGATTTGAAGGAAGGCCACGTTCCCACCCGCAGTGATGTCTCTTGGTGCGGTGGGACCACAGGGCATGTGATGGGAGTGGGCCGAGTGTCAGCGATCATGTGCGGCAACCCCGTCTTGGGTCCGGGCCACAAGAAATGGTGATCTAGCTAGCACACGTGACCCGTTCAAGTGCCTCCACCTCCTTGCAAGTCAGCCTTCCAACTTTTTTTTTTTTTTTGGTTGTCTGCCTTCAACATAATATACCACACTAGGGCCACTAGGCTGAAACTCCGGCATTGCACTATTAGATGTAGTGTGTTAGTAATATATTAGTCCCACCTCGGTTGTGGTAACATAATGATGTGCGTACTCTCTCTATATAAAGAGAGGTAGTCTTATGTAATGCAATTGTGATTAATGAGATAATACAAGGAGATTCTCTTCCCAATCCTATTCTCTCTCCCCCTCTCTTCGTAACATGGTATCAGAGCCAACCCTCTTGGCCTAGGGTTCGACGCTCTCCTCTCCGGCCTCGGCCTCCTCGGTCGTCGTCGACGACATCGAGGAGGCCGGGAAAAAATAAAAATTGTTCTTTTCCGTTTCTCTCTCCCTTCCTCTCTCGGGTTCTGCACTAGCCCTTGTGAGATCACATCGGTTCTGGCGATGGCACCTCATCGGGTATTACCATGGATGCGGCGGCCACCGGAGAGCCCGAGAGGTCGTGGATTGTCACCGTCCATCCCTTGCGCTGCTCCCTCCTCTGCTTGTCGCTTTCGATCTCGAAGGCTCCGAGCCATCCCTTCATCGTGCCGTTACCGGAAGAATTGAAGAGGCATCCGCTGCGGCGGCTACCGTGAGAGCCTTGGATCTGGTACACCACCGGGCTGCACTCCGGCTCGCCGCCAAACTGGAACACGAACCTCGGGTCCGGCTCGGACCGGACCACCAGGTGCAGCCGGGTGGCGGACGCGCCGTGCCCCACGGTGAGCCACCCGCTCTGCATCACCACCACGCGCGACGGAGGTGATTCGAGGTCGACCCCCATACGCACGCGCCCGAGCAGCCGCCCGGTGCTAACGCCGCACGTGGTCCCCCTCCGTCCGGCGAAGACCGCGACGGTGCCCTGTGCCGCGCCGGCCCACCTGCGCCCTCCTTCCCGGCCGCCCGGACCTGCCTCCACCCGCCGGCCGGATCTCACCGCGCCACCTGCTCCTCAACCGCACCGGCCTGCCGTTGCCCTGCGCCCGCCGATCACGCCGCCCGTGCGTCTCCGACTCTCCCTCGCCGCCCGGATCTCTCTCTCCCTTCTCCGAATTTCTCTCCTCCTTTCTCTCTCTCTTTCCATTCTCTCCTCTCTTTATTAAATCTCTCTCTCCCTTTCCTTTTCTGAAACGAGTCAGCCGACCCCTTTGTGTCCCTATGTGTCATAATGGTGTCCCCGTGATCCCCTTTTCTCGGCTACCTTGGCTCACAGCCGTCCATGTCGGTCCTACCCCCCCCCCCCCCCCCCCCCCGTGTGTCCCTACATCCAACCATTCCCTCTTTTTTGGGATCCCTACATCTAGCCATTCCCTCTCTTTTGGGACCCGGTGCTTTAGTGCTGGAGTTCTGATGGGATCCAATGCTTTAGTGCTGGTATGATCGCACCCGTTGATGGGATCCGGTGCTTTAGTGCTGGAGTTCTGATGGGATCCAATGCTTTAGTGCTGGTATGATCGCACCCGTTGATGGGATCCGGTGCTTTAGTGCTGGAGTTCTGATGGGATCCAATGCTTTAGTGCTGGTAGGATCGCACCCGTTGATGGGATTCGGTGCTTTAGTGCTGCCGTCCATGCATCCCGATCCGACCACGCATGGCCCTTGCACCCGATCACAGCCGTCCATGCGGGCTGGGTCCGGTGCGAGTCGGATCCGGAGTCGAAGGGCGTGCGTGTCGGGCAGGGGGAGCTCATGTTGCTTGACCCGCGTGTTGTGCTCCCTTGCTTCCTAATCATCTACAAGGCCCTTTGTGCCGCCCGGATCCTGTGCTCATCGCATCTCTCCACCCGATAGGGTAACATAATGGTGTGCGTACTCTTTGCGGCCCTGCGCTCGAGCTGCCGCTCCTCCTTCCGTTCCAGCCCGCGCCCATCGGTCTTGCTGGCTGCCGAAGCCCTAAGCCGTTTGATCCGGCTGCCTTAGCGTCCCGCGCCCGCCGTCCGCTGCACCTTAAGCTTTGTCAGCCCGCCTTGCACCCTATGCCCTTGCGCTTTGTCGATTCGCCTGCCCTATGGCCTCACTTTGTGCCCTTGCGCCTTGGTATTTTTGCGCTCTGTGCCCTACCGATCCGTCTTGCACCTTTTGATCCTCTCTAGTTCCGGTCACACTTGTTTTGTGCCGGCTTTTGGATCCTTTTCTCATTCCGGTCACACTTGTCTTGTGCCGGCTTTTGATCCTCTCTAGTTCCGGTCACACTTGTTTTGTGCCGGCTTTTGGATCCTTTCTCGTTCCGGTCACACTTGTCTTGTGCCGGCTTTTGATCCTCTCTAGTTCCGGTCACACTTGTTTTGTGCCGGCTTTCGGATCCTCTTCCTTTCCTTGGTCTTGTGACCCTATCAGAGCTACGACTCTTTCTCTTCTCCCTATTCTTTGTCTGTGATGATTGAGATCTTCTAAGAGGTGTCAAGTACTTGCTTCGGCCGGGTGCTTGCCTCTTATGAGGTCTCATGCATTCACATCTTTTCTTAGCCGCTCTCTCTCTCCTTTCGGCCTCCTTTATTGCCGACTTCCATCACCGTCGGCTTCCTCCGCTCAGATCCTTAGTGATCATTGCCAATTCTCCCGGTTGACCTGTTTACAGGTTGGCCGGGTTCTCCCGGTTGACCTGTTTACAGGTTGGCCGGGTTCCCCCGGTTGTCCTGCTTGCAGGTCAATCGGGTTTCCAGGACGACTTGCTTGCAGGTCGTCATGACACTATCTTTACTTTACAGCATAAAAAAAAAGGGGTTATTTGATGTTTTTTTTTCTTTTTCTTTCTTTCTCCTTCCTTTTATTAAGCAAACTGATGTCGGTTTATACCCTACATCAGTTTGACGGGGGGTATTAGATGTAGTGTGTTAGTAATATATTAGTCCCACCTCGGTTGTGGTAACATAATGGTGTGCGTACTCTCTCTATATAAAGAGAGGTAGTCTTATGTAATGCATTTGTGATTAATGAGATAATACAAGGAGATTCTCTCCCCAATCCTATTCTCTCTCCCCCTCTCTTCGTAACATGCACAATCCCCACCGTCCGATTTTCTTGTTAAGAAATCAAAAATTAAAAATCAATAGCTTTGAGGCACGTGTCGAATATACTTTTCTTTAAACCGTGATTTACTCCTGATAGAGTTTGCTGAGGGGATGGTTGCAAGTCCGCTTTCAAGATACAACAAATACTTATGAGAGTCTACGTTCGGCAACAATGAATAACTCAGAATAACTCTTTTTGATATTGGAAGTCTCTACAGGTCGGAAAGTTAGGGAACCAAACTAGGAGCAACAAAATTTTTGATGAGTCCGGAGTGTAAAGTTTGTTTTAATTTAAAGACTTCGAATTGATACATTTTAAGATGTGCCTTTTCTAGAAAGGTATGAATGCACTTTAATTTAAATCGCATGTGATTGTTCCGACTCGGATCGAGTTTGCTGATGGGATGAATGTAAACCAATTTTCTGGATGAAAAAAAATGTGTTTTTATCGAGTCTGCATTCAGCAACAATGGAGAACTCCATAAAACTAATGTTGACATTAAGTGTCTCTCTCTCTCTCTCTCTCTCTCTCTCTATCTATCTATCTATCTATCTGTGTGTGTGAGAGAGAGAGATAGAGACTCGATGTGTTCATGAATTATGAAGTTATCTGTTAATGACTTCGATTGTGGATTAGCCACAAGTTGGTTCTTCTCAAAGGGTGTGCCCATCGGATAAAAAGGCACCTCATTATTAAATTTAATTAACATCTAAGTTGAAATTTTTTTTCAACGATCACGCACTTGGCTAAATTTAGTTTAATAAGAAAATATTACTAGAAAAAATTAATGATATTACTGTATATCTTTCGATTTAAGCTTTCACTTAATATAAGTTTCAAATTCTTATAAAAAATACTTTGGTATCCTTTTGGGGAACCAATTAATACTTAATAATAGTATCAAAAACACCACACACACACATAGCAATATATTCAATGTGTATAAGAGGTTCATAAAACTCACTTAGGATGGCATGTGCTAATCTCATATTCACAAGTGATCCCAAGAACAACCCCGACTCTAATAAGAGACGATACCATTTTTACACTCACATAGTTGAAGATCTTCCAATGTCTCTGTTACATGTTACGACATTTGTTCTCAAATACGTTAATTCATTAAGATCTTGATATCATCATTAATCATTGATTAGTGATAACTTTTTATTCTATTGAAATAACAGTGTTCTTGGTTATATTTTCATTACATGTGACTATGAGTTGATAGATTTGTAGGAAAAAAAAAATACAACAAATAATCCAAAATATGTTTTGGTCCAGCATGTACAAAATATAGTATCTTTTTTTTAGACTAATTATGACTAGCTTTGGCTTGAAAGATTGTGATGTGGCCGGAGTGATTTTTACTTAACCTTTGAAATGAGTTGGAGGTAGGAATGGTAAGACACTAATTGGAGAGTCAATCTATACATTTTTTCCCAAGCTTATGCATGTTGGGGGCATGGATGAAGTTAATGGTTAGATACCCTCACAATCCAAAACCCGAGTCATAAGGGGAGGTCCACATAGGCTATATATGAAGACAACAATGCCCAACCAGCTAGCTGATGTGGCACTAAACTCCAATACTCCCCCTCATGTGTAGCCCGGTTTTGTTCAGCCCTTGTCATGTGGATATTCTCCCACTTTGCTTAACGAGCATATGTCTAACATGATCTAATACCATGTTAGATACCCTCACACCCTGAAACCCGAGTCGTAAGGGGAGGTCCACATATGGTATATGAAGACAACAATGCCCAACCTGCTAGTTGATGTGGGACTAAATTGTGTCTTGTTTTAAATCTTCATTAATTTAGTCATAGTCCTCATTGGGATATTTCTAAGGGTGGCAATGTGCCAGATTCAAATAAGGTCAAACATTGATTCATGTCTGGATCAATATTCATATCTAACAAGAAATAAGTATCCAAACCCAAGTATCAAATACAATTTAGATTTGGATCGGATGCAAAGAACCATTTTGGACTTAAAGCTTTGTTGGTCTATTGTAAGACTTGAGAGGCTAAATCCACTTTCATATATTTATATTGTTTTTTTTTTGTTGGCATTTATACCCTCATACATTTATCAATTGGTATTTCTTCCGCTTGAAAAATGTGCAAATTAATTATATACCTTAGTGTTTATATAAATTCAATATTATAGCCTCATATGAAGGTATCATATTTATAAATCATAAACTCCATATATTTATACTAAGGGTATATAGGTAAATTTTTAGATATAGATGAGGAAGAATGGGAGGAATATGAGTGAGGAGATGAAGGTGATAGAGGTGACAACAGAAGAAGGAGTAGGACAAGAAAAAAGGGAGGAAGGGACTTTGGTGACAGTGGTGCTAGGACCTACATGGACAAGGGGGAAGAGGGATGTTATTAAAGGTACTTTCATTCCCAAAATAATAATAGAAAAAATGGTGGGATGAGAGACCTTCGGGGTGAGAGTAATAATTTCCTTTTAAGTTTATCTGATTTTATAAAAACCTAGTGAGAGAAGGCATGCCTTGATTGATAGAATTTCATTATCGGTTGAAGAATTCTAACATCCATTTTGTGAGTTTGGCCATTGGGTTGAGGCTTGAGCCCCCTTAAGTATGCTACTTTTTTCCTAAGGGGTTGTTTATTTCAACGTAAGTGTCCACTAAGATCATCGAAGCACCAAAACTCGAGCACTTTGGGCGTTTATTTTTGGTGCAAGTGGCCGCGAAACTTGAAAGTGCGACTTTTGATCAACCTTGAGAGGCCCAATTTTTTTTATTATAGTCATATATTTCCATCAAAACAAACAACAGAAGTGGTGGAAGTTCTACTTCTCTCATAACACTTTTGCCAAAACAGACAGTGGAAGTGGCAGACTTACAGTTTCTAGTCTTATCACTTCCATAAAAACAAACAATGGAACTGAAACTTCCGACCGAAAGTCCCAATCAACACTTCCTACACTTCTGCCACTTTCTACACTTTTTTCACTTTCGAGCAGCCAAACGCTCCCAAGGGTAGTATTACTTCAAAGGTTCGGATAGGTTGAGGTCAAAATTGAATCACAACCGTTCTTTTGCATGCCATTTTGGGACTGAGTATGATTTTTCTCGGGATGTAACAGATGGTTGTGATTGAAGCCAAAACTGAATCACAATCGTTCTTTTGCATGTTATTTGGGGCTTAGTACAATGCACCGATCGAGCTGGGTGCAACGGACATTCGTGATTCAGTTTTGGCTATAAGCCTTTAACCTATCTAATCCTGTTATAACCTTAAAGAGTATCCCTTGCCTTCCCCTAAACCCTGGTCATGTCAAGCTCATCACCTCATGTTTTTTTTTTTTTTTGTGATGGACATGCATTACACAAAGATAAAAAAACTGTAACAAAACAAAACAAAACAAAAACACACCAACACAAATAAACCCGGATCAAAGACTATTCGAGAGTAATACACCAAGATAGCATCCTGGATGGTTATGGCCTTGAGTGGATGATGAATATCGTGCTGAAAAATCTAAACCCCAACCTGTCGATGACCATGCCTCGCCAACCAATCAACTGCCCTATTAGCTTTCCTGAAAATGTGTGACCACCTAACACCTGGAAGACACCGCAAAAGTATGTGGCACCCTTATAATCATATAGGATGGAGAAAGGGCTGAAAGTCGATGAATTACCAATAAGGAATCACCTTCAATCGAGACAGGGTGGTGAGGATAATGAGTAGAAAATGTATGCAGTCCACGAAAAAGTGCTAACTCTTCTGCAATGGGACTGAGGAAGAATAAGAAGAGAAATACCATGCCAGAAGAACCTAACCAAGATGGCCATGAATTATAAAACATCCACAACAACCTTGCCTTCTTGGACAATAGAACCATCACAATTTAACTTGTATTCACCTAGATTAGGTGGTACACCGACTACTATCATCCGTCGTGGGCTATGCACTAAAGAGAAATATTTGACTAAGCTTTTGAAGCAATACACAAATCAGTCCTCGGTAAGTCCACCACACCATCAAAGCAAGCCCGATTATGTGTCTTCCACACTTCCCAAACAGAAGTCAGCAAAGCCCCTAAATCATCCCTCAAATTTGAGTTAGGCAACTGATTCATCAATGTGCATAACAAATGTGCCAAGAGAGTCGAAATAGAAATGTTTGCTATCTGGCCTAGCCAATCCCACACAGATTTAGAGTGGGGGTAGTCCAACAAAGCATGTTTGATATTTTTTGGAACCAAATGGCATTGGGGGCACTCAATAGCCAAGTACATCCCAATGTGAGCAAGATATCCCTAGTAGGGATACGCATGTGAACTAATTTCCATCCAAAGGTCTTAGTCCGAGGTGAAGCTTGCGACTGCCACAAAGCCTTGCAAGGAAAGACATAACTTACCGTCTTTGGTTGCTTTATGGACAAAAGGATCTGGTAGCATGCTTTAGTAGACAATTTATCTTCCGCATGTGGTCCCAATGAGTACTGCAAACTTGGCCTAGAAGTGAGAATAGGAACTAAAACAATTCGATTAACCCAATCTTGAGAAAAAATAACATGAATAAGTGAAACATTCCAAGTATTATCAGGGCCAAATAACTGCCGAATAGGCTAGACCTCAGCACAAATACTCATATTAAGAATGATATGTATTATAACAAATGGAATGGGAGACACCCCATGGTTCCATCCAAGGGTCAAACTCCACCCCAACCCAAACAACCCGAATCCCATTTGTTTGAAGAAAAAGAATACCCTAAAAAATTGAGCGCCATATCTAGATCTAAAAATGGGAGTAGGCAAAGATCAAAGAGATAAAGGCTCATATTTAGAGTGACAAAATTTATTTTCCAAGGAGAACGATTCTCTGATAACATGTCAGAAGCCTGTCGCATCACAAAATAAACCTTGACCATATTTAGATGTCGAATGTCCAAATCACCGTCATTAGACGCTTGACAAACCACATCCCAGGGAAGGAGATGCAGACCCCCCGAGGAAGGGGAATTAGCCCATAGGAATCGTTTAAACTCTCACTCTAATAAAGAAATTAAATCACACGAGTTGGCATCCAGCGATGCGCTAACACATATAAGGGCATAGAAGACATGACAGACTTCATCCGATTAGGAAAGGAGAGGCCTTACATCCTGCCAACTTGTGCAATATCTTGGTCGATAGAAAGATTAAATCGATCGACAGCCAACAAACATTTATCAGATTCAGGGTAGTTTAGATAATTGAATTTGTCATCAATTGACTCGATAGCAAGGAGATTTTGGAGTGCAGCACGTTGAGAATGATTTACGAGTTTACCAAAGAATCAAAGAAGGCACAGCTTGTCCAGATCAATCATAATATTTCTATAAAATACTAAATAAGTAAAGAGTCTATTGGTTAGAAGCTTGAGTAAAAAGAACAAACTATCGTCAATATTGAGGGATTCTAGCTGAGCCGTAGGTCTCACCCCGAGCTCATCACCTCCTCATGTTGGCCCCACATAACCCTACTCTCCTTCCCCGGCTGCATAACAATCTCAAGCGAATCAGGCGGCCAGCCAGAACAAAATGTTCTCTTCTCGGCGGAGCCAATCCCAGCCTTCGAGAAATGTATCTCCTCGCCCCAAGTGTTCGATCGCTCCCTCCTCCCCCCCTCCTCCTCCATTGATTCGACCAAAGCTTTGATTTCTACTCTCATATTTCGATCAACAGAGGGATGGGGAGCCATGGCTGGCTGCCAGCTTGAGGCCGACGAACTTCGTGCCGGGGCTTGTGATCGGATTCCTTCTGGGTCTGTTTGTAGATCTCGCGACGCCCTGCAG
Organism: Chamaelirium japonicum; assembly: GCA_947650365.1. NCBI lineage: Eukaryota > Viridiplantae > Streptophyta > Magnoliopsida > Liliales > Melanthiaceae > Chamaelirium > Chamaelirium japonicum. The sequence continues at coordinate 10,646,485 of OX393559.1, read as the reverse complement.
GCGCAGCACCAAGGGGAAGCAGCAGCCGCCGGTCTCCGCCAGCGGCGGCGAAGAGCTCAAGATGGTAATCGCTCTTCTCCCCTCTCTTCCTTCGTGATTTCGACTGATACCAGCTGGGTTCTTCACTACTCTCTCTCATATGGATACCTATATGTTGGATTGGTGTTGATGGGCTTGGATTCATATGCTTGTTTTTTCTTCCCTCCCTCTCAATTACCCACAATTCTGTGTCAAAAAGAGGATCTGATTTGCACCCCGACTCGCTTTGACGAGAAATAGAGTTAGGGGTAACAAACCAATCATCCGAAGAAATAGAGTTAGAGATATCAAACCAATCATCCGAAGCTTGTATGGATTATAATTTTCCCATAAAACTTCGTTTACGATAGCATTTTAGATGGTTATGCCTATTCACTTTGATCGTTTTGAGAGGTACCCAATAATTAATACTTGGATTTTGTTAGCCTGACGAAGTGATTCGGTACTCTTGTTAGCTCCACTTGTCATGAATTACAGGACTTCTTGATCTTTCAAGAAGCATCATGCTACCATTATACATATGCAGGCCTTTTGGCATATGGTTTTGTTAGGGGTAGAGCCAACCAAAAACTTATACATAATATAAAATCTTAATAGATAATATAAACTCGGGTTCTGGTTGGGTCGGGTTGAACTCAAGGCCTCAACCCTAAACCAACCCAACCGGACCTCGGGTTGGTATTTTTCAACCCTAACCCAACCCAAAAAAAAAACCCCCAACCCAACCCTATCAAAACTCGGGTTGGGTCATGTCGGGTTCGGGTTTACTCAACCCAAGTTGCAGCCCTTGTTAGGAGGAACCAAATTCACATACTTTGAAGTTAGCGTGCCATGATTCTGTCCCTGCAAATGATTAGGGAAGAGGGATCATGCATCAATTGTGGAAGTCAGTAAATAACGTAGACCACCAGTAGGTTGAGGTCCTTGCCGAATTAGCTTTATATGATTCCCTTAGTCCTCTATACCATGCCATTATATGATTCCCGTAGTTTGTGTCGAAATTTGACTATCTGCTACATAAGCAACTAACGAAAGGTAAAACAGTTCATTATGGGCCATGATTCTAGTTAACAAGCCTTGAATGAATCTTTCCAGCACTTTTAGATAAAAAGATCTACTATTGATTGAGGGGAACTACCTGTGAAACGCTTGTCTTCTGCTCTTGGATAGCAAATTTCTACCCATGAAGTTCTATCTTTACTCAACCTAAGTAGGGCACAAATGGGTTCTACATTTGCACATGCTTTCTCGTCTCTGTATACTAACTCATTCAGTGGGTCCAGTCTTTTCATTTTAATATTGCAAGTAGGGCGGTTCCTTGAAGAATGAGGAAAGGTGCTCATCATAAAAACTGTAGCTGAAGTTCCAAGCATAATGTATCATGTTTAGGCAAACAAAGTCCTTCGGCGCCATAATAAAAACTATTCATATTGTATTGCCTACTTGTCCAATGCTTGACATAATAGAGTATCCATGCCTGCTATTGATTTTGAGTCACCCAAGTGTTTCTCTTGAACCAATTCTATTTTACCTTTGGATCACTTCACAGTTAATATAATATTTAACTTCAAATGTGTTGTAGGGACTAATAGGTATTCTACAAGTATTATTCTCTTTAATGAACTTTAAGTCTACATTAGATTGTTTTATTTAATATAATGTGGAAAATATGTTAAAGGGCAATAAACATTGTTTTATTCTTTATCTTTTCAATATATTCATGCAAAGATTAACGCCAGTCAAGATCTACCAATTGGTATTAATATTATCAACAAAACCAAGATTTCTGCATATAAATGAAATAAGTACGACATATTTTATATTGAAAAGAGAGCAACCACTCCACAAATTTAATCTAAAATATGGCAAAATTGGGCAGCATAGGCACTGATCGATCATGGATTGAATGACGTTTATTTGGGCACTTTTCGGGCGATGAAATGGTTTGCGAAAGGGGGTGGTAATAAAAGATAGAGATAAATAAAATAAAGAGATGGAGGATAAGAGGGAAGAATGATATATAGCCCGGGAGGAGAACCGTCACGGATGCAATGAATCGTCAACGAATCCTCTCATGGAGCAAAGTTTGTTGATGGGATCACCGAGTCCTTTGGAGTCACGAAGCCCAAAAGTTATTCTTAAGGCGAAGTCAAGATGTCACTATCCAATCGAGGGACTTCCCAAGGCGAAGTTGGGGAATGAGAAGGAGAGGGGCACGAGACCGTCATCTTCTAGGGTTTTTTTAACGATGAGGAATCAAATAAGCCAAATATGAAATTTTCTTTTCTTTCATCCTTTTTAAATGAGGGTTTTCGATGGAGGGTAAAAGAGGAAATAAGGGAGATAGTAATTAGGGGGGGGAGATGGGACATCAAAAAGAGACAGAAAGGAGGATTTTTTTCAATGGAAAAGAAGAGAAAGGGGAGGCCGTCCGTACACCGTACGGATAGAAGGGAGGGGGAGCGTGTAGGAGAGAGAAAGAGGGGAGAAGGGTGTGGGATCGGATGGGTTTAGTCCTCATAAAGGCCCAATGAAACCGAACTAAGTGCCATATCATTTAATGTTTAAGTCGTCCTCATCTAACCGCCGAATTGAGCATTTAATCTAGACCATTGGGCCCTCTGCTGAAACATGTTAGCCTATTTATTATTAACATAATTGGAAACACATCCAAAAGAGATCGAAACGATTCGAAAAGCTCGCGAGTGAGGTCGTGGATATCCCCGCATGACAAGGCAATAAATTAAACTAATAAATAAAATAAAAAATGGCCAAAAACATCATAAACGGCCTAAAAACTGAAGTAAAGGCCTAATAAAGTGTTAGTAATAGTGTTTCCAACATATATAATAAAGTAAAGAGCCCTGATGCTGATGAGGCCTGCATCAAAATGTTTTCACCCTTTGTCCTATGTATTAACCTAGGATGTGAAGGGGATATAAAGTAATAAGACCGAGAGTTTTTTACGATGAAAATTACAGTGAGCAAACTGATAGAGAACATAAACTATCTTTTAGCTCATGTTTTGACAACTTGTACATCATGGATATTTACTAATCAACATTCAAGCCTTTGGGGGTTTCACTCTCATAACATCATAGTATTTGGGAGCCTTTCTTTCATGTTCTCTCTTTCTTGATTTTCTCTTCATCAACTTAGAAAAAACATTTGTCAAAAGTAATACAATTAGAAATAGGAATTGAGATCACAATTTTTTTAAAGTTTTTAATGAATCTTTTTATAGTAAAACTTTTGTTTATCAAGGAACCTAAGAGCATGAAAAAAGAAAAGATCTAAATTAATGACCATTTCAATATTTGTGCCTTTTCATTTTGGTGCTTGCAGGGGCAAAAAATTAGGAGATTGTGTTGATGTGTTTCCTCCTTAGTGTGGTAGACGGGAGTGATCCCAGTTTTAAAAAATATGGGATTTTGTTGTGGGCTTTAAAGATCTTTTAACGGTGGAGATTTTTTTACATCGGGGTCAGATTTTGGACCCCAAATTAAATTTTCCTTACTATTATGTAAAAAGAAGATTTAGAAAATCGCTAACTTGACAGGTCTTCTAAGAACAATAATGCCGCTGTCTTCTTACAACCTGAACAAGTTGAGGGTTGTAAAGATTTTGTAGTTATGATTTTGATTATAAAGATCATATAAATGCTAGATGAGGACTGATAGTCTTTGTAGTTGGATGTTCCGATTGAATTTTAGCTGTGGTGGGTACTACATATGAGATAGCAGTGCATCTTTTCTATGATAAAGATAAGATAGTCTATTTTCTGCATAAGTAAATTATTTCTTTGTTATATAACATCCGTTTTTCTGTAGGTCATTTCTTAGAGCTGATGCATTTGCTTTTATTTCCAGATGAAGAATTTCAACAATACATAGTTTTTATTTTTTCTATTTAATTGTATGGGTAGCATCTAAAACCCAGATGCAAACGAGTATTTAGTGTATATCTGTCTTGTGGCAAAAGTGATTTGATTAAGAAATTTTGAGCTGTCGATTGCAGGTTCTAGTAGTTAGACAAGACCTGAAGATGGGAGTTGGAAAAATCGCTTCTCAATGTGCCCGTAAGATGCAATAATTGATGAAACTGACATAGTCAGTGGCACAATATGTTGTTAGTTCATTTTGTTAATTCTTTTGGTCTCGGTTTTGGATCTGTCAATTCTTCAAATGGTTTCTATATGTTTTAGTAAGATATTGTTGCATATAAGGACCACAGTAGGAACTAATCTTACTGTTGATTGTCCTTTCCTAGTGATGTATGAGTTGAAATCACTGTTGTTGTATGTGCCGGACATTGTAATCTTCTAAACCCTGCAAAATTTGAGATTTTCATTAATTTATTATTTTAAGTATTAACCAATTTTCTCTATTCATAACATTGAAATGGCAGATGCAGCCACTGGCATCTATGCAGAGCTGGTGCAAAGGTGCTAATATGTTTTAGCATATCGTTTCAAATTAATTCATTTGTAATTTACTGATATGCATTTACTTTCTCTCACTATTATCTGTCATTGATCAAAATGGGAATTCAGTCAAGTTTTCCTTGCTGAATGCAACATTTCTTCTCTTGATCTGTATCGTATTCTTGGTGGTTTCATGATTTCTTATTGGGGTTTATGAGGTTATATTCCACTTTTGTATCGATGCCTACGCTTATATCTCCTTAGTAAATTTGTTTCATACTGCCAAATGGTAAGAATAAGCTCAAACAGTTTACAATAAGGATTTACTACATATATAGTTCCTGAGGTCTTGAGGACCTTATACCTTAAACTAAGTGTGTCCAGGAAAATCAGATACTATGCATCATACTGTATTGGAAAGATAGGAAGTTCGTGCAGTGGACTAGAAGTTAGTGGGACGAGTTTCGTTAACCTTTTTGGAATACCTAATAATTTGACGCTCTTTACTTACACTGCAGGATTTGAGCTTAAAATGAAATATTTACTTGATTGAATAAACTGTTCTACGTATTAAGCGGTTGTACCCGTATAATGATATGAATACTAGGACAGAGTTAACAGTTTATATTTCTTCATCAGAAGTTGCAAGCCACTTGGCTCGTTAGTTTATCGAAAAGCTTTTCATTTTTGTTATCCAGAGAGTGTCTGTTGCAAAGCAATTTGTATGATCTCTAATAATTCTTCTTGCAGCCATCGGTTGCTTTTGAGGCAATGGGAGCAGTGCGGTCAACCTAAAATTGTTCTATCATGCAAAAATCAACAAGAAATGTAAGCAAGGGATCCCATCATTGCTACAGTTTACTTTTAATTTATTTTAATTTGATCTATTAACATTTAAGCTCAAAGATTTACCAATGTTTCCTTTATGCTGATGCCGGAGGTTTTTTTTAATGCTTCTTAATAGGAATAAGCTGAAGGAGGCAGCTGACCGCTGTGGCCTACCAAATTTTATTGTTGCTGATGCAGGGCGTACACAGGTTCACTTCTGCTTTTGTCATATAAATATATTTATTTATACCTTGAACTATTTCCATTTTAGGTTGCGGTTGTTCAATTCATAAATGTACTGCATTCATGAAAATCCATGCTGTTATTTGTGTATGCATCTGAGATGACATGAAAGGCTCCTTTTGAGTTGTATGCAATATAAATTTTAAGAGCATATCAAAAAATTCGTTACTAATGTAGTTGTTTGCAAGATATGATGACAACTTGACGAGGAAGGACTAGTAAACAAGAATTTTATGCTCATCACCAATATAACTCTTCATCAAATCAAGATATCTATTGTGAAATATCTGGTTAGACACATCCATGTTCTTTTGAATGGAAATTCCCTATTTCTGTTGACTAAAAGTTCAGCCTGTCTTCACACATAAAGTTTACAGCATTCCTATTGCTTTTTATGGAGTTCATGAGGGCCGTAACCCTCTTAATTTTTTTTTATCCTGATTGGTTTCCTTAGATTTTTCAGGTGCCAACTCACATTGACTTTCCCTCTGCAACTAAGTAATGACCGTGAGGCAGAATGTAGCTGCAACCAAGGTTCGAAATCTCCATTTCGGTGGAAATTTCGACCTTCTGGATATGGAAATATTTCGTGGAAATATTTCGACAGTGTGGAAATATTGCATTTTTACAGAAATGGTGGAAATATTGCTTTTTCGAAGGAATTTTTTAATGAAACTCTAGATAGTCATAAATCAAGCATAGATACACACTTTGGAACACTCAAATAATATTTCTACCCTGTTTAGGGGGGTAGAGCTTCACATATCATGTATTCTATGCAGGCGCTGCTGATTTTTATGCACACTGTACAGATGCATCTCACTCGGGGGTTTAAAGATATGATATCCAAAGTCCAAACAACGCAAAATGATATTTGATAATATTGATTAACTTACATGAACAATTATAAGTTTATAACTAAGCTGGAATAATATATATACATTATTTTCATCACGAAGAAGTAAAAATAATCATTCATCATCACTTGTCCATGTAATGACATCATCATCAGCATTTTCTTCTTCACTCGTAGTCCATGTAGGTACATCATCATCATCCCTTGTCGGACCAGCTCCACTACCGCTTGCACTGGCATCATGAGCAAACTGTGTCGGCATCCATCCTCTCTCAGCTCGCTCCCGCTGAGAGTCTCGAATCTAAGACCGCCTGTCGAAACTGAGCCTTCTCCTCTTCTGTCTCAATATCTAGCGGGTACTCGATATCATCTGAATGACTCCTTGTTGATAGAGTGTTGGTATGTCGGGAGTCTCGGGACTTCTCGATCCGTCCCTTCTTGGGTTGCCTAGGGGTTCGATGCTGAACTCCTTTGTCTCCGCTTCTCAATAGATTGCGCATGAATACTCTGACTTCAAGCGGAGCCTTCAAACACTCTGCTACATCGGGGAAACAACCGGCGAGGTGCTGTTTCAATCGTGTAACACCTCCACTTCCGATCTGTTTGCTACAATATGCACACTGTGACTTCTGTTTCTTTGTGTCCAAGGGAAAACCGTGCTGCCACCCTATGTCTTTTAACCCAGAATCTCTATGCGGAGGAGGTTGGGAGGCCATCTGTAAATGATAATAATTAATAAGTAATATTGAACTATAAAAGAAGTCTAAACTGATGAACGACTAGCCATCTCATAAGAATAGTTGGTTGAAAATACAGACGATATATCCAAAAGGACAAAAACCCAAAAGTACATAAGAAATTAAGAATACATCATCAAAATTCTAATGAAACATCAAATCTACTGCCAAAATGATCGGCGGCCCGACTCATAATCATTTCTTGGATTTCGCCTCTGGTAGATGGATGCAAGATAATCTGTACAATAGTGTTGCCATGTCATATACTGCTGGTGCCACTGTATAAACTCTCTCACATATTGCTCATACTCTGGTCCTGACACCCCAACCAAATATCCAATCACCGGATACTGTGTATATAAAGCGATGGTGACCCCTCCATCTGTATGGGGATATACAACTGCACTTTCAGTTATCGGATGATCATATCCATATGGATACAGTTGATATCCCTGAGGCTGAGGCTGAAGCTGAGAGCCATAAGAACTACCGCTCTGGTCAGGATATCCATATGGAGAGTAGAAAATCCCACCGGTGCCCAGTTGGCTATAAGGTTGACTATATGGGTCACTAGTCTGCCCCTAACCATAATTGTATCCACCGTATCCGCCACTGGTCGTGCTCATCTTATCAAACTGAGACGATAATGAGTCAACCTCTTGGCTCCGATGAGTAGATGTGGAGCTATCTCTATCAGTCTGTCTCGGAGCACCTCGTCTACGCTCATAATGTCTTGCCCTCTTCTGTCGTGGATCAGTATGATCACGATCCTGAGTAGCATATTCAAACTGATCTTCTCCAGTAAATGGGCTTAACGATCTCTGTGATCCCGAAGCACCACCACCACCACTGCCTCCACCGCCACCGCCACCGCCACCACTGCCCCCACCACCACCACCACCGCCAGGAACATCATCACTACCACTATGACTATCATCGTCATCCTTATCAGTGCTACTGCTACGAGCCTGCGTCTCTAGGTCTGCAATATCTATACCCATCTGTGAGGCGATGTATAGGCTCGGTCTACCTGAGGGGGTGTCCATAGCTGGAGATCCCAACTCCTTAACCCACTCATATAATGGGTACTCCTCTGCGTCTCCAGAAAAAATATCGCTAAGATCGATCGGTCCCATGTCCCTGTCCTCTCCTTCTTTCAAATTTCTTATCATCATTCGTAAATTATAGTGCACGCGTACAAGTTTCTCCAACCTCTCATGCCCCAGCCTGTTCCTTCTTTTAGTGTGGATCAACCCAAACGTGCTCCAATTACGTTCACAACCGGATGATGAAGCGGTTTGTGAGAGGACTCGGACGGCAACTTGGCGTAGATTTGGGGCCGAAGTGCCATAAGTTACCCACCATTCAGCTACATTAATAAAAAAATATCACTAAGTAAATCTTAACAAATAAAAAAAGTGTTTATGATTTTTATTCATGATTTAAGTGTTTGACCTGGTTGTGTTAACTGTCTCCCACTTATTGCAGCTGGTGTCGCGAAGCTACCCATCGCATCCCTAAAGATCTTCAACTACAAGATTGAGGGAATTAAAGCTTTAATGAGACATACTCAATTAAAAGCTTCATCTCATAGAAATTAAAATGTGTAATCTATTTACAAGATTACCTCACTAAGACAGATCGCTTGTTCATTTGGATCTGATACTAACTTCGCAACTACATCTTGAATCCCTTGAATCAGGTCATCTCGAATTCCAAGATCGAGATTATAGTGATACATCGGATTCAAATAAAATGCTACAAAAAAGATTAGATAATCATCACAGTTATAATGATAAGCTCTAATTATACCACGTTAGGGATAGATTCTTACCAGCCTTATGTAAGGGATGTTGTAGCTGTGTTGTCCACCTTTTCTCAATGATCTTTAATATCCAATCATGAGAACGATTGGTTTTCAATTGATCTTTCATCAGATCAATAGCACGATGCATATATCCCATGGTGGGCTTCTTATCTCCATCCACCATCCGCAATACTTTCACAATAGGGCCGAGAATATCGACAACTTCACGGACTTTAATCCAAAATGCAGACTGCCCAACCAAGTCCTCAATATTTACACCAGCATGTCGCCCCTGATATTGCAACCACTCTGGAGAAGTAAACATTGCCCTAAGACTATCTTTCTTATCGAGCAAGCTCTGTAGGGCTATATAGTTGCTTGCAAATCTAGTGAGACCCGGTCTCACAATATCCCCCCCACACTTCTCCCTCATCATAGCAAGCACATAACTATGATTATAGATGGCGTTTGTTATTGTTCTCGCCATCTGCACCAGATTCTTTACTTTACTCTTCTTTCCAATATCCTTAAGCATCAAATCTATACAGTGAGCAGCACAGGGGGTCCAGAACAAGTTATAGCCACTTGTTTCCATGAGCTTTTTTTCAGCTTTCAGATATGCACTACCATTATCAGTGACAATCTGCACCACATTCTCTTTTCCTACCATATCTACAACTTCTTTCATCAATTCATACAAATATTGATGATCCTTTATATGTGCAGACGCGTCAACTGATTTAAGAAAAACCGTTTTTCCGTCACTGCATGCCATAAAATTGATTAGTGACATGCGCGTGGGACCTGTCCAACCATCACACATGATAGTAACACCATATTGTGGCCATTTCTTCTTTAAGTCCCCCATGTATTCTCGGAGATCGTCATCCTCCTGATCAAGAATTGGGTTCATCAACTCATATGCACTTGGACCTTTCACTCCTGGTCCACACCTACCAGCCTCATCAAGCATCGTCTGGTAAAAGGGATTATTAGCCACTGCATTAGGTGGCAAACCCCCGTAGTGTACAAATCTAGCAATGAACTTGTGCAGTCTAGCCTTAATCCCCTTCTTATTTACTACTTGTGGAATTGTTGGTTGACTCGTGTCCTGCCCTCTGCAAGCATATGGATCAAAACTTGACCGTGAAGACTTGCTTTGCCTCATAGACATTGAGCGCCATAAGCTACCAATACCCTTCCCCCCATGGCTAGTACCTCGAGTACCTGAACTACCTCCCGTCTCACGTACAGAATGACCAAAATCAGGTCTCGTACGCTCTATCCTTTCTCTCTGATCCCGTTCCCACTGTTCGGCACGGGACATATGACTTGCCTCTCTAAAGGCTGGATCATCATCGTCAGAGTTCTCCTCTTCAATACGGATAGGGGCAGCCAAAGTCTCTCTGAATTGCTCCTCAGCCCTCCGCTTATCCAATGTCTTATCCTTACTTGTTCTGAGCACATCACTCATTAAATCTCTAACCTTTTTTGGACATTTTGTACACTTCTCTACATTTGGAAAACCTTCAGCTAAGTGTTGTTTCAGTCTGGATACCCCGCCACCCTTTAAAATCTTTTGGCAATAGTTGCATTGTGACTTTGACTTATCACCAGCTACTGCAACACCGTGTTCCCATCCAATATCTTTCTTTCCCATTTTACTGTAAGTCTGTAAAAATGATATTAATTTACAAGTTAATTTATGTTACTTTAATAGTTAACAACTCTAACCAAAATCTCTAGATTATGGGGACTACAGACTAGACACACATACACAAGTGTATGTGCCGAGCTTTCCCTACTAGAGTCTTGATTAGATGATTACGGTGATCCTACGAGTGTATGTGCAATAACAATAAGGTATCAAGATATATTCGACTTTAGATATCCAATTGAATAGTCTAAGGCGCAACGGCCAGATCAGTTCCAGATCGGTGGAGGAGCACTAGGCTCTCTTAAATACCACCTTTCTTAGACAAACTTTTCTTAGACACCGTCAATCAATAGAATATTCAGTGGAAATGTTACAGTCGATTATATCGAGAAACCTAAGTGCAAGAAGTGTTCTAAATAAAGTCGTTTGATCGTTTCTATCGTTATAACTCTTGAATGTTTATTTATTTTAAGATTTTATCTAATATTTATATTTTATCTAATATAATTTATAAATGAAAGTTCACCTTCAATGTGTGACGTGTCTATCTATTTAGATTTTATAAAATATGCAGAACGCATAATAGATGTTAATTTTTTATGCGATGAGTTTAAGATTGCAAGCTCTATTGTTAATAATGGATCCGTAAATAGAAATAACACATACAGACATACCTTTGTTATAAGATTTCTTACGAGTTATGACTCAAGCAGTCAAGCTTTCACTTCTATGCTCCTATTCAAGGGCCAATGCTCACAAGCGTTTGCACCTTTGCACAGCCAAAACAAAAGAGAGTTAAAAGCCCGATAGCATCTAATGATCTAAAGAACCAAAACACTAGCTATTAGCTTAAAAATATCCACCGAAAAATAAGATTTTGAACCGATATCACCGATAGTACTTCGCAACCGGCCTTCGCACGGATAGCAATGCATGCAAAATACAATTAATGCATCGGTGTTGTGATCGAATTGCTTCAAAATTATTTGAGTTAAATTTTGATGATAATAAACTATTTTTATGCATAATTATGTTCCACAGATACTTGGATATTTAGAGCATTGATACCCTAAAGAGAGGCCTTATCTGGTGCAGATGGCGAGAACAATAACAAACGCCATCTATAATCATAGTTATGTGCTTGCTATGATGAGGGAGAAGTGTGGGGGGGATATTGTGAGACCGGGTCTCACTAGATTTGCAAGCAACTATATAGCCCTACAGAGCTTGCTCGATAAGAAAGATAGTCTTAGGGCAATGTTTACTTCTCCAGAGTGGTTGCAATATCAGGGGCGACATGCTGGTGTAAATATTGAGGACTTGGTTGGGCAGTCTGCATTTTGGATTAAAGTCCGTGAAGTTGTCGATATTCTCGGCCCTATTGTGAAAGTATTGCGGATGGTGGATGGAGATAAGAAGCCCACCATGGGATATATGCATCGTGCTATTGATCTGATGAAAGATCAATTGAAAACCAATCGTTCTCATGATTGGATATTAAAGATCATTGAGAAAAGGTGGACAACACAGCTACAACATCCCTTACATAAGGCTGGTAAGAATCTATCCCTAACGTGGTATAATTAGAGCTTATCATTATAACTGTGATGATTATCTAATCTTTTTTGTAGCATTTTATTTGAATCCGATGTATCACTATAATCTCGATCTTGGAATTCGAGATGACCTGATTCAAGGGATTCAAGATGTAGTTGCGAAGTTAGTATCAGATCCAAATGAACAAGCGATCTGTCTTAGTGAGGTAATCTTGTAAATAGATTACACATTTTAATTTCAATGAGATGAAGCTTTTAATTGAGTATGTCTCATTAAAGCTTTAATTCCCTCAATCTTGTAGTTGAAGATCTTTAGGGATGCGATGGGTAGCTTCGCGACACCAGCTGCAATAAGTGGGAGACAGTTAACACAACCAGGTCAAACACTTAAATCATGAATAAAAATCATAAACACTTTTTTTATTTGTTAAGATTTACTTAGTGATATTTTTTTATTAATGTAGCTGAATGGTGGGTAACTTATGGCACTTCGGCCCCAAATCTACGCCAAGTTGCCGTCCGAGTCCTCTCACAAACCGCTTCATCATCCGGTTGTGAACGTAATTGGAGCACGTTTGGGTTGATCCACACTAAAAGAAGGAACAGGCTGGGGCATGAGAGGTTGGAGAAACTTGTACGCGTGTACTATAATTTACGAATGATGATAAGAAATTTGAAAGAAGGAGAGGACAGGGACATGGGACCGATCGATCTTAGCGATATTTTTTCTGGAGACGCAGAGGAGGACCCATTATATGAGTGGGTTAAGGAGTTGGGATCTCCAGCTATGGACACCCCCTCAGGTAGACCGAGCCTATACATCGCCTCACAGATGGGTATAGATATTGCAGACCTAGAGACGCAGGCTCGTAGCAGTAGCACCGATGAGGATGACGATAATAGTCATAGTGGTAGTGATGATGTTCCTGGCGGTGGTGGTGGCAGTGGTGGCGGTGGCGGTGGCGGTGGAGGCAGTGGTGGTGGTGGTGCTTCGGGATCACAGAGACCGTTAAGCCCATTTACTGGAGAAGATCAGTTTGAATATGCTACTCAGGATCGTGATCATGCTGATCCACGACAGAAGAGGGCAAGACATTATGAGCGTAGACGAGGTGCTCCGAGACAGACTGATAGAGATAGCTCCACATCTACTCATCGGAGCCAAGAGGTTGACTCATTATTGTCTCAGTTTGATGAGATGAGCACGACCAATGGCGGATACGGTGGATACAATTATGGTCAGGGGCAGACTAGTGACCTATATAGTCAACCTTATAGCCAACTGGGCACCGGTGGGATTTTCTACTCTCCATATGGATATCCTGACCAGAGCGGTAGTTCTTATGGCTCTCAGCTTCAGCCTCAGCCTCAGCCTCAGCCTCAGGGATATCAACTGTATCCATATGGATATGATCATCCGATAACTGAAAGTGCAGTTGTATATCCCCATATAGATGGAGGGGTCACCATCGCTTTATATACACAGTATCCGGTGATTGGATATTTGGTTGGGGTGTCAGGACCAGAGTATGGGCAATATGTGAGAGAGTTTATACAGTGGCACCAGCAGTATATGACATGGCAACACTATTGTACAGATTATCTTGCATCCATCTACCAGAGGCGAAATCCAAGAAATGCTTATGAGCCGGGCCGCCGATCATTTTGGCAGTAGATTTGATGTTTCATTAGAATTTTGATGATGTATTCTTAATTTCTTATGTACTTTTGGGTTTTGGTCCTTTTGGATATATCGTCTGTATTTTCAACCAACTATTCTTATGAGATGGCTAGTCGTTCACTCGTTCATCAGTTTAGACTTCTTTTATAGTTCAATATTACTTATTAATTATTATCATTTACAGATGGCCTCCCAACCTCCTCCGCATAGAGATTCTGGGTTAAAAGACATAGGGTGGCAGCACGGTTTTCCCTTGGACACAAAAAAACAGAAGTCACAGTGTGCATATTGTGGCAAACAGATCGGAAGTGGAGGTGTTACACGATTGAAACAGCACCTCGCCGACTGTTTCCCCGATGTAGCAGAGTGTTTGAAGGCTCCGCTTGAAGTCAGAGTATTCATGCGCAGTGTTTTCACAGGCGGGGGCGTAAGGCGGAGCGTTTTGCCTACTGTGGGGCGGGGCGTAAGCCCCACGAATTTTTGATTTTTTAATTTTTTAAAAATATAAATATTAATAATATTAGTATACAAAATATACCATGGAGATATTAGGCCTATATACATGGTTGATAAATCACAAACACACAATTAAAATAAGACAAGCCAATAATTCTAACCAAAATCCATGATATTCATACTCGATTTAGAAATATTCTTTGCACATGATATAAAGTAAAACGAAATACTTAAGTTCCAAAAAGCCACATCATCCAATACTAAAACATCACATATGAGTCATATGACAAATCAAATGGTGGCACAAAGGGAGGAGGAGGAGGATCCGGCGCAGGGGGTGATCGCAGTCGAACTTGAGAGGAGGGGAAGAAAAAAAAAAAAACTACCTGCGCGAGGAGGAGGAGAAAGAGGAGGAGGAGGAGGAGGATCAGCCGCAGGGGTGATTGCAGTCGAACTCGGGTGGAGGGGAAGAAAAAAAAAAAAAACTACCTGCGCGAGGAGGAGGAGGAGAAAGAGGAGGAGGAGGAGGAGGAGGAGGAGGAGGAGGATCAGCCGCAGGGGGTGATCGCAGTCGAGCTCGGGAGGAGGGGAAGAAAAAAAAAAAAATCCTACCTGCGCGAGGAGGAGGAGGAGGAAGAGGAGGAGGAGGAGGAGGAACATACCTGGAGGAGGAGGAGGAGGCGTTGATCGCAGCGCAACAGTGATCGCAGTTGGTCTCTCGGGACGAAGTGAGCGCAGGCGGTGAATCGGTCAGGTTTTAGGGTTTTTTTGTAATCCAAGGGGGCGTACGCCCGACTGAATTGGGCGCTGGATACGCGCCCCCGAGCTCGGGGCGTACGCCCGACTCGCCGGGGCGTGCGCCTCCGTGGACTCCCGCCCAAGTATGCTGCGCCCGGGGCTTTTCCCCCTCGCCTCGCCCCGGGGCGCGCCCGGGGCGCGTTTTTAAAACCACTGTTCATGCGTAATCTATTGAGAAGCGGAGACAAAGGAGTTCAGCATCGAACCCCTAGGCAACCCAAGAAGGGACGGATCGAGAAGTCCCGAGACTCCCGACATACCAACACTCTATCAACAAGGAGTCATTCAGATGATATCGAGTACCCGCTAGATATTGAGACAGAAGAGGAGAAGGCTCAGTTTCGACAGGCGGTCTTAGATTCGAGACACTCTCAGCGGGAGCGAGCTGAGAGAGGATGGATGCCGACACAGTTTGCTCATGATGCCAGTGCAAGCGGTAGTGGAGCTGGTCCGGCAAGGGATGATGATGATGTACCTACATGGACTACGAGTGAAGAAGAAAATGCTGATGATGATGTCATTACATGGACAAGTGATGATGAATGATTATTTTTACTTCTTCGTGATGAAAATAATGTATATATATTATTCCAGCTTAGTTATAAACTTATAATTGTTCATGTAAGTTAATCAATATTATCAAATATCATTTTGCGTTGTTTGGACTTTGGATATCATATCTTTAAACCCCCGAGTGAGATGCATCTATACAGTGTGCATAAAAATCAGCAGCGTCTGCATAGAATACATGATATGTGAAGCTCTACCCCCCTAAACAGGGTAGAAATATTATTTGAGTGTTCCAAAGTGTGTATCTATGCTTGATTTATGACTATCTAGAGTTTCATTAAAAAATTCCTTCGAAAAAGCAATATTTCCACCATTTCTGTAAAAATGCAATATTTCCACACTGTCGAAATATTTCCACGAAATATTTCCATATCCAGAAGGTCGAAATTTCCACCGAAATGGAGATTTCGAACCTTGGAATGATCAAACTCTAGAGCATAATCAAGATCGGTTTGGTTCTAGATTTAGGGTTTACAGATGTATACATTGAACCCGTCATATTAAAAAAAATCGATCAGTCAGATTTTAGATATATGTCTAATTCCATTTTTTTACATAGTTTTCTGGGAAACCTTTTCAAACTTGTACAAATATATCAACAAAGTTTTGAAGAAAATCCGTTTATAAATTCTTTGATTAAACATTTCGGCAAGTATAAATGATTAAATCAAGCAAACAAATAAATAAGATATGTGAACAAGCGTACATATCTGTGTTCTCATTTTGGGTTTCTTTTACAAACTGGTGAGCACTAATTTGCATAGAGTGTGTGCAAGTTGCAATCTTGTGCAACCTTGTGCGTACCTCTAAGTGTAAGTCAGTGTGCACTGGGCACCACATAGGCCATAGGGGCTTGTGCGTAGTGCGTACAGAACCCAGTTTTTGAATTTTACAAAAATCAGTCTCGTCGTTTTTGAATTTTACAAAAACCAAGTCACAGTAAGGAATAGGGAGAGAGGAAGAGAGACGGAATTCGTACCTCTAAGGAATACGGAAGTGGGACTGTGTGAGTCGTGTGACTCACTTCGGCTTCGGCTTCGGCTTCGGGAGTGGGAGAGGGAGGGAGTGGGACGAAGTCACTTCGGCTTCGGGCCTTCGGCTACGGGAGTGGGAGAGTGAGGGAATGGGGGGGGGGGGGACTGTGGTCTGTGGGAGGAATGGGAGGGAGGGGCTTTAAATAAAAAAAAAATTTCGGGCCAAAAGGGTTCGGCTTCGGGAGTGGGAGAGTGAGGGAATGGGGGGAGGGGGGAATGTGGTCTGTGGGAGGAATGGGAGGGAGGGGCTTTAAATAAAAAAAAAATTTCGGGCCAAAAGGGTTCGGCTTCGGGAGTGGGAGAGTGAGGGAATGGGGGGGAGGGCTTCGGGAGTGGGAGAGTGAGGGAATGGGGGGGAGGGAGGGGCTTTAAATAAAAAAAAAATTTCGGGCCCAAACAAAAGACTGAATGACCGAAACCAGAGCTGCTGCAGTGGCCACCGAAAGTGAAAGCGAAACAGGGAAACAACTGGCCGGATTTTTCGGGCCAAAACAGCGAAACAACGAAACCGAAGCGATATTTCGCGATATCTCGCGCGAGATTTCGCGAAATATCGCACCCGGGCGAAAATTTCGCCAGCTGCAGCACGTGGGGTGGGCCCCAGCTGTCGGAAGAAGATTCCGTTCCGCGATATTTCGCGCGATATATCGCGAAATATCGTCGATATATCGACGCCACGTGTTGGTTTCTGCCGCGTCCACGTGAAAATGGGCCCCACCTGTCTGGCGAAATAAATACCCCTAGTATCGACGAGATTTCGCGCGATATATCGCGAAATATCGTCGATATTTCGCGCCAGCTGACACGCCACGTGAGGTGGGACCACTGTCAGCCGAAATTTCGCGATATTTCGCGTTTCCATAAATCTCGCGAAATTTCGAGCGATATTTCGCGATTTTTTTACATTTTTTATTCCGCTCGATATTGTTGCGGGATTTCGTGCCGGGCTTTTGATTTTTCGAAATATTTCGCGATATTTCGCGAAATATTTCGATTTTTTGATCTATGGCTGCAACAGCTTTTGCAAGAATGTAGTTGAAGTGGGAGAACTAGGAGATCGTTCTTCTGCTGACTTGTATGTTTCTATTAACCCAAAAAAAAACATTCACTTTTTTGCACTTCCACTTTAAAAGCATGTCTGTCAATAAGTATGAGAATGCCTTACTTTCTTGTCCATTCTAAGTCTAGTCCAATGTATCTTTCGTACTAGCACCTTTGAACAAAATGATGTCATTCTTGCTACCATCCCTTCAGCTAGTTGTACCTAACCTACCACCAGCCTCATGGTGGGAGTCTTGTTAAAGTGTACATGAGTCTTTCTCTGCTGCCCACACATCTACAATGGACCTCTGAGCTATGATTCTGAATTATGAATCCTGCATTGTAGATTCCTCACATCCAGTTCATACTCCTCTAAACGTGAATACTCTAAGTTCATCCTATTAATCTCGTCAAAGTCATCCCACTTGTCCTTATTTCTCTCTTTTATTACTTGCCTCCCGACGTGCTTTCACCCCAGGTCATCGAACCGTGCCGCCCCGCCGCCTCGATCCGCTCGCTGCAACTTGACCCGCACACCATAGCTCCTTCCGGCTTCGTCTGGCCTCCATCCGCACGGGCCAACCACCGCTCGACCCCCACTTGCCGTCGTCTGATCTCCATTGTGCAGCCCCGAGCACCGCCACTCCCTCCTTCCCTTTTGCAGCCCGTGAAGAAATTGAACCGAACTTCTCTCTGTGATAGTGTGTGGAGGTCAAGGTCAAATTCCTTTTGCTATCTCTCCTTGATAGTGACTAAAGAGGCCTGCAGTACTCTCTTTGCTTTGTTGTAACAAGAGGCACAAAAGACTAGGTGTCATTGTCATGTGCATTGGAAGCATTAAGTGATGTCCTACCATTTGGAAATTCGATAGCACCCCACAGAGCCAATTGTTTGGGCGTTGATTTATTGTTATTCGGAAAACTTTGAGCGTGGATTCTCTCGACTGAAGAACCGGCTTTGTCATTCTCGTACTGTCGAATTGTTTTGCATCACAACCGCGACTGAACTTCCTAACCGATTAAATCTTTCTAATCCTTCAACCCCTGCAATTAGAATCAAATCTTTATTAATACACAATTGGCTTGAAAATAGATTCTTACCTACGTTAAATAACTCAAAACCATTTTGAATGACATTTTGAGCCTGAAGCCATTGATTTGAAATCGTTTAATCGTCATTAAGTTTTAATAATATTGTGAGCCTGTTTTCTGATCTTCTGGGATTATCCGACTCCCAGACGATTCAACCCCTTAGACCCTTGCCGGACTCGGAATTATTTGTGAGTAATTAGGTTGCTAGATCATCCTTGATCGTCTACTTGGAAATCTTGTAATTGAACTTGAATCAATTAAACCTTATAACTGCTATTGCCATTGAATATTGTTTATTATTCTCATGATCATCACATGGGCATTAGACACACGGACTGTTTGGCATCAAAAACCCATTAGGATCAAACTAAACTCCTATAAATACTAAAACACTACACATTATATGCTCATAAAACTTAAACACTACACCATCATAATCATATATATACTAGGAACCTAATTATATTTGAAGTAAAACATTTTTTACTTTTAACCAACTGAAAAATGAGTTTACACTTCTAACATCTTCCCTTAAATCAATTTTTTCTTATACCATCGTAGTTCTTGATCTCATCACACACTAAAGTAGCCAAGGCCATCTCTTTTGATGTGTACCGCTCTCCAAGTTATCGATTACTCCCTGCCAAGATCCTTGACTATGCATGCTTTTAAAGCTTCATCTTTGCGGATCTATGAAGTAACATGACACATCGACCATTGTACCTTGATATGGCCAACGAGTAGAACCATATTAATCAGAGACTTTAACTTGATCCTGCATAAAAATTATTCACCGAGCAAGATCTGGAACCTAATAATTAGATATCATGCACAATAAAACCATAACCCGACATCGGTCACTTGGACTTCACTGACTGACGCATTTTCTGATATCATGATCACCTTTGTAGATTTATGCAGTATTACCAGGTCGACCACTTTTTTTTCTCTCTAAAAAAAGCCCGTATAAAACGTGACTTAATTAGTAAACTTGTGATACGGGGAAAAAAAACCTCGCTTTTTAAGTTAGAGTTTAAAATGCGACTTTTTCAATAAGTCGGAGTTTTTGTGACTATGATTGACACCATCGGTTTTTACTAGATAGGCACATTATGGTATTGCCAATTTTCCTAATTAAGGCAAGATTGTTCTATTTGCTAACATCATGGTTAAAATCTCATCATCCCTTGCTCTTTCACAGGTTATAGCTGGGTCCAGGACAGTTCTTGCAATTGGGCCAGGTGCACTCCTTTGTGTGACCTACATAGACATTATTTTTATTTATGTCTTGGTTATGTTATTTTCCACTAGCTTCTGAAATTGCTTAATCTACGATTTTTTTGATAAGCTTCTCTCGAGTAAGTAGATACTTATGGGAATACATATGTATAAGTGGTTATGTATTCCCTCCAAAAGCACTTAATTTCTAGGTTCTTGAAACAAACTATAGTACAAAATATGTGGAAATGAATTGAGTTTCTCATGGTTGCCCTTGACTAACAGTATGTCAGCTGGCAGACTTACTCGTACTAACTTAAATTTTCAAGGATTTACAGACTTAGTATAGTGTGTAGGTTGTGATCTCCTCTACGTAAGATATGCAGATATCCTTGGTACATTTATGACTTAGCCGAGGATATTAAAAGATAACTTTTCTCGAGTCTTCATTCCCTTTTTTGATTTTTTTTTTCAACTATGGACAAAAAAAATAGGGGTAGTTTGACATAAGTCCTTTTTGAGAGATGACTCTTAGTTGCAGGACATAGTAATTTCGAAATATAGCTCAAGTCCCTCCCGCCTGCCCCCCCTCCCCCGCCGCCACTTGACCTAACCGAACCCCCTACCCCCCACTCTCCCGCCGCCGCCGGACCTAACCGAACCCCCCTCCCCCCGCCGAACCTAACCGAACCCCCCTCCCCCTCCCCCCCCCCCCCCCCGGCTGGACCTAATCTACAAGCCATAGGATGAACCCTAGACCTACCAGACTACCCCTAGACCTAACCCTAGGCGAGGTAGTCGGAGTCAAGGTCGAGGTTGGGGTCGGGGTCGCTGGAGTTGCTCGGGGTTGTCGTGGTCGAGCGCGAGGTCGCGGGGGTCGGGGTCAAGCTCGGGAGAGTGGGAGAAGACAGGGGAGGGACCTTAGCTAATATAGCAAATTAGGGTGTCCTGCAGCTAATATTGCAAAATAGTTAAGGACCTATACCTAATTCCCCCCAAAAAATACTCGTGCTTAATTCCTATGGATATAACTCGATGATTTTGGGAGATGATCTAGTTCTGAGGATTTCAACCCAACCTTTAGCCATAACTTGCGATTCTTTTTTATTGGTCCAATTTTCACCCAACATCATCATATGATGAGAAAGGGCAGTTTTATTGTACAATTACCGATATTGAAAGGTATCATTAATTAGCTTAAGTGCTTGCATGTATTTTATTGCATAGTGGCCTCTAGTTCGACTGTTGGAATTCTATTGTAAACTCTGTTGGTAATCTTCATAAGCTTTTAGGATATTGGTAGTGCAGGAACATTTTCGTTGGGAAGTGGGAACACAGCACTACCAATATTGTCCTAGCAAGTAACAACCGTAAATGGTACTTGTTCCATTGCATGTTAAGCAAATAGGAGCAGTGAATTTTCTATTTTTGTCAGTTTTGACATGCAAATAAACACAATCTGAAACATTATACTAATTTTTAGGATATTAACTTGTAAAGAGTCTGTATTATTCAAACTTCAAACAGTTCATTTGATATAATAATGTAATAAGATTTAATTTCTTTCAGGTCCTATCTGATTGTTTGGTGGATGTTTCTTAACAGGGAGGAAAGCAACGGTTGATTCGGTTACTGGGAAACAACGCCTTTTATGAGAATGATGGCAGCAACAAAGGTCAATAAATGATGCATTCTTTTCCTCTTATATCAACCATATAAGTAATTCATATCGACTTTCAGGCACATTTTCTTTATCACAGATTTTTTTTAATGAATTTTCTTAGAAGGTGCCCACGTTACGTATACACACTTGAAACATCATAGGGGCCGTAGATAATGACGACTTGATGTATACAAGGGTGCAGTTAAACCTCAAGTCAATGATACTCCGATACAATTTCAGTATTTTTGATCTATACAAAGATTTAAGAATGGCAATTTTGGTGCTTGGTTGATGAAAGTTTAAATGTTTGTCTAGTCACTGGATGCGTTTCAGATATTAGGGAACATGTTGAATGGCACAAATAAGCTGTAAAAGTTGTATGAATCTGAATGTGTTCAGGTTCATTGGTGTCACGGAGATGAGAATGTTTAGATGGAAGTCTGTAGTGACTACCTTAGAAGAAGCATTGGACTGCACCAGTTGCAGATAAATAATGGGCTACTAATTTTGCACAAGTATCTATGCTGATGTTCGGAAGAGGCCCAGTGACGCAATCATCAAAATCGTTGGCTAATATTGACCAGATGTAGATCACAGAGCCAACAAAGATCACACCGTGTTCCTATGGAGACCAAATCATCTTTGCCACATTTGCGCCTTATATGTCCTATTTTTGGTTTGTACTCAACCTTTTCCTTTATTTTGGGTCCATCTACTTGTACAAAAACAAATGTTTGTGAAATCGTAGTAATAAATTGTTCACATGGAGAGAGATTCGCCATAGCTTAAGATCTTTGCTGCATAGGACCTAAATAAGGCTACATCAGCCTTAACCAAGACGCGGGGGTGGGGTAATGGCTCCCTCTTCTCCATGGTCAGATGTCCTGATGGCTTTTTTTTTTTCATATGAGAGAGATCCACACAAGATCTATTTTCCCTGATTTCCTTCCTTTTCTTTTCTGTTGGGGTGGTGCATGTGTGAAGCAAGAAAAGGCTCGATGATTTTGGTTTAGAAAAGGAGGTATGATGTACATTACTTAATTGCTTATTGAAATTGATGATCGTGGCTTCTTGTAATTCCGAGTTCTCTTCTCTTTCACTCGTCTTTTATCTCTTGTCTTCAGTTAAATGGCTGCAACTTTCAAAAGTCTCACAACATTGCATGATTCCATTTGGTAATGCTTAATTATGTGGAGATTTTGGAATGTTAATAATGCAAGAAAAGAGGACTCAACAAGATCAAGGATTTATTTCATCCTGAAGGACAAATATAGGAAATTCAAAGTGATTTTAGGTTTGAGTTTATCTTAAATTTGATTGGGGATCTAAGAGGGTTTGAGGAGAAAACAAGATTTTGTGATAGAAATTTCCATGGATGTTCTTTCTTCCGATGTAAGAATTTTGGGAATTGAAGGTCTTATATGAGTTTTCTATGGACTCTAGGCTTTTAAATGAATCTATTAGATAGACTAGGCTAGAAACTAAAGAAATACTGCCACTTGGGAGGAAAAATTATGGGGATAAAAACAACACTTATAAGGGATAGAAGCGCGAAGGATAACTATTAGAAGCGTCACACTTCTAACGTTGAACTATGGAATTAAGACCTTAGTATTTTCCAAGCATCACACTAAGGAGTTTAGAAGGAAAAGTTTAACCATGATAGAGTCGGTGTCCAAGGCCTAGGACTCATTACTATGAAAGAAGGAGAAAGCACCGGTACTAAGAGGAGAACCCTTTAAAATTTATTCTATAATTCATGGTTAATTTGTAGTTTCCCTTGAACTCTCAAACAAACCCAATTTGAATCGACTTGAAACCTCCCTTGTCCAATATCCTACTAACGGTGACTCTTTTGAATGTTTTCATAGTAGAATATTACTCCTAACTCCTAAGCTATCTTTAAAATATAGCAGAATAATAGGTTTGAAAATTAGAAGAATAATAAGAAATAAAAGCACCTCTATACTTAACTCAAACAGACTCCCAAATTCTGCTCAAAGAAGGCTATCGAATTTCAGTCAAACTAGGACTCGTAGTCCAATTCTTTTTGAAGTCATATTCAAAATCAAATTGGAAACCCTAAGTAGTTGAAAAATCTGGACTGAAATAAAATTTACAGTTGGATTGAAGTCCTAAGAGGAAGGACTTCTAATAAAACTAAAAAATAAAGGACCGAACCCTTTTGTGATGCCCAAGATGGATGGCGAGCTTCTTCCTCTCCTTCTTGCTGAAACCAACTGCTTGATTTGCTCGCTGCATGGGAATTCGGTAAGAGTTCCTCAAAGTTGGATCAATCACAATAGTAGATACAGGAATGGAAGAGGAAGGTGCTGACATCGTTTAACTGACATAGGACTTGGTATTTCAACCCCACCAACAATGTTTTAAAAAGCGTTAGGTTGACCTAATGCGGTGGGGGGGGTTCCAATGCGGTAAGGCGGAAGGCCACACCCAGAGATTAAGGGGCAATAATTTTTTAAAAATATTTTACTTTAGAATTTATATAATTTACTATGTTTCTATTGTCATTTTTCTTTAGAAGTACACAGTGGGCCAGGAGTGCCACTATCATCATTCTTTCAGGTAATTACGGTAGGCCAAGGGAGCCACTATATTGTTCCAACACAATAATGTACTGGTTAAAGAAGAAAAAAGAGAAGATAAAATTGAGGAAACATGACGAAGGAGAAGGGAGAAAGGAAACTTACAATGATGGCATCTGATTGTCACATTGATGACCTTTCTTCTTTGGACACCAAAGAAAGCGGTCTCAACTTAGGTGGTGCGGTCTAAGGCCCAAATCACCTAGGCGGAGCCTAGATGGGTACCTGAACCGCTTTTTAGAACAATGCCCGCCAATGAACCACGTATCACACCAAAAACATATCCTTGATCCCACACAAGGTGCAATGTCTTCGAGCTTTGCTGAGGCTCACGTGCTCAACTAAGGACATACATAAACATGGGCAGATGCGTGCAACGATGTAGGAAAATACTCTTAATCAATAGTTGCATCAGGTGTTGTTATATATGGGCAAGTTCAATTGCACATTTGCACAAGAGTGGTGAAGGGTGAGTGCCACTACGAGCGTTACAAGAATAAATCAAGCTTTTGAATTGACATGTCCTTGAGAATTCCGACATTCACAAAAACTTCTTTCACACTTCCTTCTACAAGCATAACAATTTGTTACTTTTTCAAGTTTCCCCTGTTGAAGTATCTAAGATCACGTCCTCCAGAGTCCCAATTTCGACATCTTCATCTTTGTTATCTCTGTCTTCTCGACAGTACAAACTTCTCTTTTGGCATTAGTCTTTATTCATCAGTGACTTCCACAAAATCTTCTCGTTGTGACGACTTTGGTGAAGGCTCAATGCTATGATCATTGGGAGACAAGACTTGTCAAGTGGCTCATCATTGGAGTTTTCCTCTAGTGCTTTATCAGTGCTGTGAAAATACTGTTGTTTATAGGGATTTGCAGCAAAACAGAAAGCAATTGCTTGAATTTGGCAACACCACAATGTATAATATCCACAAAGAGTTCTTTACAAGCAAACCAATATTGATTCGAGTTTATTAGCTAATTGCAATGGGCCATGTTGGCACTGGGCACCGATTACTGCCTGTGAATCAATAGCTTTGTTGTTGTCTGACCGTACGTAAGATTGAAGGAATTGTATAATAGTTTCCATAAACCTTTCGCAGATAGTGGTCAACTATGCATAATATTTGTGCTTTCCATGGATAAAAATACCGGTCGCGGACAAATTATCGGCCGGCCGAAAAAACGGTTCGAACCGGGTGGTACGAACCTGTATCGGTCTGAACCGGTCCATACCGGTGTGAATTGATTTTTGGTTTCAAAAAAAATTGAAAAAATAACCAAAAAATCCAGAATAATCTAAAATACTGGTTTGTGATGTTTTTTTTCATTAGTAAACTAGTTATAGGTATGTACCGGTCTTTTTAAGTTATAAAGTCACTGTTTTCACTGTATTTTTCTAAATTGTGAAATTTGATGTAGTTATTAAATTGTATGTATTAGATTAGCTTAGTATTATGCTTAGAGATTACAAAACACAATTCATGACCATTGCACAAACATGAATTACACAACTAATACGACTACATGAGTCATATTTTACAATTTTACATAATAAACACAAATTCATAGTCCTAAGACTCCTAACATGTTTAGCAAATAAAATGCAAAAAAAGAAAATGAAAATGAAAAACCCCCAAATTTGCATGAACCGATCATGCAAATTTGGAGATGATGCTTATAGATCTATAGATATAAGCTTTGATGGCATAGATCTGACCCATATCAACATTTTCACCACAATTATTTGGTTTATTTTTTAAAAAAATAAAAAAAAGAAAAAAAAATTGAAAACCCCCCAAATTTGCATGAACCGATTATGCAAATTTGGAGATGATGCTTATAGATCTATAGATCTAAGCTTTGATGGCATAGATATAGCCCATTTTAACATTTTCACCACAATTATTTGATTTTTTTCAAAACAAAAGAAAAATAAAAAAATTTATGAAAACATATTTTCAAATGTGATTTTGATCTTGTAAATCCGAGTTTTGGCTTCAAATCTTGCAAATCCAGCTAATATGGAGCTTCACCTCATGTGGGAATGAAGAAAGATACCCAAAAAAATGAAATCGGAATGAAAAAACCATCCAAAACCATGCTTCACACCCGGAACCGGTTCAAACCAGCCGGTTCGAACTGGTATTTGGTCGAACCGGCCGGTATTTACGCGATTTAATCCTAGCGACCGATATCGACTAGATACCGGTGTGGTTCGGTCCGGTTCCCGGTTTGAACTGACCTGTACGGTTCGTACCGGCCGGTATTTTGATCATTGGTGCTTTCTTTAAGACGATAAATTGCCTCGCTACACAAGATACAACTAACTCGTTCGCAAGTATTGCCGCTCCTGTAAAGTTGTAAGACACCAGAGCACCAACTATAGAGATATTCTACTCGACTCTTGTCTGCAGTCCAGTCATTGAATAATTTTGGAAAACAATTTCTATGCAGGATTCCCCATTTGAATTTTGCAAAAATAAAACCAAAATATATATGGGAAGTCGATAAGTTGTCTCGCCACATAAGATACAACTAACTCGTTTTCAAGTATTGCCGCTCCTGTAAAGTTGTAAGACACCAGAGCACCTATAGAGATATTCTACTCTCGAGTCTCGACTCTTGTCTGCAGTCCAGTCATTGAATAATTTTGTAAAACAATTTCTATGCAGGATTCCCCATTTGAATTTTGCAAAAATAAAACCAAAATATATATGGGAAGTCCAACCTCTAGATCTAAGCACTACAATCCTCTAATGGGGCTCTATCCAAGCTATTATATTGTAGGCAAGGTTCGAAATCTCCATTTCAGTGGAAATTTCGACCTTCTGGATATGAAAATATTTCAACAGTGTGGAAATATGACAATTTTGTAGAAATGGTGGAAATATTGATTTTTTGATAGATTTTTTTAGTGAAACTTTGGATAGTCATAAACCAAGTATAGATACTCACTTTGGAACACTCAAATAATATTTGTACCATATCTAGGGGTGTAGAGCTTCACATAGCATGTATTCAATGTATTGAGTCTGTGAGTCTTGTGCAATCTTATTTGGTCCAGTTTTGATATATATTTTTCAAATGCTTTTTAAATATTTTTTTTTGGATAAAAATATTTTCAAAATAAAGATTAGTTGATTGTTAAAAAAATGTTTCAAACGATTTTAAAAGCGGACTTAAAACAAGAACGTTATGCAAGTTTGAAATTGTGGAAAAATTATGCTTAAATGTGAAACACTGTTTTTTTACTAAGTCTGAAAAAAAAGAGTTTTATATAGGAAAGTTTTTATACATTCAAAATTTTCTAAGACAAACCATGATTTTCTAGATGCACTTAGACTTCTATATCTTGTGGAATTTTTTGTGCTAAAAAGGAGTTGATTTAATCACTTTTCTCACTATGTGGATTTTATAAAAAACCCTGAAAACTGTTTTCTTCTACTAAAACTGAAAGTATACTTTTGATTCCTTTGGTTTTTGATTTTTTTGATATTTTTATTGAAATCAAATTGGGGGGGGGGGGGGGGGGGGGGGGGTATTTGCTTATTTACAAATAATAACTTGACGTAAATGGAGAAAATAAAAATTAGATAAAACGATATTTACTTAAATGTTATTATATATAAATTTATATGTAAATAAGCTGCTGAGAACCAGGCCACAAGCTCCCTTTTATAACCAGTCAGTCCTATAATTTTGGATATATTTTGCGAAATTTTTCAAAATTTTTACGAAATTTCGACAGAATCCCTTTGTGTTGGTACTGATATCGAATATATTGTGGAGATGGAAATATTTCTTGGAAATATCGTAATAATTCGCGAAATCGCTCGATATTTTGACATTTCTAATTCTGCTTGAGACTGTAGGCTGGATTTCGTATCGGGTTTTTATTTTTCCGATATATTTCGTGATATTTTGCAAAATATATCGATTTTTTGTACCTTGATTGTAGGCAAAGTGTCCATAGGTTTATATAGGATCAGCCCATGGGCTGAAGGCTGACATGTGGCCCCTTAAGTGTTATAATGCATAGAGCTCATGAGCGAAATGTTGACAATGCATATCAAGCTAACATCCCACCTCAGGTGCGGCCCGGTCCCTCATGGGGAGGGAAATAAACAAATGGAGGAAACAAGAATTGAACTCAAGACCTCCTAGAAACCATAACTCTGATACCACGATAGGTTACCATCTAACCCAAAAGCTTAAGCTATTAAGGAATGGACCAACAATGTATATCAATCTAACATCCCCATCTCACGTGTGGCCGTCCTGCACATGGAGGGGAATAAACAAATGGAGGCAACATGACTTGAACTCAAGACCTCCCAAAAACCTGAGCTGTGCTACCACAATAGGTTACCTTCTCACCCAAAAGCTTAAGCTATTCGGGAATGTACCAGCAATGTGTATCATGCTGACATGCTGAATGTTGAGACGTGCACCTCTAGGTGTCAGCATGTATGGAGCTCATGAGTCAAATGTCAACACATGCCCCCTTATGTTACATATGATGAAAATAAAATGAAAATATTCTTTTATAACAGTTTTTGAGAAATCAAAAAACCAGCAGGTGACTTCAGGTCAGATTTCGTTGGTTAGACTCGAGCACTTCTTTCCCTCGGATATCACAAGTATTTTTTCAGTGTAATCATGAATGCATATAACTGTAACATTGCTACCATGTCCATCACTCTATTAGGTCTGATATTCATGATGTAGCAGGTGACATCGAAATGGAGATGAGAGATGCTCCAAAGGTGCCGGGAGGACGAAGAAACATTGGTTCTCGACAGGAATGTCTCAACCTGCTGCAGTCATCATTTCATGTTTATAGTCCTCTGCTTCGAGCTTCGGATTCTATCAACGTTTCTTGATAAACGGTGTGTACAGTTTCGCTCCCTCATCATTCTATGGATCTATGAACACAATTCCTTGCATCGAATCTTGTCATCTATCCTATTTGTCCATACAAACCTTGGAGGATTGCTCCTAGTTGAATGAGCTTAGACTGCAGCCAACAAGGTTGGTCTCCCAACCTGTAAACTGATCCTTCAAGTTTCTTGGCATTGCCCTTTTCTTGCCAAGTTGCGTTGGTTAGTTTTTCGGCAACAATCTTACATGATTTAATTCTAGGTTGACGGTTCGTTGAAAAACTGTCATAATAAAATTAAGGGAAGTTTACAGACAAACCCCCTGAACAATGCATCTAATTTCACATTGGTCCCTCAAGTATTTTTTTTGAACAACTTGACCCCTCTAAACTATGCTCTGTCCGCATGTTCACCCCTTTCGTCAAATTCTAGATGTCAACATAATTGTTATATCAATGTAGACGGAGAGGGTGGCATGCAGACGAAGCATAGTTTAGGGGTCAAGTTGTTCAAAAAAATAGTTGAGGACCAATGCGAAATTTGGTGTAGTTTAGGGGAGATTTTTATAATTTGCTGGAAAATTAATTAGATGGAAATCCAAATTAAGTTGGAAGAAAATAACCATGTAAAAACTAGAACCCACAAATTTCAGCTAGAAAATCTGATGGAAACCGTTAGAACCATAATAGTCATTGAATGCATCCATTAGCATATGTTTAAGTAAATAAAACTTACAGTGTAGAAGTAAAAAAATATGAATTGATGATACTTAGAAATTCATAATTCCAGAAAGTGCTGATAATTTTTTTAAGGATTTGTCCTTTTAGGGTCTGTTCTTTTTGCAAGAAAAAGATCTCTAGGAAAATTAATTTTCTAGGCAATAGATTACACATGCAATTGATTTTTTATGAAATTTTGTTTGTTCTTTTGAAGCGGAGAAATTTGACATTTTTTCTTGTGACATCAATTTTCATTGTTCTTTTCAATCCTAGCAAAGTCAAAATCTGAAAATTTTGTTTTCTTGGATAAATAATGTCTCTCTCATGGTAAGCAATCAATTTCCGACTAATTTTTGTGGGGATTTTATTGTGCCACCAAACTAGGAAAAAAAGAATCTTGAAAAACCATTTACTTGGACATTAGACAAAATAACGTGGCACAAAGTTAGATTACCCGGGTAAATCAAATTCCAACCTAATTTACCCATCAAAAGAACGGACCCTTGTAGAAAATGGAACTCCCAGAAAATAGCCCCATCCCATATTCTGTCAATAACAATATGTTTTGTTGTTTCCCGAGAAATGAAGTTCACTATTTGCGGGATTTCATTTCTCAACCAAACACCCAAGATTTGTTAATTCCAACGTTCCTCCCCAATCCACATGGTAAAAGCATGTGTGTATATGTCAAACCAGAGGCAGGAAGAATTGCAAATCACTGAGTACCTTGTGATTTTTTTAAAAGAATATGTGTATGTGCCTATTTCCTACAAATTCTTAGGTTATATGGCAATAGAGATATGACACTATTCGATCGCTAATTCATATACCGAGGTTATATTTTAAGAAGATTGATTGATCTAAAGAAGATCTAGTTTTGCTCTTTGGTTGTCAGAAAGTGGGCAGGCTCAGAACTACGACTTTATGTACTTTCATCAGTTCTCTTGTTTGGTTATCAGGAACTGATACACTTCCCCAACAGCTGTAAAAGTCTTTATGATGATGTGGCATTTTCTATGCTTGCCTAACAACTATGAAGTATGACTTGGAGTTTTTTGGATCGAAGTCACACTTACATATTTGGAGGTAATGAAGGGCCCCCGGAAGTCCCAGTTCTCAGTTCGGAGTGGACCTTCGTGCAACCAAGGGCATGTTTGGTTGCCCAAGCTCGTGAGGAAGTATACGAATTTGTGGAACTAGTACTTCCATGAGCTGACACTTTCGAACAAAAGTCCCAGTTCGTCTGTTAGGTTGCTGGGAAGTGGGCCTGCTCGGAACTCTGGCTTCCTAGACTTCCTTTACTTATGGTGTCTGTTACCAGGCAGGAAGTGGACATGCTCAGAACTCAGATGAAAGCTCCAAAAGTGTGAGAGCTGACATGGCAAGTACAACACTTCGCCACCAACTCGGAAGTGCGGCTTCGGAGCATTTTGGGCCGAAGTTCCACTAATATATTTCTGGGAAGTGAGGTGGGCCCAGAAGTCCCACTTCCCACTCCAGGTATCACTATTGGGCAACACGCGATCTAGTGTCAGCCACTTCGGCTACTTCGCCAAGTTCGCCATTTCGGGCAAACAAACACGCCCTCGCCCCAAACGAAGGAACTCGCCCACTTCCGTCACTTCGGGCTGTAATTTCGTGCAACCAAACAGGCCCCAAGTATGTGTGTGCGTGCACACGTGCTATCTAAGATATTTTGATCATACACGTAAAAAATCAATAAATTTTGAAACCTTGATCCATCCAATGATTAGGATGATAGGTGTCAAACTTAGTGGCGAAGTTGTTAGAAACTCTCTCGCCTCAAAACCCGGGTCACAAGTGGAGTCCCACAGAGGATATATGAAGACACCACCGCCCAGCCCCCTAGCCGACGTGCGACTAAACCCAACAAAAATAGCGTGTTCCATGATCCACACCCCACCCACCCACCCACACACACAAACACACGATCGACAAGCTCGCGACCATTATGGCTCAATGCACGTTGGACTTCCCATCCCAATATCTTCCAATGGCCGGCAATTATTTCTTTCACCCTCATCCAAACTAATCAAGTTAGCCCCCTCACCAAGTGGAAACAAAGCATGGGGTTGGTGCACCAATCATGCACTCCAAAGTTTATAAATATCCGAGGGGAAGCTTGCTGCCCCTTCACCAATCCGTCGAAGTCCAGCCTTAAGTGAAGGTGGTCTGGTGGCAGGTCTACGTTCAAGAGCTCCTTAGATCTTCCCCCCTAAACGATGTTGACGTGAAAACTACAACTCCAATGGAGGGGGGAGAATTTTCAGCACATCCTGCGTACCATACAACCCACGGGGTCCACTGCCCCCAGAGTCTATCAGCACGCTCTGAGTTATGGGAGCCACTGCCCCTCATGGATCGGAGTGGGCACACGCGGTTGTATGGTACGCAGGATGTACTGAAAATTTTCCTGACTTGAAGGACAGAGAGGACAATAATTCTAGTGGTTGTGAGCCTTGATACCCTTTAATCTCTCCTTTAATTATGCTTTATTCAGCCACCCCAACTTGCTTAATCCATGATTAAGCTTGTCCCCCCTTCTCTCTGTTCCCTTGGGTTGGGTTCATCTCCTCTTATTGGCCCCTAGTCAGGCAGTGTCCCCTTCCATCACCAGCTGATTCCGTGAAGCATTAGGCGAGCCTACATGTTAATCATCACTAACTTGTGCAGTAGGGTTTCCCTGGGCTCAAAACCCTAGATCCGCTGGTCGGTGAGGCCACTAACATGTCCCCTAATCATGGTTTGATTGTTTGTTATCTGATTGATTTTATACTAATCCACGTATGGCTTATAAAAACTCGCGATCTAGTG